>OY757027.1:43086178-43627509 GCA_963580285.1 Lucinisca nassula | reverse complement strand
TGGCTAGAATACCTTAAGACCTTTTCTATTTAGTAGGTACAATTTATACCACCGTATATAAAAATATTCTAAACGGATCATTCTAATATCATGGTAGATGGCCAGAGGTACACTCAACATGCTAAACTCCTCCCTGATTATCAGCCATTAATTTTGTTTAGTTTTGTTTTGTTTGTATGTTTGATTTGAGGTTTAACGTCTCCGTCAACACTGCATACCGTATTCGCCCTAATTACCGCACATGCTCCTATAAGCGCACACCAAAGCTATTTTTGAAAAGAAAATTCATAAGCGCACACTTTACAGTAACCTCCCCCTGGAAGCTCTCACAGTAAATCTATAAAAAAACTTACAACTATTTCTTCAACAGTGAAGGCAATGCTTTAGTAACCTTTTCCGTCCCATTAAATGTCAGTATGCATCATCTCGGAAGCTATTGTTTTCGCACCGAGTGTGCGCTAATAAGGTAGATTTTTCACTGTGATTTTTTGACACGATTTTGAAAAAACTAAGCGCACGGTGCGGTAATTAGGGCGAATACGGTATGTCATTTTGGAGATGTTGCGTCCAATTTTGAGCCACTTTTACCCAACATCGAGAGGAAATGACATCACAAGCCCTGTCGTCAAATGAAACCAAGAGGGTTTATAAGGCTTTGCCTGGGCAGGCTTAGATTCGCTAAACGGTTTACCATTACTCGTATGCGGTCGGTTTCAGCTATACATGGAAGCATCATGCAGCCCATCTATTTCTTCAAGCCCCATGGGCAGGGACATAAATTTTGTATTGCACAAGTTCAATTTTTACCATGGATGCAGAAGTAGAATGGAAAACAGTACAGATCTTGGTCAGCTAACATCAAAAAGGATGAGGTCATACGGAGATGGGGCCTAAGTTTAAAGACTCATCAGAGAGTCTGCAAAAAGGATGCATCCGAGTTCAGCATGGTGAGGTTAAGAATTGAAAATTTCTTTTTTCAATGTAAATAATGTGATGTAGACTGGCATCAACCACTGTCTTTGTTACATCATGAACATTGAAAAATGAAAATGTGTTATACACTTTATTTATGTTGGATATGATGTCAGTCTAACATTAGATTGACTAATCAAATGTTCAACTATGATGTTATGTCAATGTGATGTCAATCTAACATGATGCTGGCAAATCAAGTTGTTTATTAAAATATGATGTGATGTCAATCACACATTATGCTGACCAATAAAGATGCCTATTTAACCATGATGTGATGCCAATCTAACATATTATTGACCAAGTAAGATGATTACTTAACCATGATGTGATGTCAATCTTACATGTTGCTGACCAAACAAGATGCTTATAAGGTCAGTCTAACATTTTGTTGACCAATCAAGACGTCTGTTTAACCATGATGAGATGTCAATCTAACATTATGCTGACCAAGTAAGATGCTTGTTTAACCATGATGTGATGTCAATCTTATGTTATGCTGACCAAACAAGGTGTTTGTTTAACCATGATGTGATGTCAGTCTAACACTATGCTGACCAAGGAAGATGCTTGTTTAACCAAGATGTGATGCAACTCTTACATGATGCTGACCAAGCAGGATGTCTGTTCAACCATGTGATGTCAAACTAATACTATGCTGACCAAGAAAGATTCTTGTTTAACCATGATGTGTCAATCTTACATTATGCTGACCAAGCAAGGTGTTTGTTTAACCATGATGTGATGTCAATCCAACATTATGTTGATCAAGCAAGATACTTGTTTAATTATGATGGGATGCCAATCTTACATTATGCTGATCAAGCTTTGTTTGTTTGTTTGATTTGAGGTTTAACGTCCCCATCAACACTGTAAAGGTCATTTTGCTTCCAATTTTGTGGGACTTTTACCCGACATTGAGATGAAATGACATCTCAAGCCCTGTCGCCCAATGAAACCAATATGGTTTATTAGCATGGGCGGTCCGCCTCGCACCGCGGTTCCTGGGCAGGCATAGATCCTCTAAGCGATTTACCAGTACTAGTGTGGACCGGATTCAGCTCTGCGTGGAAGCATCGTGCAGCCCATATATTTCTTCAAGCCCCTATGGGCGGGGGCGGTTGCTAATCAAGCAAGGTATTTGTTTAACAATGGTGTGATGCCAATCTTACATTATGCCGATCAAGCAAAGTACTTGTTTTACCATGATGTGATGCCAATCCAATGTTATGTTGATCAAGCAAGATACTTGTTTAACCATGATGTGAGGTTACATTATGCTGACCAAGCAAGGTGTTTGTTAAACCATGATGTGATGTCAATCTAACATTATGCTGACCAAGGAAGGTGTTTGTTAAACCATGATGTGATGTCAATCTTACATTATGCTTACCAAGGAAGGTGTTTGTTAAACCATGATGTGATGTCAATCTTACATTATGCTGACCAAGCAAGGTGTTTGTTAAACCATGATGTGATGTCAACCTTACATTATGCTGACCAAGCAAGGTGTTTGTTTAACGATGATGTGATGTCAATCCAACATAATGTTTATCAAGCATGATGTGATGCCAATCTTACATTATGCTGATCAAACAAGGTATTTGTTTGACAATGGTGTGATGCCAATCTTACATTATGCTGACCGAGCAGGATGCTTATTTAACCATGATATATCGCTGATCTAACATTATGTAAACAAACCAAGATGTTAGGTATCGTGTTCCTAAAAGAAAATGTCACATATCAATAACTGTCCTTCCATAAAACAAGAGGAGAGTTGGTCTTAACCCTTGTCCTGTTGAATAAATTAATTTTGCTGCACCAATTTTTGCCTGTCAACCAATCAAATATCTTGATTCTTTGCTTCCAAGGGATAAACCTTTTATAGAAAATATCTGAGGGTCACTGATGAGGCCTAATTGGCCAAAACTAGCTAGTCCTGCCCAAAAACTGTACACTTCATACTATTAAGTTCTGTGCTGTATTCTTTGCTTCCAATGGGATAACCTAGAAGCCTCCATGGTGTAGTGGTTACGCTACTCACCTTGTAAACCAGGGGTCGCAGGATCGATCCCAGGCTTCTCCAGACTTTCCGATGTGTCTTTAAACTGAGGTCCCATCTCTGTATGACCTTAACTGTTGGTGGGACGTAAAACTAAAACATATTTGACATACAGGAAAATTCCTATATTAAAGGTGCATTATTGAGCTATCCGGAAAAAATGCTTCCAAAAATAAAATACATATAGCCGGTATTTTTCTTTAAACAATACAAATGAATGCCTTTTATGCAAAAATGCGAACAATTATGATGACAGGTAAACGAGTTTGAGAGGGATTCCCTAACTAGGTTTCGAACACAAGTTAGATCTATTTTTAGTTCGTGACAAAAATAGAATCTCCATATATGACGTTATGCCACGTTTATTTTTGGCCTTGTTTGCTTAGGCCATGCCTGAATTGGAAAAAAATATGATGCTGAATACCATGCCATAAGTAACGACACTCAGAGACGATACTGTCGCCATGAATGTGTAAAGTGACAGATTTATTTTTAGAACAGAAATTCCAAACACATGTTCAGATCGAAGGGTAAACATGAATGAAAACGACCATTTTCACAAAGTTCTGAAGCTGTATTTGGCTCCAAAATTGTACACATGACAAAGGAGTATGCATTGAAGTTTAAAGCCAGAAAAAAAACAAGAGGCCCATGGGCCACTATGCTCACCAGAGCTCAGGTGGGCACTGCCCCATTGCAGCCATGTATTTTAACATGATATCATTTTAATCTGCCAAATGAACCCCCATATCCAAATGAGCACCCATGTGGACTCAGTATATGAAACATTAGGCCTTTTATGAAGTAGAGGGGGTGGGGCATGGACCCAATGGAGCCCTGGTTGGTGTCACTAAATGTGTCTTATCACAAAGAACAAGAATATATATGGTTTAGCAGTGGGGATCTGCATGGCTGGAGATATAAGTGGAGGGGTTGGAGCATGCCCTGTCGTTCCCAGGAAAGCCCAAGATTGTTGTCCCTAAATGTGTCTTATCATAAGGACCAAGTATATATATGGTTTAGGGGTGGGAATCTGAACTGTATCCAAGATATCCTTTCATGAAGTGGAAAGGAGAGGACTGGCCCCTGCGGACACCCCTACAGTAGGTGTGCTAATAATAAGGAACAAGAACATATATGAATATGGGGTGGGGTGTTGAATGGTTTCTGAAATATATGGCCTTTTATGAAGTGGAAGGGCGGGGCACATTGCCTCAGCACAAAGAGACCCCCAAGTTGGTGTGACTGAATGAGTCTTATCATAAGGAACAAGAACATATATGGTTTAGGGGTGGGGATCTGAACTATTTCTGAGATATGTGGCTTTTAATGAAGTCAAGCGGTGGAGCAAGGCCCGGGCATGCCCCGGGGACTCACAAGCTGGTGTTAATGAATGTGCCTTATCATAAGGAAGATGAATATATATGGTTTAGGGGTGGGGCTCTGAACAGTTTCTGAGATAAAAGGCATTTTGTGAAGTGCAGGGGTGGGGCAAGGCCCAGGGAGACCCCCAGGTCGGTGTCAATGAATGTGTCTTATCATAAGGTACAAGAATATATATGGTTTAGGGGTGGAGATCTGTAAGGTTTCCGAGATATTGTGATATTATGAAATGGAGGGGGTGGGGCATGGCCCCAGCACATCCCTGGGGACCCCCAGGTTGGTGTCACTGAATGGGTCTCAGCATAATGAACAAGAACATATATGGTTTAGGGGTAGGGATCTGAACAGTTTCTGAGATATATGGCCTTTTGTGAAGTGAAGGGGTGGGGCATGGCTCCGGCGCACCCCGGAAGACCCCCAATTTGGGGTCATTGAATGTGTCTTATCATAAGGAGCAAGAATATATATGGTTTAGGGGTGGGGATCTGTAAGGTTTCCGAGATATTGGGCCTTTTATGAAATGGAGGGGTGTGACATGGCCCCTGCGCATCCCTGGGGACCCCCAGTTTGATGTCACTGAATGGGTCTTATCATAAGGAACAAGAGTATATAGGGTTCAGGGGTGGGGATCTGAATGGTTTCCGAGATATTGGGCCTTTTATGAAGTGGAGGGGGTGGGGCATGGCCTCGGCGCATCCCGGAGGACCTCCAGGTTGGTGTCAATGAATGCGTCTTATCAATAGAAACAAGAATATATATGGTTTAGGGGTGGGGCTCCGAACAGTTTCTGAGATATAAGGCATTTTATGAAGTACTGGGGGGCGGCGCATGGCCCCGGCACAACCTACTGGACCCCCAGGTTGACATAAAAGCATATGGCTGAGAGAAGTTTGCTAAAGGAACATTTCTATGAAAGTTTTGTCAAAATATCTGCAAAGGCTTTGTAGTTAATGCCATTTTTCAATTATCCCCATTATAAGTCTATGGAAACTCTAAGTTGCCATAGCAACCAAACTGTAAAGGCAAATATGGTGAATATTTCCATAAACTCTCAGCCTCATAGAGCATACGGTTTCTGAGGAGATGATTTTTTAAGTATTTTTTTTTCTATTTTTTTCATTTTGGTTTCCATGGCAACCAATACAAATGAGCAGTAGGCCTAAAATCATATGGCAGATAGTAGATTGCCTAAGGAATATTTCTATGAAAGTTTTGTCAAAATATCTGCAGCGGCTTAGCAACCAAACTAACAAGCCGAATTTCATAAAAAACACAAACTTTCAATCCCCCAACCCAAGGATGCTACAGATGAAATTTGGGCCCAATGGGCCTAACGGCTTCAGAGGAGATGTCGTTTAAAAGTGTTGACGTCACACGAGGACACAGACGCAGACGCCGACGGACAACTGCCTATCCTATAAGCTCCCCCGGAGCCTTCGGCTCTGGTGAGCTAAAAAATTGTCTAAATATCTGCAAAGGCTTGGCAGTTAATGCCATCTTTCAATTTTCCCCATTAAAAGTCAATGGAAACTCTAAGTTGCCATAGCAACCAAACTAAATAGCCGAATTTCATAAAAAACACAAAATCTGTTGAGGCTAATAAGGAGAATATTTTCATTAAGTCTCAGCCTCATAAAGCATACGGTTTCTGAGGAGATGATTTTTAAGTTTTATTTTCTTTTTTTTGCATTTTTGTCTCCGTGGCAACCAATAAAATTGAGCAGTAGGCCTAAAATCATATAGCAGATGCTAGATTGCTTAAGGAACATTTCTATGAAGTTTTGTCCCTATATCTGCAAAGGCTTGGCAGTTAATGTGATTTTTTAATTTTCCCCATTGTAAGTCTATGGGAGCTCTAAGTTGCTATAGCAACCAAACTGAAAAGCCGATTTTCATAAAAAACACAAACTTTTAATCCCCCAACCCAAGCATGCTACAGATAAAATTTGGGCCCAATCGACCCAGTGGTTTCAGAGGAGATGTCGTTTGAAAGTGTTGACGACGCAGACGCAGACGACGCCGACGACGACGGACAGCTGCCTATCCTAAAAGCTCCCCCGGAGCCTTCGGCTCTGGTGAGCTAAAAATTGAGACCCGGTAGCTCAATAATGCACCTTTATGACCACCTTTGGGACTGTTCAAAAGTGGTCTTTAAGACCTTCTCACTAAGCTTTTAAAAGCAGATTTAGTATTAATTTTAGGTGGTCTTAATAGTGGGATTCTACTGTACTATATTCCTTCAGATCACAAACTGTGTGCATGTGTGTTTCAGTTTTACATCCCACCAACAGCTAAGGTCATATGGAGAGCAGACCTTGGTTAAAAGACTCATCAGAAAGTCTGGAGAAGCCAGGGATCGATCCTGCAATCCCTGTTTTATCAGGCGAGTAGCATAACCACCACAACACAGAGGCTTGTTCACAAACGAAATGACAAACAGTTTAGATCCTGGGGTCATCTGATCAGGATCTGCAATGTTTGCAAGGATAGGGGCAACCATATGTACCATATGTATTCAGACAGACAGGCCTGAGCAAAAAGTGTAGTCACTGATGAGACGCAGCAGAATGCGGTGCATTCATCATGGTCTGCTCTGTTTGCCACTCATCCAGCCACCTCCAGACACAACATCGGGTAGTAAAGTTTAGTAAACGGTACTTGTTGTAGAACAAGTATGGTAAGGATTTGAGGTGTCCATGTATTAAGGGTAAATACTGTATTGTGGTTCAGCATTGCAAGGTCATCTAAGGAATTCAGTGGCAAATATAAATATATAGCTGTAAATGAGGGTCCACTGCCCCCACCCATCGGGGCTTGAAGAAATATGGGCTGCATGATGCTTCCATGCAGAGCTGAAACCGACCACACACGAGTACTGGTAAACAGCTTAGAGGATTTAAGCCTGCCCAGGCAAAGCTGTGCGAGTCGGCCCGTCCATGCTTATAAACCCTATTGGTTTCATTGGGCGACAGGGCTTGAGATGTCATTTCATCTCAATGTCGGGTAAAAGTCCCACAAAATTGGAAGCAACGTCTCCAAAATGACCTATGCAGTGTTGAGTGAGTGAGTGAGTGAGTTTTAGTTTTACATCCCACCAACAGCTAAGGTCATACGGAGACGGGACCTCGGTTTTAAGACTCATCCGAAAGTCCGGAGAAGCCCGGGATCGATCCTGCAATCCCTGGTTTACAAGGCGAGTAGCATAACCACTGCACCACGGAGGCTTCTATATGCAGTATTGAAGGGGATGTTAAACCTCAAATCAAACAAACAAAATGAGGGTCCATGATTATAACACTTTTTTCATACTCAACTTGGTTGAGCCTGAAATATGTTCTGCAATGCTCATAAATATTGAAATGTCAACAATTCATGAGCAGGTCAAATACCATTTGCTCAAGTCTATCTGTCCCTATACTACGGTAGCATAAATTGTTATGGTACCCTCACCTGAAAGAGAATTTCATCCTCATCATACTCCTCAGCTGTGGTTATCCCCCTTGTTTTATCCATACTGGTTTATATTCCCTTTATTATCCATACTTAAACTGTAGTTAATGCACTATTGTTTTACTATCCTATCCATAGATGCTTGAACATTTTCCTAGTTCCATAAGATAGGGTCCAGATGTAGTGATATTAAAGGTTTTGTTTGTTTGATTTGAGGTTTACCGTTCCTGTCAACCCTGTAAAGGTCATTTTGGAGACATTGCTTCCAATTGTGTGGAACTTTTACCTGACAATGAGATGAAATGACAAGATATTAAAGGTAATTTAGAATCTGATTAAAATTCTACATTGAAATTTGTTTTTTTTTTGTTTGTTTGTTTGCTTTTTTTTTTCTCAAACACTCATCCCAGTAACTACAAGCCAGATTCCTTTCATAAAACTCATGGATAGGCAATACCTATGTCCAATCCCTTGGTAAACCCCTACTTTCACTGAAACACATAATTTTTACATGAAACACAATCACAGATATATTGTAGAAATTCTGTTCGATTTTCCTTCCTTTATTAATTTGCATGTACATCAGCAACATACACGTGATATGTTTTTTTTTTTTAATTTAAACACAGCTGATCACCCGAAAAAGTAATTAATTGTGATCCTGGTAATTATTCCATGAAACTGATCAGTCAGTTTTTTCATTAACACGTAACATACACAATAATTCATTATTATTATTTATTCTGGTTTATTTACAATGAATATGTTAATCATTGCAAAAATATCCTTATCAAGTATATTATAATGTAATTTGATTAGAAATATTGATCTTACGTAAAAATCCAAACAATTCGGACACCTTAACGACTTGCTGTAATTCTCCTAAAATTTTAACAAATTCATTTCATGATCCGGCAAGGAGTCCAAAAAGTGCAGATGGAATGACAAATAGTGTAGAGCCTGATCAGACTGTTCTTTCAGGAGCAGTCTGATCTGCATCTGAACTGTTTGCCCAGGCCTATCTGTTCCAGTACTCAGGATCATTACGGTAACTTTGATTTTTACATTGGTCTTAATAATATCTTTGACAAGCGGATGCATGTATTTTATATGTAGTATGTAGCAGAACAATAGACAATGCAGATATTTACCCATGTATGCCTAGCATCCCCTAAAAGAGACATTTGCAAACAGTGACGACCCTGATCAGATGCTGCATTTTGCGCGTCTGATCAGGGTCTTCACAGTTTGCTTACCGTACAGGGATTTTATTTTTTTTTAATAAATACAACAAATCAGACACCCCTAAATTTAGAAATGGTCCTGTCTAAGGCTATCAGAACGATGATTCTGTGTAATTTAAGAGTTAACCCATTTTTTTACAGGCTAGTTCAGACACCGCGTTCTGTGGCGTCTGATCAAGGTCTTCACTGTTTTGCAAAAAGTTCAGCCTGTGTGGGCGCAAAGTCAACGCACCCCCCCCCCCCCAAAAAAAAACAACTTGATAAGAGAAGGGGTGTAAGAGTATGAGTACGAGTAAATGTATGTCAGATTTTTTTGCTATGCTGGTATTCTGAACGTTGTTTTTCTGCCAGGTGCTAGGTGGGTATTTAACACCGATCTGTTGTTCAGTGCTTGTTCTTTGATGGTTCCTCTGAGAAATTGTCTCTCTATTAAAAGACAAAATGGAAGTTTGTCGTCTGCTGTTTTTTCTTCTTCCAAGCTTTTATAACATATTTTTGCATAAAGGCAAACAGTGTGGACCCACACTGTTTTCAAAAAACTTTAATGCAGATGACAGAAGACAAAGCAGACAACAATTGTCGACTCGTGTTGGCATGTTATGGGTGAAAAGGTGCTTCAGATGTAAATTTTAACCAAAAATAACATAACTTTTTACCGCGGAAAAATCTCCCTATTTGGGACCCCAATCTCCCTATCTGAAAATCAAAATCTCCCTATTTGGGTCCAAGAAAATATCACATGTATGACCATGATATGTAGGTCAAGGTCAAACATAGATGCTTGCACAAAGGATTCCATTCTCAAATGCAAGCTTGTACTAAGTATCATTAAGGAAGCTCTAATAATTCTTGAGAAATGAACTTGACCATTAGGTTGAACGCTAGGGTGGTCGCAATATTTTACAAAGTCAGTGAACCATGAAATATAGGTCAAGGTTAAAAATGGATGCTTGCATTCAAGTTACCATCCGCAGATACAAGTTTGTACCAAGTATCATTAATAAAGCTCTTAACAGTTCTTGAGAAATAAACTTGACCATAAGGGTGAACGCTAGGGTGGTCGCAATATTTTACAAAGTCAGTGAACCATGAAATGTAGGTCAAGGTCAAATATGGATGCTTGTATTCAGGTTGCAATCCACAGATACAAGTTTGTACCACATATCATTAATGAAGCTCTTATAGTTCTTGAGAAATAAACTTGACCATTAGGGTGAACGCTAGGGTGGTCGCAATATTTTACAAAGTCAGTGAACCTTGCAATGTAGGTCAAGGTCAAATATGGATGCTTGCATGTAAGCTGTCATCCCGAGGTACAAGTTTGTACCAAGTGTCATTAATGAAGCTCTTATAGTTCTTGAGAAATAAACTTGAACCTCAGGGTGAACGCTAGGGTGGTCGCAATATTTTACAAAGTCAGTGAACCATGAAATGTAGGTCAAGGTCAAATATGGATGCTTGCATGTAAGCTGTCATCCCCAGATACAAGTTTGTACCAAGTATCATTAATGAAGCTCTTATAGTTCTTGAGAAATAAACTTGAACCTCAGGGTGAACGCTAGGGTGGTCGCAAATGTTGACACCTTGACAAACGGACGGACGAACAAACAAACGAACGGACGGAAAACCGGGCGCCTATATCGCGCCATGCTAATAGCAGGCGCGACAAAAAAAATTATCCAGAGGTCCAGGCTGATCTGAGTCTTCACTTGTCAGATGAATATTTTAGATATAGTAAAATTCCGCTATTAAGACCGCCTAAAATTAAGACAAATTATGCTTTTAAAAGCATATTTAGAAGGTTTCAGGTAAATTTTATTTGTGTTTTCTACATCCGGTGTGCTCTAGTGGGAGACCACCTTTGGGACTGTTCAAAAGTGGTCCTAAAGACAACTTTTGAACAGTCCCAAAGGTGGTCTTAATATAAGAAATTTTAGTGTATAATTATTGTAAGATACATTTTTGCTTAAGTCGGCTCAATTGTTAAAATTGACAGACCAAAATCAATGTCACATACAGCAATATTTAATCAGTGCTTGAAAAGAATATATTTATTTTACTGGTTTGATAAAACAAAAATTAATTAGGATTCTAGAACTTGGTTTCAAATTAGTGCTGCAGCCATTGCAAATGGCAGCATCTGACAGGGCATGAGGTTATGAGTAGAGAACCTCACATGAGCCATATTTCATAGAAAATTTATGAAACGAGCCTTTGGCGAGTTGCATTAATTTCATTAAAATGGCCTCAAGTGTTAGACCATTTTACCTTATTTCTGCCTTGACCTACATATAACCTCCTACAGAAAATATTACATTCTAATGCACTTGCCTATGTAACGCGACATCTGATCGGATAACGTCAACAAATTTGCGACAGTATATTCTGCGATATACTGTCTGAAACCCGATGTCATCACGTAATGTCGTTTTTCATTGTCAGGCATTTGGTTTCACACAGCTCACAGCGCTTGCCATTTTGAGCAAAATAGTACAGTTTTTAACAAAACCAGTGCTTCAGCTGAAGTGCACGACCCGCCGGATGCTTTTAGCTTTATGAGTGTTACCATATATGGGTATGGCGGCCATTTTGGTCGTGTGACCTAGACCTAAAACGGTTCCCCCAATAAATGCGCCTTATCGTAAGGAGCAAAAATATATCTTGTACTTTAGTACTGTATTCTGAATCGTTTGCAGGATAAAATGCATTCTCACTTTTCCAATACAAAAGCATATGTGTCAAAGTTTGTCATAGGCACAAAGAAGGTCAAGGTCAACCCAGGGTCACCATTTTAGCAATTTTTGATGGGCCTACGTCCCAGATGCTATTTATCAAGTTTCGTGGAAATCTGCCCAGTGGTTCTGGAGAAGACTATTTTTGAAGGGTTTTTACTATATATGGCTTGGCGGCTATTTTGGTCATGTGACCTGGACTCCATGAGCAAATTTTGGTTTCCCCCATCCCATAGAGGCTCCATATGAAATTTGACTTCAATCGGCCCAACGGTTTCCGAGGAGAAGCAGTTCGAAAATTTTCACATTTTTCGCCTTGGCGAGGCTATACTAAATAGAATGTAATGTTTCGCAAGTTCGTTGGTTAGATCTCATTGATATCTATCAGTATGCCAAAAATTGTTTAAATGTTCCAAGCGGTTAAGTCACTATCACCAATTTTCACAAACGGGTTACGGATTTTTCGCCTCGGCGAGGCTATACTAAATGGAATGTAATATTTCTCAAGTTCATTGGTTAGATCTCATTGATATCTATCAGTATGCCAAAAATTGTTTAAAAATTCCAAGCGGTTAAGTCACTATCACCAATTTTCTCAAATGGTTTACGGACGGACAGACAGACAGACCATATATGGCTTCGCGGCCATTTCGGTCATGTGACCTGGACCCCATGAGCAAATTTTGGTTTCCCCCATCCCAAAGAGGCTCCATATGAAATTTGACTTCAATCGGCACAACTGTTTCCGAGGAGAAGCAGTTCTAAAATTTTCACATTTTTCGCCTTGGCGAGGCTATACTAAATAGAATGTAATATTTCGCAAGTTCATTGGTTAGATCTCATTGATATCTATCAGTATGCCAAAAAATTGTTTATATATTCCAAGCGGTTAAGTCACTATCACCAATTTTCACTAACGGGTTACAGATTTTTCGCCTCGGCGAGGCTATACTAAATGGAATGTAATATTTCACAAGTTCATTGGTTAGATCTCATTGGTACCTATCAGTATGCCAAAAATTGTTTAAATATTCCAAGTGGTTAAGTCACTATCACCAATTTTCACAAATGGGTTACGGACGGACCAACAGACAGACCATATATGGCTTGGCGGCCATTTTGGTCATGTGACCTGGACCCCATGAGCAAATTTTGGTTTCCCCCATCCCATAGAGGCTCCATATGAAATTTGACTTCAATCGGCCCAACGGTTTCCGAGGAGAAGCAGTTCAAAAATTTTCACATTTTTCGCCTCGGCGAGGCTATACTAAATGGAATGTAATATTTCGCAAGTTCATTGGTTAGATCTCATTGATATCTATCAGTATGCCAAAAATTGTTTAAATATTCCAAGCGGTTAAGTCACTATCACCAATTTTCACAAACGGGTTACGGACGGACAGACAGACTGACAGAATGACAGACTGACAGAATGACACGGTGATTTTAGGGCACTTAGAAAATCAACCGACTTCAGTCGGTCGCTTTTTCTGCGGGTCGTGCAATAACCAAATAAGTGCATTAGAATGCGGATACCTCTGTTGCCAACTTGTCATTTGGAGGGTAAATCATTGGTTTTATGGTGGCATATTCCTTCTTATGGCTCTGCTGGCTCATCGCCGTAAAAAGAAACTTCCAACCGTAAAACCGCCAATTTCCCTATCCCCACAAAGTACAATTTTGAATGCAGTTATCCCTTAATTACCATTTTGTTATGTTTGTTTGTTTGATTTGAGGTTTAACCTCCCCATCAACACTGTAAAGGTCATTTTCTTGGACTTTTACCCGACATTGAGATGAAATGACGTCTCAAGCCCTGTCGCCCAATGAAACCAATAGGGTTTATAAGCACCACTTTGCCTGGGTAGGCTTAGATCCTCTAAGCGGTTTACCAGTATTCATGTGCGGGTCGGATTCAGCTCTGCGTGGAAGCATCATGCAGCCCATATATTTCTTCAAGCCCCGATGGGCAGGGGCCATCCCCTAATTACCATAGAGTATGTGATAATGTTTAACAACACTGATATGAAATATCATAATATGTAATGACCTTTTTGACACTGCTTTCAAAATTAACCCATTGTATGCTAGTGAACCCTTCCATTGCTATATGTTGGACAAGTCCATTTGTCATATAAGGGGTAGTAGGTCTATTTTTTCATTTTTATTCTATTTTTCATGGAAAATTCTGTTAGCAAATAGTGCAGGCCCTGGTCAGATGCCACATTCTGTGGCATCTGATCTGGGCCTGCACTGTTTGCCAAGGTACCCCTTTAGGGGTTTCCCGCCTACAATAGGTTAATTAATCAGTAATGAAATGGTCTCCAAATCCCAACTCAAATGAGCATGAAACTTGCAATGCTCACAAATATCAAAATATAAATAAATAATTTCCTGCTCAGATCACTATGAAATGTTTTTTGTCCTGCTCATGAACTTTAAAATGCCATCAATTTGTGAGCAATGCAACTTGTGAATACTGGTACAATTGCTCACAAATTGATGGCATTTTAAAATTCATGAGCAGGACAAAAAACATGCAACTTGTGAATACTGGTACAACAGCCCCCGCCCATAGGGGCTTGAAAAAATATATGGGCTGCATGATGCTGCCACGCAGAGCTGAGTCCGACCTGCACACTAGTACTGGTAAACCGCTTAGAGGATCTAAGCCTGTCCAGGAACCGCGGTACGAGGCGGACCGTCCATGCTAATAAACCCTATTGGTTTCATTGGGCGACAGGGCTTGAGATGTCATTTCATCCCAATGTTGGGTAAAAGTCCCACAAAATTGGAAGCAGCATCTCCAAAATGACCTTTACAGTGTTGACGGGGATGTTAAACATCAAATTAAACAAAACAAATGAATACTGGTACAAGCGAAATAAAATTCATGGGAACATGGAGTGAATGTGTATTTAGATAAATGAACCAAATATTTTTCTTACTATGCCATACAAAAGGCACTTCTAATGAATAACCACAACATATGTTTTCCTGCAGAAATAAGAAAAATAGTATGTGGATACCCCCTCTTAGATGGGGCTATGACATCCCTAACTTTTTTGAATGGGCTCCCAGTTATATATAATTAGGAATATTCTATTGAACTTAAAATGGGATAAAAATCAACAATCTAGTGATTAAAGGATTAATCCTATTACCTTTGATCAGTTACAACCTTGTGAAAAGGTTTCTGTATCATAAAATATGTCCAAAGATCTCTTATAAATATTCGTAACAGTGTCAGCACAAAAAAGGACCAGGAGCTCCTACTTAAAGAGCAGCCTCACCCACACATAAATACTGCTTTTTAGTTTTTCAGATTTCCAAGAAATTTTACTATCTATAAATAGAGAATACCAGGTGAGTGTCTTTTGATATCAAGTTTATCAGGCAAGGCTTTGAGAATGTTTGTAGAATCGCAAGGCTTGCCGAGCCTGATAAACTTGATATCAAAAGACATGAATCTGGTTTTCCATTTATCAGTTTATCCCCTTTTACACTCTTAAATTGGCAATTTATGATCAGTTATCCATGGTCCTGAGTACGTCCTAACATTCCCGGAGTGCGTCCCAACATTCCGGCGGTCAATACATTTAGTATCAGCTGACCATATTTTGCCTATGATATTTTTTCAAGTAATTTTTCCATTTTGTAACAATAACATTTCTGTTATTTTTTCAGTAGTCCAGTTCATTCATAAAAGTGCAATGTTACCTCAACCTGATAAAGCTCATTTATCAGGTCAATGTGCTACAATGCAGTTAATATAGGGGTAACTGATAAATATGAAAACCTTGATGAACCCAGAGTTGTAGGAATATGAGACAAGAATTCCGCCGAAGGCCATGTCGCGCTTGTGGAGGCACAAAGTTACCGAACAATAACATCTAGGCGAAGGTCAAACATAGATGCTTGCATAAAAGTTGCCATTCTTAAAAACAAGCTTGTACTAAGTATCATTAATGAAGCTCTAATAATTCTTGAGAAATGAACTTAACCATTAGGGTGAACGCTAGGGTTGTTGAAATATTTTACAAAGTCAGTGAACCATAAAATGTAGGTCAAGGTCAAATATGAATGCTTGCATTTAAGTTTCCATCTCCAGATACAAGTTTCATTAATGAAGCTCTTATAGTTCTTGAGAAATTAACTTGACTATTTGGGTGAACGATAGGGTGGTTGCAATATTTTACAAAGTCAGTGAACCATAAAATGTAGGTAAAGTCAAATATGGATGCTTGTATTTAACTTGCCACCCCCTAGATGCAAGTTTGTACCAAGTATTATTAATAATGAAGCTCTTATAGTTCTTGAGAAATTAACTTGACCATTTGGGAGAATGCTAGGGTGGTCGCAATATTTTACAAAGTCAGTGAACCATAAAATGAAGGTCAATGTCAAATATGGATGCTTGTATTTAAGTTGCCATCCCAAGATACAAGTTTGTACCAAGTATCATTAATGAAGCTCTTATAGTTCTTGAGAAATTAACTTGACCATTAGGGTGAACGCTCGGTTGGTCGCAATATTTTACAAAGTCAGTTAACCATGAAATTTAGGTCAAGGTCAAATATGGATGCTTGCATTTACGTTGCCATCCCCAGATTCAAGTTTGTGCCAAATATCATTAATGAGGCTCTTAAAGTTCTTGAAAAATAAACTTGACCATTAGGGTGAACGATGGCGTGGTCGCAATATTTTACAAAGTTGGTGAACCATAAAATGTAGGTCAAGGTCAAATATGGATGCTTGCATATAAGTTGCCATCCCCAGATACAAGTTTGTACAAAGTATTTTTAATGAAGCTCTTATAACTCTTGAGAAATAAACTTGACCATTAGGGTGAACGCTAGGGTGGTAGCATGGACGAACGAATGGACAAACAGACGGAAAACCGGACACCTATATCGCGCCATGCTATTAGCAGGCGCGACAAAAGGGCACTTGCAGTCTTAAATTTATTTTCTCCAAATGTGCATGCACAGCCAACTAATAAAGCTAGACACATGACTTCTTGCATGTGGCTACCTCAAAATCTTTACATGTCTTGCCTGAGCTGGTTGACTTTACAACAAGTACTCATAACTCACAGCCAACTAATGCAGCTAGACACATGACTTCTTGCATGAAGCTACCTCTCTACATGTATAAGAGCAGCAAAGGCTCTGACCAGACTGTGATCAACTGAGCTGAGCCTTTGCTGGTCGCTTATGCAATAAGTACCATTTTCCTATGGGCTGGCCCACACTTAAGTCAACATGACAATTTAATCCCAGCTCTTAAATATTTTTTGATCTCTTAATCCCCTAGAAAATTGATCATATGGGCCAGAACAGGTGAAAATATTTCATCAGACAGTGTGTGCAGTTCATTCAATCTGAGTCTGAAGATATGTGGAATATGCTCATCCATAGGGTGAAAAGAAGGCACTAGTGTAGCTGCATGGGTGCAAAAGCGGAATTAAATTGTCTCTGGAGTGAGTGAGTGAGTTTTTGTTTTACGTCCCACCAAGAGCTAAGGTCATACGGAGATGGGACCTCGGTTTAAAGACCCATCCGAAAGTCTGGAGAAGCCCGGGATCGATCCTGCGATCCCTGGTTTACAAGGCAAGTAGCGTAACCACTGCACCACGGAGGCTTCTAAATTGTCTCTGGAAGAACAAGACTAATGTTGAGTTGTGCCTTTTAATGTGCATGGGATCATTATAACTTTGAACAACAATCCTAAATATTAACTTAACCTATTCCATAATAAGAAAAGAAGAAAAACTATGTGGTTGTGTCGCAGTTTATTTTTGTTATAGTTTGCCTTTGAAAGTGTGTATCGCTTATATCTTTTTGTTTTGGATACCCAATTAGCCATTTTGTGGGAAAGTTACTGTCCTTTTGACTTTACACTATTTATCTTTTTGTTTTGGATACCCAATTAGCCATTTTGTGGGAAAGTAACTGTCCTTTTGACTTTACACTATTGATGTTTCCATTAGGGTCTAGTTATTTCATGTTTATGTTTCTTTCCCTTCGGTGTCTGATACCCGGGATATGTGGGTTAATTGTGTCAATTTCTGATCATTGCCTTCTAGGGCTGTAACGATACAGTCACGATATGTGTTGCGATACTTACCTCATGATACGTTAGATATCCCAATTCTACTTTCATGCTTAAATCACAGCTCAAAAATTTTAAAAATCTTGGAAAACTGACTCAAAGCCATCTGGAGTTTAATCTTGTGTAACAAAGCTGCTGTAAGATGCCCATATTTGTCATAGAAGTGATCAATGTATCTCAGTAGCAATTAAATTCTTTGTAATTTGTTATGAAAATAGTCTTGAAATATGTTAGGCTGTCATTTTCTTTGGAAATTGTACTTTTGGGCGTATCGTCAGGTAGCGCGATATTAGCTCCACGATACGATATGCATATCGTCAGCAAAAGTATCACGATACTATACAATTTCAATGAATTGTTTCACCCATATTGCCTTCACTTCTACAATGTTTGGTGTTCAACATGCCA
Organism: Lucinisca nassula; assembly: GCA_963580285.1. NCBI lineage: Eukaryota > Metazoa > Mollusca > Bivalvia > Lucinida > Lucinidae > Lucinisca > Lucinisca nassula. Next base: position 43,609,141 of record OY757027.1, on the reverse strand, counting down.
GTCAACACAACACAGGTCATATTGAGTCAGTTCACCTAATCATACTTTTCCTGTTCTTCGGTAGGCTTAGACCTTCAAGCTGGTCGAACAGGACAGTGTAAAACTTTAATCAGACTAGAACAATTATTCACAGCAAGCCCATTTTATGCATGAAACCCCCAAAACAGGCTGATGATAAATAGTGCAGAATGCAGCATCTGATCAGGACCTTCACTGCTCTGCCATTTTATATCAATTTCTAAAATCTAAACTCAACCTGGCACTTCTAAATATTGAAATGGTTTGCTTGATTTGTTTGTCAACACTGTATAGGTCATTTTGGAAACATTGCTTCCAATTTTGTGGGACTTTTAGCCGACATTGAGATGAAATGACATCTCAAGCCCTGTCGCCCAATGAAACCAATGGGATTTATATGCATGGACGGTTCAACTCCCACCACTTTGCCTGATGAGGCTTTATTGGCCGGGGCTGCGTGGTGTGGCCCATCTTCCTTCTTATGAATGTTTTCATTGCTCTTAAAGGAACTCATTTTTTATTTTTATTTGCCTTCACTGCAGCTGGTGTTGTGCCGTGTGGCGGCCGTAAAACGTCTCCCCGTACATCAACCATAGTGCAGTTTATATTTTACTTTTGGTCCTTTGAGATCAACGTGAATATTCTGAGAAATCGGAAATAAATTATGGGTTTAGACTCATATTCTAGACAGATTTTTAATTATTTGGACCCCATTTTGATTTATATCAGTCTTTGAGTCGGCTGCCTGTTCGAGGTTCGCAAAATTGCAGTATGTTTCTTCTGGCTTTCTTTGCCGGATCATTACAGGGTCACTGATGAGGCTTTATTGGCCGGGGCTGCGTGGTGTGGCCCATCTTCCTTCTTATGAATGTTTTCATTGCTCTTAAAGGAACTCATTTTTGATTTTTATTAGATCTTCTATGTGGTTTACCAGTATTCATGTGTGGTTCTATACATACAAAATGGGTTAAAATATATACCAATACCCAACAAGTTGTTCAATATGCAGTCAAACTTCAATAATGAGGTCAATACACAGCTGTAAAAATATTTTGCCAAACTTGTCCAATTTTACTAAAGACAAGTGAAAAATTGAATTATACTTGTCCATGGATGTATGGTGTACTTGTCCATGGACAAGTATGGTGTACTTGTCCATGGACAAGTATGGTGCAGGTACATGTTACAGATGTCAATATATATCCGTTACATGTACCCCTTTATGTAGAATGGATATGCCTGTCATCATGAAATTGCTTCCCTATCAAAACAGGGTGGCTATTCAGAAAGGAAAGAATTTGCTCCCGGTGGGCATTAGAGTAGCATCTGTGAAATGATTTGTTGAAGATATCACAAAAATACCCCAAATTTTTCCCTGTTATCATTTCTTTCGCTCTCTCTTTTTGCCAAAACAATGTGGAGATATATCTTTAGTAGGTACACGTTAAATTTTTTCCGACAAGTTAAGCTTGACAATTTTACTTGTTCCAGGACAACTACAATACATGTGTTTTACTATTTCAAAAGCCCTATAAAAACATCTTTGAGAATATGAAATGGAAAAAAAGACACATAATGGGAATAATTTAATGACATTTTTTTCAATCTTAGATTAATTTAACTTAAGGCACACATACACTGTCAAGTTTAAACAAGAAAAATATCCCTATGAAAAGAATTCCCAAGGGTCTCAAAAATGAATTAGAATCAGTCATGGTAAAAAAGCCAACAGTGATGCAGTCTACTTAATGTCTGATCAGTTACTCTTCACTTAATTTTATGGTATCTGTAACTTCTGCAACTCTACTTGTTTTGTTGTCTTCATAACATACAAAATTCTGTATGTGTTTCTCATCTCTCTTACATAACTCTTCCTAAACCCTAGCAGGTTACTGTTACCCTGAAAATTCAATATATACACATCTATTTCTTTGTCTTACCTTAGTTTCAATTGTTTTCTGTAGTTCCACTTCCATTTCTGTCCTTAAGGTGTCACGAAATTCCACTTTCATTGTTTCTATGTTATCTTCCATGGACTTAAGTTGTTTTTCAATTTCTTCTTTCTCCTTTTTCAATCTTTCTATCACAACTGCACTATCACCAAGTTTTCTTTCCATTTCTGTTTCCTTCTCTTTCAAAGTATTAATTACAGCACCATTTTGTGTAGATAAATCATTAGTTCTTTCAAGTTCAATATCTTTCTCCATTAATCTGTCAGCTAAAGCTTTGTTTTCTTTGTCAGAAGCTTCAGTTATTCTCTCAAGCTCCACTTCTTTTTCTTTTAATTTATCCAGCACAGTTTTATTTTCTTGTTCAAGTTTATCAGATTTCTCTATTTTTTCTTTCTGTTCTTGGATTTCTTTACTTAACTTATCTACCATGATTTTAGTTTCCTTGTCAGTTTTAACTTTTTCACTCATCTGCTCTTCTAATTCTTTATTCAATCTTTCTATTTCTAGTTTCAACTTTACGATTTCCTGCTTTAGCCTTTCTATCTCATTCACCTTTTCTTTCTTTACCTTTTCAATGTCGTTCATTTTTTCTTTTTCCAAAATATCTTGGAGAGTCTTTATTTCATTTTCAAGCTTCTCTTGCAATGTATTTTTCTCTTTTTCAGCACTTTCTTTCTGTGATTTCAACTGTTCCTCAAATTTTTCTTTCAAATATTTTACTTCAGTTTCATATTTTTCTTGTATTTTTATGATTTCTAAGTCTTTCACACTTATAACTTCATCTTTCTCTTGAATTTCTATACTTCTTTTTTTAAACTCATTACTAATTCTCTCAATTTCTTGGAGCTTTTCATTCTGCAATTTTAATTTTTCATTTTCAAATTCAGTTTTAAGCTTTGATTTTTCAGTTTCTAATTCTCTTTTCACTTCTACCTGTAGTTTTTCAATTCCTTCTAACTTTTCACTTTCCAACTTTATTCTTTCATTTTCAAAATTTGTTTTTAGCTTTGAAATTGCAGTTTCATGCTCAGTGTTCAATTCTTGCTTCAATTTCTCTATTTCTGCTTCACGCTGCTTTTCCAAATTTTCTTCAATTCTTAGAACTGCTAAGCTGTGATCTTTTCCCAGGGCCTCTCTTAACTACAAGTAATTAGAAAACATACAGATCAATAATAAACAAATACCAAGGAATACTGAACAAACGATAACAATGCTTACTAGACAAAAGTGCCCAGTCAGGCACGTATACCCCCGGCCAGTGCCATCACCTCAGCTGAAAATAACAAGTAGTCATACTGGTTGTTGCTACCAAATTTTAAGTCTCTATGTACAGTAGTTATTGAGAAATCTTTGACACAAAATAATAAAAATATACACTATTAAACAGCAAGAACTACAAAGGGAAATAACTCTAAAAGGCCTGACCCCTTGGCCCTTATTTTCTTTCCCACAATACAACTAGTCATACTGATCATGTGTGCAAAATTTCAAGTTTCTATGTACAGTAGTTATTGAGAAATCTTTGACACAAAATAAAAATATACACAATTAAACAGCAAGAACTACAAAGGGAAATAACTCTAAAAGACCTGACCCCTTGGCCCTTATTTTCTTTCCCACAATACAAGTAGTCATACTGATCATGTGTGCAAAATTTCAAGTTTCTATGTGAAGCAGTTCCTGAGATATCTTTGACACAAAATAATTGTTTACAGACACACAGACAGACAGACAGACGGAAAAGACAAAAACTATATACCCCCATTGCATACTTCGTATGCCGGGGGTATAATAATGTGATTCAATCAACACTTTATTAACTGCTCAACACCTCAACAAATCACAGACCACCTGAGAAGCCTTCTTTCAGTGACATTATTAATATTCAGAATTTCGTCAAACTTAAGAGTAGTTTGGTAATAGGTTGCATATGGTATACTAAAATGGGCATAGTGATCCCAAATGAAAAAGATGTATAAACTGCCCTATGAAGTATAGGGGGACAAATCTAGCCTCAGTTAACTAAGTAAACTTTGTTTGGCCAAGCTTAGATCTACTCCACAAGCCAATAATCTGCACATTCCTGCTTACAGTGGGATTCAGACCAGGGCTGCTCGTTTGAAAGTCCAAAGCCCTAACCAATGAGCCAAAGAGACTACTCCCTGACCCAAATGTCAGAGACTAATCATTAACTTATAAGCTATGCATAATCTACCTGAGAGTACACTGACAGTAAGCCTTGCAGACCCTGACACTATTTGAGCCCCGCCAAGCGAATTTGTGTCTTCGAGCATTCGGTCATGACAAATTTTAACGGCACATGCCCAGCCATTCAGAGGGGCCCGGATATGGCTTTCTGTCTGAATGTTCCTCTTGATTCACTGCTTGTATGAGCGAGCAGCGAAGGTTCTGGCGAGACTGCGCGGATGCGCAGGCTCGCCTGAACCTTCGCTGCTGGCATAGGCGATAAGTACCAAAATCGCTTGACGGGGCCCATTTATAGCTCAAATACATAAATCATACCTTTTTCACTTCTTTGTCCATTTTTCCTGTCCATTCTGTCATCAATTTTTCTTCAAGTTTATCTTTTTCTTCACATAAGGTGACATAAACATTCTTAACTTTATCAACCTCTGCCTCCGCAGCTGTCAGTTCATCCCTGAAAATATCAAGTTATTGCTTATTTTCGAGTTTAACAGCTCAATCTTTTTCTTCACATAAGGTGACATAAACATTCTTAACTTTATCAACCTCTGCCTCCGCAGCTGTCAGTTCATCCCTGAAAATATCAAGTTATTGCTTATTTTCTAGTTTAACAGTTCAATCTCATTATTTCAGTCATAACAAGCTGGCCAAATAACCTACCCACTCTTGCAAAACAGTTACCCGAATTTGCAAGTAAATGCAAACTAAAAATGACTGGGGAAAGAATTTCATGATCAAAGCACTGACAGCATGTCGTTTGCTGCATCGTCTTGCTAAGCTTTCAAACATATTTTTGCATGCAGGCCAACAGTGTGGACCCTCATCAGACTGCTCACCGAGGAGCAGTCTGATCTGGGTCCACACTGTTTGCAACAATGCCTTTTAAAGTAACCAGCAGACAACAAAGCAGACAACAACTGTTGTGACTGGCATTTGAAGGGTAAATTACTTACCTCAGAGTATTCAGTTCTTTCTCGTATTTAGCAATTAAAGCTGATCTTTCCGTGTCAAAATGAAGCATCATCTCTTCTCGCAGCTGTTTACGAGATGTTTCACCCACCTGGTCACAGGCCCGCTGCACCCTGAATAAAGATTTAAACAAGGAAATTATGAGGCCTGTCAAGACAAAACCTGTCCCCGAGGTTATGAACTTTTTTCATGCTCAACTCACTTCAGCATGAAATTTGAAATGCTCAGTTATTAAAATACACCTCAGCCCCGTTATAGCACGGTTGGTTATAACACGAATTCGGATATAACACGGTTGTTGTTTGGACCCCAAATTTTCTCCAACCTTCTTTTTTTGCTTCGGCAAAAAAGAAATCCTAGCGAGTTAACACGGTAGTTAGAAGAAATCCAGGAGTGTTAACACGGTAGTTAGCGTTAAATCTTAATGTCGCCTTAATCACTTGTCAATTATCCAATTTAACACTGTTATTGTATATCAGTGAACATGCAATAAACAACTTCATCACACAGGTCCGTAAATTTCACTAATGACGTGTGAAAACACCTGTAAAAACTCGTGGCAAATATCCAGCTGAAAGATCAAAGGGTAAACACTTCTGCTAGCTGGAGGCTGCTCATCAAAAATTGGTCATTTGCTCATGCACATCGATAATTTAACTAGACTATCAAGTGAGCATATGCTCACTAATACCCCCGGCCAAAGCCATCGGTAACTTTCTGGCAATTCAAAGCCATCAAGTTTGACAAAAACCTATTATGAACACAGAATTAATCTTGCAAAAGTAAGGAGAATACCATTACATCTAAATAACTCACCTGATAACTAATGAGATCTTGAACAGATGTTTGAAATGTCAGTATCACAAGTTGTCTGTTTAGTCTTTTTAGAACAAAGGCTATTTCTCTTCCAATTGTCTGATTCAGTAATAACTCCTGAAAATTATTGGAGCTAGAGCCTTGAAAGTTGGTGAATAGATTGGTGGTGATGAGTAGATGAACTGATTAACTTTTGACAACATTCTGAAAAATACTTTGTGAGTTATGGCCCTTTGTCATTTTGGTAATTTGTGCCATTGATCTGTATGGTAAAAGTGATGCATAGCATGAGATATCTTGCTGACAAAATTTTATAAAAAAAAAATTCTTAGAGCAATAACTCTTGAAAGGGGCATAATCCTGACGAGAAAAAAAAATACGCGTCAGCTAATTTTCCATGAGGAATCCATATATGAAATTTCAAAACCCTAGCATACACGGTTCTAAAGTTATGCTATGCATCACTTTTACCATACAGATCAATGGCACAAATTACCAAAATGACAAAGGGCCATAACTCACAAAGTATTTTTCGGAATGTTGTCAAAAGTTAATCAGTTCATCTACTCATCACCACCAATCTATTCACCAACTTTCAAGGCTCTAGCTCCAATAATTTTCGAGATATCTTGCTGACAAGATTTTATTAAAAAAATTTCAAAGGGCAATAACTCTTGAAAGGGGCATAATCCGGAGGAGAAAAAAAATACGCGTCAGCTAATTTTCCATGAGGAATCCATATATGAAATTTCAAAACCCTAGCATACACGGTTCTAAAATTATGCTATGCATCACTTTTACCATACAGATCAATGGCACAAATTACCAAAATGACAAAGGGCCATAACTCACAAAGTATTTTTCGTAATATTGTCAAAAGTTAATCAGTTCATCTACTCATCACCACCAATCTATTCACCAACTTTCAAGGCTCTAGCTCCAATAGTTTTTGAGATATCTTGCTGACAAGATTTTATTAAAAAAATTTCAAAGGGCAATAACTCTTGAAAGGAGCATAATCCGGACGAGAAAAAAAATACGTGTCGGTTAATTTTCCATGAGTTATGCTATGCATCACTTTTACCATACAGATCAATGGCACAAATTACCAAAATGACAAAGGGCCATAACTCACAAAGTATTTTTCGGAATGTTGTCAAAAGTTAATCAGTTCATCTACTCATCACCACCAATCTATTCACCAACTTTCAAGGCTCTAGCTCCAATAATTTTCGAGATATCTTGCTGACAAGATTTTATTAAAAAAATTTCAAAGGGCAATAACTCTTGAAAGGGGCATAATCCGGAGGAGAAAAAAAATACGCGTCAGCTAATTTTCCATGAGGAATCCATATATGAAATTTCAAAACCCTAGCATACACGGTTCTAAAATTATGTTATGCATCACTTTTACCATACAGATCAATGGCACAAATTACCAAAATGACAAAAGGCCATAACTCACAAAGTATTTTTCGTAATATTGTCAAAAGTTAATCAGTTCATCTACTCATCACCACCAATCTATTCACCAACTTTCAAGGCTCTAGCTCCAATAGTTTTTGAGATATCTTGCTGACAAGATTTTATTAAAAAAATTTCAAAGGGCAATAACTCTTGAAAGGAGCATAATCCGGACGAGAAAAAAAATACGTGTCGGCTAATTTTCCATGAGGAATCCATATATGAAATTTCAAAACCCTAGCATACACGGTTCTAAAGTTATGCTATGCATCACTTTTACCATACAGTACAATGGCACAAATTACCAAAATGACAAAGGGCCATAACTCACAAAGTATTTTTCGGAATTTTGTCAAAAGTTAATCAGTTCATCTACTCATCACCACCAATCTATTCACCAACTTTCAAGGCTCTAGCTCCAATAGTTTTTGAGATATCTTGCTGACAAAATTTTATAAAAAAAATATAACAAAGGGGAATAACTCTAAAGAACCTGGCCCCACAGCCCCAATTTTCTTTCCCACAATACAACTAGTTATGCATGTTGTTTGTACCAAATTTCAAGTTTCTAGGTACAGTAGTTCCTGAGAAATCTTTGACACAAAATTTAAGGTAACTCACAAAATACACATCTCAGTAGCAAATATAACAAAGGGGAATAACTCTAAAGAACCTGGCCCCACAGCCCCAATTTTCTTTCCCACAATACAACTAGTTATGCATGTTGCTTGTACCAAATTTCAAGTTTCTAGGTACAGTAGATCTTGAGAAATCTTTGACACAAAATTTAAGGTAAGTCACAAAATGCACATCTCAGTAGCAAATATAACAAAGGGGAATAACTCTAAAGAACCTGGCCCCACAGCCCCAATTTTCTTTCCCACAATACAACTAGTTATGCATGTTGTTTGTACCAAATTTCAAGTTTCTAGGTATAGTAGTTCCTGAGAAATCTTTGACACAAAAAAAAGTTTACACACACACACACACACACACAGAAAAGACGAAAACTATATACCCCCATGGCATACTCCGTATGCCGGGGGTATAATTAAGTAAACAAAACCCTGCACACATTTCAGATAATTTTTTTGCATACATGTGGCGAACAGGGTGTGCCCAGATCAGACAGGTAGTCTGATATGGATCTGCACTGTGCAACAATGATTTTTAAATTAACCAGCAGACGACAAGAACAGACAACAATTGTTGTGACTGGCACTTTAAGGGTTAACACTTCAATAGAGACAACGCTATTCTCATGCTTGGTAAAGTACATGAAGGATGAAAAATTGCGCATTAGATCACATCTAGACCCTGTCTAACCAAACGGGCTCATAGCGGAAGAAAAAAAAACGAGAAAAAAAAAACATAGATTATTGACCCACGATAGGAAAGAATTTGCTCCCGTATGCAACATCGTTTTAACACCAATGTAACGCATTAACGTTGGAAAAGAATCTGCACCGACGCACCAAACCTCAGCGCAAAACATTTCCAGTTTGCATAGTCTACCGTATCTGCGGAAGAAAAAAAAAAAGACATAGAAAGGAAAGAATTTGCTCCCGTATGCAATGTCGATTTAACATTGATGTTTAGAACGAATTAACGTTGCACGACGTTTGTGCGGCCTTGCTTAGGCGTCTCATGCTATCCTTGCACTGGGAAGATTTTCTTGCATCACTTGCCTGGGCAGGGTTAGACCTAAGCAGTTTACCAGTACTCATTTGCAGTCCGTTCCCAATCTATTTCTCCAAGGTCCGATAGGCGGGAATGCCCGTTTGCTTATTCAATAGCAGTCAGAAAGTTAACTGCGGAAGGGAAAAATATAGTCAGATAGAGTTTTTTCCCTTGTGCATTGCAATTGCTTATGCAAATGGGAACCAGTCACCGGGAACCATAGCCCATCTAAAAATGCACACCGGGATTACACATGGACATATTGGAATAGAAATCAAACACAAACGTATGAATCGCTGTTTTTCACAAATTTATTTTAATTAAACAATCATGCAACGAATTTAAAGCAATAAATGCAACATCTAAAAGCAAAACAAACAAAAGAACAAACAATAAAATAGCGTGAAAAACATTGCAATAACACAAAACAAAGGTAAACAAACTGTGGCCGCCAAACTTTTTCCGGGTCATTGACCAGGTCAATGACGATCGTTATAGCACGGTTCGGTTAACTAACACGGTCTTCTGATTGGACCCCGAGAACCGTGCTATAACGGGGTTGAGGTGTACAAACAAATGAGACAATTTCTCTGCTCAGATAAGCAAAGCCTGTTGTTTGACATGCTTATAAATTTTAAAATTTATGAGCAGGACAAATTTCATGAAATTTGAAATGCTCATAGTTATTAAAATACAAACAAATGGGGCAATTTCTCTGCTCAGATATGCAAAGATTGTTGTTTGACATGCTTACAAATTTTAAAATTTATGAGCAGGACAAATCTCATGCTCAAATGAGCTGAGTATGAAATTATCTTTTAAAACCTCGTACTCAGGGTTTGTGACCAGGAAAGACACAAACTTCCAGCTCAGCTAGATACAGAGGATCTTACCAAGTGTTCATGCATTATTGAATTTATTAAACAAGTTGAGGAAAAGAGATAAAATTTTATCCCTTTTCCTCAACAAGTTTAATAAATATATTAATACATGAGCATGAAAGCAATATTCTATTTATCATATGACATTTAAAACCCATTTCATTCACGATGTTTTAATAAAAATGGCAACAATTTGCCAGAAGTAAATGCGATGTTGTTAGGGACGTCATACGTATAACATTTCGGGCATATCTAACTAATTTGCATATTTTATCCATTTGTGGGTTATCAAATTTATTACATGTCGTTATTACATTCTCAGATGCGAGGTCATATGATAAATAGTCTTAAATTGTTTAGTATAGAAACTAGATCAGACATGCAGAAATGTATCTTCGTTGTTCGCAAATGCCAAAAACATTTTTAGAACATTTAACCTCACCACAGCTGGTGTTAAGGGAATGTGTGGCGGCCATAAAAAGTTTCCTATGTTGGGTTTATTTTCTAGTCCTCTGGGATCAATGATTTCATGCAGAATTTTGAAAATATCTGAGGGTCACTGAGGAGGCCTAATTGGCTGAAGCTAGTTAGTCTGACCCAGAAAAAACTTGAACATGCCATGGTTTTCAGTTCTCTGTTCCAAGGAATACGTTTTTTTTAGAACATTTCTCATCCTTAGCTACACAGAGTTGTACAAGTCTTGTAATATTAATAAAGTTACTAGAGGTAGAGAACTATCTAAGCAGTGAACAAAAAGATGCTGATCAAAGTGTTGATGCACAAGCTGATCTGCACCTTTGATGCTAGCAAATACTGTAAAATTCCTATATTAAGACCACCTTTGGGACTGTTCAAAAGTGGACAGCACTCTTACCCATTAGGCCACGGAGCTGATTTAATGAAGTTACTGAACAATAAACTACATTACATCTCAATCTATAAGTTTTGTGTAGGATAAGCACTTAGAAAGTTAAAGAGCCCAATGTTGAGAAAAAAGAACTTATCAAATAGGCAACAAGCAAAGGCTCTGGCAAGGCTGCTCTTATGTGCAGTCTCGCCAGAGCCTTCACTGCTCAGAGACATGTAGTAGAGACCTTGAGGGACTTTCAAACAAGAGGTCATGAGGCTGGTCCTATTAGTTTGCTGTGCACACTCATTTGAAGAGCATAAATGAGAGAATGGAAAGCACCCTTTTCTAGAGGGTTTGCCTGAAAACTTTACCTTTCTACAGCCTCGATAGCACAGTCGATAACGCATTTGAATTGTGATCAAGAAGTTGTGCGTTCGAATAATGCCTGGTATCGAGGTGTGTCCTTGGGCAAGACACCTAATGACACTGCCCCACTCCACCCAGGTGTAAATGGGTAGCAGTGGTTTAAAAGCCACTGCCTCTCGCTGCCGCGTGCGTGAAAACACTCGAAAGCGATTCAATAAGCTTGAAGCTTTCATCGCAATCAAACTAAAACTAACTTTACCTTTCCACAGCCTCTCTCTTATCATGATCGTACTCCTTCACCATGTCAGCTATCTGTTTACTCAGTTCTTGATTTAGTTCCGTCAGTTTCTCTTCACTCCTTGAAATCTCATCCAGTCGTTTCTGCATCTCCTGAGAAAAAATATTTATTTGTCTAGTTTCTGTTTTGATGGTCCAGTCAACACTATTTAGGTCATTTCAAGCTGTATATAAGCCTGAGCAAACAGTGTAAACCTAGTTGAGATGCCCCAGAATGCGGCTTCTCATCATGGTCTCCAATATTTGCTTCTCATTCAGCTACTCCTTGGAATCTCGACCAGTCGTTTCTGCATCTCCTGAGAAAGAATATTTATTTGTCTAGTTTCTGTTTCAATGGCCCAGTCAACACTATCTAGGTCATGCCAAGCTGTATATGAGCCTGAGCAGGGCTCGAGAAAATGTCGGTTTTCCGGTTCCAGACCGAATTTGGCTTCCATAAACCGATTTTGCCTTCAGAAGAAATGTAAAAAATCGGTCCATATTTCTATGACATTTTAAAAAAATTGGTTCGAAAATTTCCGCTAAATCATTATGTTGTAAAAACAAGCTGACCGTTCGCCACTGATAATCCAAGCATGTATACAAGAAATGCCTACAGCACAAGGTTTTAGACTGGTTCATTATCTAACTAGGTGAAAATTGGACAAGTCCACGTCGGGTTCTTTGATCTTATCGCAGCGAAATTTGACCCGTGTGTCAAAATTATTAAACCGTGAACACTGGCCTCAGGCATTATCGGCAAGCTGGCAAGGTGAGAAAATAAGGTCAATCAATGCAGGGCATATGCTAGTTTGTTTACACAAGTCATTAATTTATGGCTTACTATAGAACGGTAATTGAATATAATTTTTTTTTTCACAGGGCGCAGTTTTCAATACACACCTGTCATGTCTGAACATTGCGTGTTAAGCCTTCGAGAGAAAATGCCTTTTTTTACCAATTCTGAACGATATTTTTATTTAAGAAATACGCTCCATTGAAACCAATAACGTAAACCACGTGCGTGTTACGCCCTTGAATAAATTAAAATGAAACCGCATTATGTGATTTTCCGATCACGTGGCTTTTATATCGGTCGCCATTTGTAGACAAAGCGATTTGTTTCAGGCTTGTGTAATCGTGAAATATGTATTTATATTCTTTAAAACTCGGTTCGGTCATGTAAGGTTTTCAATGACTCTCTTTCGGCCATGTTTTGGTTCGAGAGTAAAGGAATGTTTTTCGATTTTTAACCTGTTCAAAACGATTTTTTTTAGAAATACGCTACATTAAAATCAATGTCATAAAATAGGTGTGTGTGTTACGTCCTTGACTGCATTAATCATGTTAATGTGTATTGTGTAAATGGAAACGGTATGACGCAATATCGGTCGACATTTCTAAACAAAGCAATTTGGGCAAAATAAAATGTGCGAAATAAGAGAAATATTTTAAAGGTTTTTAAAAGGGGAAAAAATATAGTGACCATTGAACTGGTCTTTGACTGCACCACGCCGGTTGTTTCCCTTTAGGGGTCTTCAGGTTCTGAGTGACCAGGATATTTGGAAAATGAAAGTAGATGAAATCTGGCGTAGAAAATGAAAGTAGATGAAATCTGAATGATGTGAGCAATAATTGCTGTTTATAATCGAGATACTGGTGCTCATATCCGTTGACAAGTGTAAGAGCAACACTGGTATGTCATTCGTTACGCTAATACATCTTGAAATTGCAAATCGGCAAGGATGTTTATGTAAATTACCGAAACCGATCGGCAATTTCCGTAATTTTTGGCGAAATCTGGCTGGACCGATTGGGATTCTTCAGTTTCTCGAGCCCTGAGCCTGAGCAAACAGTGTAAACCCAGATGAGACACCACAGAATTCGGCATCTCATCAGGGTCTACACTATTTGCCACTCATTCAGCTACTCCTTGAAATCTCATCCAGCCATTTCTGCATCTCCTGCGAAAAGATATTTATATGTATTTGTCTAGTTTCTGTTTTTATGGCCCAGTCAATACTGTTTAGGTCATGTCAAGCTGGTCATTTAACCTACCATATTTACTGTATATAAGCCTGAGCAAGCAGTGTAGACCCTGATGACTAGCAGACAGTATTTTCAAAGTGTTTTTTGTTTCTTATTTTTCCGAGAAATACTGCGAAACTATACCAAATTTAGCACCACAGTAGCCTTTTTGATTATCAATCATCATCAGTGTGGCTACATCACAAGTGAACATCTACCCAGCAGACAATTCATATGAAATGTTAAAACTTATTTACTTTGAAAAATATTTCAAAATATCAGATTGTCTTCTGCTCTTGAAATTTATGTAGCTGGACCCTAATCAGACTGCTCCTGAGTCCACCCTGTTTGTAACAATGACAATAAAAGTAGCCAGAGACAACAGTGCAGACAACAATTCTTGTGACAACAGACAACACTTATTGTGATTGACAACTGGTGACAACTGTTGTGTCATATGGGCTGAGAGTCCTACCTCAATGTCATAAAGAAGCAGACGACAATTGTTGTAACTGACAACAGACAACACTTATTGTGATTGACAACTGGTGACAACTGTTGTGTCATATGGGCTGAGAGTCCTACCTCAATGTCATAAAGAAGCAGACGACAATTGTTGTAACTGACAACAGACAACACTTATTGTGATTGACAACTGGTGACAACTGTTGTGTCATATGGGCTGAGAGTCCTACCTCAATGTCATAAAGAAGCAGACGACAATTGTTGTAACTGACAACAGACAACACTTATTGTGATTGACAACTGGTGACAACTGTTGTGTCATATGGGCTGAGAGTCCTACCTCAATGTCATAAAGAAGCAGACGACAATTGTTGTAACTGACAACAGACAACACTTATTGTGATTGACAACTGGTGACAACTGTTGTGTCATATGGGCTGAGAGTCCTACCTCAATGTCATAAAGAAGCAGACGACAATTGTTGTATCTGACAACAGACGACAATTGTTGTGACTGACAACTGGTGACAACTGTTGTGTCATATGGGCTGAGAGTCCTACCTCAATGTCATAAAGAAGCAGACGACAATTGTTGTAACTGACAACAGACGACAATTGTTGTGACTGACAACTGGTGACAACTGTTGTGTCATATGGGCTGAGAGTCCTACCTCAATGTCATAAAGAAGCAGACGACAATTGTTGTAACTGACAACAGACGACAATTGTTGTGATTGACAACTGATGACAACTGTTGTGTCATATGGGCTGAGAGTCCTACCTCAATGTCATAAAGAAGCAGACAACAATTGTTGTATCTGACAACAGACGACAATTGTTGTGATTGACAACTGATGACAACTGTTGTGTCATATGGGCTGAGAGTCCTACCTCAATGTCATAAAGAAGCAGACGACAATTGTTGTAACTGACAACAGACGACAATTGTTGTGATTGACAACTGATGACAACTGTTGTGTCATATGGGCTGAGAGTCCTACCTCAATGTCATAAAGAAGCAGACAACAATTGTTGTATCTGACAACAGACGACAATTGTTGTGACTGACAACTGATGACAACTGTTGTGTCATATGGGCTGAGAGTCCTACCTCAATGTCATAAAGAAGCAGACGACAATTGTTGTAACTGACAACAGACGACAATTGTTGTGACTGACAACTGATGACAACTGTTGTGTCATATGAGCTGAGAGTCCTACCTCAATGTCATAAAGAAGCAGACGACAATTGTTGTAACTGACAACAGACGATAATTGTTGTGATTGACAACAGATGACAACTGTTGTGTATTATGGGCTGAGACAGACCTACCTCAATGTCATAAAGAAGCAGACGACAATTGTTGTGATCTTCAACAGACGACAATTGTTGTGACTGACAACAGACAAAACTTGATGTGACTGACAACAGACAACAGTTGTTGTGTCTTAATCTTTTTGTACCACCTTATATAAAGCAGGGGTCCATTTCTTAATTTAGGGGTGACAGGTTGTGGGATCTTCAAAATTGATTTGAAAAATGGCTGAACTTTCTGCAAAAAGTGTAGGCCCTGATTAGACGCCGGGTTATGCCGCATCTCATCTGGGCCTGCACTGTTTGCCAAGGTACCCGTTTTGGGGTTTCTGGTACAAAATGGGTTAATGTCTTACCTCAATATCATCAAGAAGAACTTTCTTCTCCCTCTTGAGGTTTTCAATGTCCTTTTTCAGCCTGTTTTCTATCACGCTGTCATCTGTACTCACACAAGATTCCAGATCAGCTATTCTCTTCTGAAAAATTACAACACAATTTAAATTCTTTTTGATTTGGTTTAGTTTGGAGTTTAAGGGGAATGGGTACACCTGGCAGATTTTAATGGCATTTTTCAAAGGGAGACAATTTTCAGGACTTCCTGTTCTCTTTTCTATAAACTCTGTCAGAAAAAGGGTCTACTCTTATAGGAAAGAATTTGCCCCTCAGTTTATCAATCAATTAATCGATTATCCGATCAGTCGTGCCAGCCTTACGGTTTATGCATATATTTTTCTGTGTTATACAGTAAAATTCCTATATTAAGACCACCTATAGGACTGTTCAAAAGTGGTCTTTAACAGTCCAAAAGGTGGTCTCATTCTAGAGGACGCTGTGTGTTGAAAATACAAAGAAAGAACAACAGAAATCATTTAAATGTGCTTTGAAAAGCAGAATTTGTCTTAATTTTAGGTGTTCTTAATAGCGGAATTTTACTGTATTTACCTTGTGTTCTTGTATAAAACAACTGAATTTACCTTGTGTTCTTGTGATAACAACTGTATTTACCTTGTGTTTTTGTATAAAACAACTGAATTTACCTTATGTTCTTGTGATAACAACTATATTTACCTTGTGTTCTTGTGATAACAACTGTATTTACCTTGTGTTCTTGTGATAACAACTGTATTTACCTTGTGTTCTTGTGCTAACAACTGTATTTACCTTGTGTTTTTGTGATAACAACTGTATTTACCTTGTGTTCTTGTGATAACAACTGTATTTACCTTGTGTGCTTGTGATAACAACTGTATTTACCTTGTGTTCTTGTGACAACAACTCTGCACGATCACATCTTTGTTTATACTCTGATAACTCTTTCTTGACGTTCTTCAAGTCATCCTTCAACTCCATAACCTGTGACCTCTTCTGTCGGTTACTGATCAGGCAGCGTTCTAGCTCAGCTTTCAGGCTGGATACAACCTCATTGGAGGTGTTAAAAGCACTCCTGTACAAAAAGTCACACAAGAAAATTACACTTAGCATTAAGGGATAACTATAAAAAATTGTCATTTGGGGAGATAAATCGGCAGTTTAACTGTCGAAAATTTTGTTGCCGCGATGTACCAGTGTAGCCATAAAAGGGAATCTACAATCTTATAACCTATGATTTACCTCCCCAAATGATAATTTTCAATACAGTTATCCCCATTCTGATGCATTTATTCAGCTGTTTTGTTAAAAATTGAACTATAATGCTCAATATATCAGATACTGTATTTCCTAGAACAGTTAATGGTTTGCCAATTAACCCATTGTATACTTGTGGACTCTTCCATTGCTATATGTTGGACAAGTCCATTTGTCATAAAATGGGTGTCTGGCCTATTTTTTCGTTTTTGTTCTTTTTTTTTTATGGAAAATTTTAACAAATAGTGCAGGCCCTGAACAGATCCCGTATTTTGCGGCGTCTGATCTGGGCCCGCACTGTTTGTCAAGGTACCCCTTTAGGGGTTTCCCACATGCCATGGGTTAAGGAGTTTGATAACTAACAAGGCTTAAATCGATAACCCTTTTACTCAACATATTTAACACCACTATTTAACATCAATTCAGCTGGTGGTAAGGAAATGTTTGGCGCCATGATAAGTCTCTCTCTCCCTTCATCTTAGTGTAGATTATATTTTCTAGTCCTTTGAGATCATTGATTCCACTGTAGAATTTTGAAAATATTTGAGGGTCAATGACCAAGCCTAATTGTCCAAAACTCAATGAAATTCTGCTGTTAAGACCACCTAAAATTAAGACTGATTCTGCTTTAAAAAGCTTATATAGCAAGCTGCAGTTATTCTCTCTTCGTGTTTTTTTCATTGCATATAGTGTCCTCTAGTGAGAGACCACCTTTGGGACTGTTCAAAAGTGGTCTTAAAGACCACTTTGAACAATCCCAAAGGTGGTCTTAATATAGGAATTTTAATGTAATTGGCCTGGCCCAGAATAACTTGTACACAACAAGTTTTTCACTGCTGTGTATTCCTTGCTTCCAAAGGATAACCATTTGATTGAACATATTTGCCCCAGAGCTAGCTAAACCCCCACTTACTGTGATCTAAGTACAGTTGGTGTGCCCTGGGGTGTATCGTAATCCAAGGTTTTCTTGATGCCCAGGTCTATCAACGAATCATTCTGATCTACAAACCCTGTGGAAGTGGAGGAAGCATGTCCGTTAATACCAAGATTAGAAGCCGACTCTATCATCTGAAGCTGCTCTTTCAGATCCTTAATCTCATCCTGCAACAAAAAAGTAGACTTATTTATCTTCTCTGCAGCTGGTGTTGAGCCATGTGGTGGCCGTAAAAAGTCTCCCCGTACTTCATCATAGAGCAGATTATATTTTCTGATCCTTTGGGATCATTGAGTTCATTTAAAATCATTTTGAAAATAGAGTTCTGCTTAAGCTGGTGCTAGAGGGCATGGCCAGTGTTGCTCATTTCAGTACTCATCAGCTCTTATCTCACTGAGGGGGATATTTGACCAAGATTTAATGAAGAACAAGATGTGTTTGTGAAACACGAACATGTCCCCGGGCATGGTCATTTTTCATTCAAAGTTGCTCACAGTTCAAGATTTTTGTTTGTGTGGGAAGCCCTTGACACAAGAAACTTACATGCCAAATATGAAAGCTTTATCTTAAATGGTTCAAAAGTTATGAACAATAATATTTTTTCTTTAAAGTAGGTCAAGGTCACGGGTGAAAAAAAATTACATGAATGTAAAGCTCTTGTCACAAGGAACCTACATGCCAAATATTAAGGCTCTATCTTAAACGGTTCAAAAGTTATGAACAATTTTATTTTTTTTAAGTAGGTCAAAGGTCAAGGTCATGGTCCAAACATTTTGCACGAATGAAAAGCTCTAATCACAGGGATCCTACATGCCAAATATGAAAGCTCTATCCCAAACGGTTTGAAAGTTATGACTAAAAATGTTTATTTTTTTAAGTAGGTCAAAGGTCAAGGTCACAGGTCAAAATTTTTGCATGAATGTAAAGCGTTTGTCACAAGGAACCTACATGCTAAATATGAAGGCTGTATCTCAAACGGTTCAAAAGTTATGACCAATATTAACTTTTTCTTTTATGTAGGTCAAAGGTCAAGGTCACAGGTCGAAATTTTTCATGTGAATGTAAAGCTCTTGTCACAAGGAACCTACATGCAAGATATGAAGGCTCTATCTCAAACCGTTCAAAAGTTATGACCAAAATGTTATTTTTTATTTTATGTAGGTCAAAGGTCAAGGTCACAGGTCAAATTTTTTTTGCATGAATGTAAAGCTTTTATCACAGGGAACATACATGCTAAATATGAAGGCTGTATCTCAAACGGTTCAAAAGTTATGACCAATGTTAACTTTTTCTTTTATGTAGGTCAAAGGTCAAGGTCAAGGGTCAAAATTTTTTGCGTGAATGTAAAGCTTTTGTCACAAGGAACCTACATGGAAAATATGAAGGCTCTATCTCAAACCGTTCAAAAGTTATGGCCAAAATGTTATTTTTATATTTTAAGTAGGTCAAAGGTCAAGGTCACAGGTCAAAATTTTTTGCATGAATGTAAAGCTTTTGTCACAAGGAACATACATTCTAAATATGAAGGCTCTATCTCAAGTGGTTCAAAAGTTATAACCAATGTTATTTTTTTCTTTTAAGTAGGTCAAAGGTCAAGGTCAAGGTCACAGGTCAAATTTTTTTGCATGACTGTGAAGGTCTTGTCACAAGGAACCATCAGACCAAATATGAAAGCTTTATCTCAAACGGTTCAAAAGTTATGGCCAACGTTAAAGTTGTCCACGTACAAACCAACAAACAAACAAACAAACAGACAGGGCAAAAACAATATGTCCCCGCTATCGCTACCGGGGACATAAAAAGGAGATACAGGATGGACACAAAATGCAAAGTTTCAAACTCCTGACCTTCACCTCTGACCTTGACCTTAAGTTGGCATGGTTTATTTATGGGTTCTGCACATCAGCTCACTGAGGGGGATATTTGACCAATGTTTAATGAAAATCTTTCCAGGGTAAAGGATACGGAACGGACACAAAATTCGAAGTTATTTGACCAAGATTTAATGAAGAAAAAGGAGATACAAGATGGACACAAAATGCAAAGTTTCAAACTCGTGACCTTCAACTGTGACCTTGATCTTGAGTCGGCATGGTTTATTTATGGGTTCTGCTCATCAGCTCACTGAGGGGGATATTTGAACAAAATCTTTCCAGGGGTAAAGGAGGTATGGAAAAGATACAAGATTCAAAGTTTCAAACTCGTGACTTTCAACTGTGACCTTGACCTTTAGATGGCAAGGTTTATTTATGGATTCCGCACCTCAGATCACTGAAGGGGATATTTGACCAAAGGTTAAAGAAGATCCTTTCAGGGGTAAAGGAGATGTGGAATGAACGCAAAATTAAGTTTCAAACTCGTGACCTTGACCTTGAGTCGGCATGGTTTATTTATGGGTTCTGCACATCAGCTCAGTGAGGGGGTATTTGACCTTTTTATCTATGGGTTCGGCACATCAGCTCACTCAGGAGGATATTTGACCGAAGTTTAATGTAAATCCTTCCATTGGCAAAGGAGATATGGAACGGAAGTTTCGAACTTGTGACTTTCACCTGTGAACTTGAGTTGGCATGGTTTATTTATGGGTTCTGAATATCAGCTCAATGAGGGAGATATTTGACCAAAGCTTAATGAAAATCCTTCCATAGGTAAAGGAGATATGGAACAAAATGCAAAGTTTAAAACTCGTGACCTGCAAGCGTGACCTTGACCTTGAGTCGGCATGGTTTAGTTATGGGTTCTGCACATCAGCTCACTGAGGGGGATATTTGACCAAAGTTTAATGTAATACTCTCAGGGATAAAGGAAATATGGAATGGACACAAAACTTAAAGATTCTAATTTGTGACCTTCAACTGTGACCTTGACCTTAAGTAGGCATGGTTTATTTATGGATTCTACACATCAGCTCACTGAAAAGAATACTTGACCAAAGTTTAATGAAAATCTATCAAAGGGTTCAGGAAATATGGAGCAGACAAGAACGTATTAAGGACCGACAGGCAGACCGACAGACAAAGGCCATACCTATAATCCCCGCTCTGCTTCGTGGCAGGGGACTAACAAAAACACTATATAAAGTAACTTGATTGGTTGTTGAAGCAAACTTAATTCATTCAGCAGAACAAGGGTTAACCCTTCTGATGTCAAGAGAAAAATGCATCAGAAAATGTTAACTGTTTATGCTGTTTGCTGAATCTTCCTGTTGGTTTTTTTTTTTTGGTTATGGTTTTATGGCCTATCAAAATTATTACACTCATATCAAGCCGAATATCAATCAGAGGTGGGCGAAAACCTGAGTACCCGGAGAAAAACTACCTGACCTTCACGCGACCCAAGCTGGGCTTGAGTGAGAGACGTTATGATTAAGATTCAGTGCTCTTATCTACTAGGGCACGGAGGCCCATCTTGCAAACTTTTAAAAATATTTTTGCATACAGACAAATAATGTGGACCCTAGGAGGAGCAGTCTGATCTGGCTCGACACTGTTAGCAACAATGGCTTTTGAAGAAACCAGCAGACAACAAAGCAGATGACAACTGAATATCTGAAATAGCCACACCCATTTCTGACTTAAACCCTTCTCTTGCTGAATATTCATTTAAGCCACACCCATTTCTGTCCATCAACCAATCAAATTACTTGATGTAATTTATTGCTACAAATTCATAAACTGAATGCCAAACAGTGCAGATCCTGATCAGATGGCTTCTTCAGAAGCCATCTGATCTGGATCTACACTGTTTGCCAAAGATTGGGGTTGTCGTAAACAGCAAGATAAGGGTTAAGCCAGATTACATGACATTGTTTTTTCATTCAAATTCAGAAGCCATCTGATCTGGATCTACACTGTTTGCAAAGGTAGGAGTTGTCGTGAACAGCAGGATAAGGGTTATGTTAAAAATATTGAAATCATTGAGCCTACCTGAAGACTACAGCACATTTCTTCAGAGATAGATTTGGAGGCCAAGGCTTGCTGCAGTTGAACTTTCATCTGACTCAAGTCTTGAGACGAAGCTGAAAAAGTCAAAGCACTGAAAGCACTGGTGGGTCAATTTTCTCTGAGTACAGGCTTGGTAAATAGTCCGCAACTAAAACTTAGTGACTGTTTTGTTTTAACCTTAAATTACAGTATTTTATGCAGTCTAGACCCTGATCAGTCACCACACTCTGTGTTGTTTGATCTGCGCCTACACTGTATACCTAACCCAATGCATGTCCACTTTAGGTTTTACAGAGAAGTCTCTTTTAACAATACTCTTGAGGAGAGCAACTTCTGTTTCTTTGTCTGGCATTTAACGACTCATTCATTTAGGGCATAAAAAGCCAGTCAGCTTACCTCAGTACACTTACCCTGGGCAGGCTTATACATATGAGGTTAACCAGTACAGTGCACATCTTTTTGCCAGAAACTGACAACTGCCCTTCTTAAATCAGCAGAATGGAGTGAATGACCGTAGTAACGATTTTATGATCAATCTCAACGAAAGAAGGCTGCCGACCCGGCAGGTATCAGACAGGACTAAGGCTGGCTAATCGGAGCTGAAAAGATAATCAATTATCAGTCATGTCATTGCAATCGATAATCGATTAGTAATTGCTATGTTTTTGTCATAATTTTACCTGTCTGAGCATGTCTCTTACCATATGTTGAACTTTACTATATGTATTTTCGAAGAGACAGGCCTAAGCAAACAGTGTAGACCCAAATGAGACGCCACAGAATGAATTGATTAATCGTGTCACCAATCAGTTCCACATCTGACTGAGCTACCAAGGCACGCTTTTCAAAAGTATATTTCCTCATCAACAGCGATCTACGGTAAAAATCCTTAAAGGTCAGACACCTTGAGGACTTGCTGTAATTTTCCTAAAATTTGAACAACTTTGTTTCCTGTTCCAGCAAGGAGTCTAAAAGGTGGAAACAGAATGGCAAACAGTGTAGACCCTGATCAGACTGTTCCTGCAGGAGCAGTCTGATATGGGTCTGCACTGTTTCCTTTGGTCTATCTGTTTTACAGATAACTCCTTCAGGAGTCGTCTGCTCTTGGTCTGCACTGTTTCCTTTGGCCTATCTGTTTTACAGATAACTCCTACAGCAGCCGTCTGATCTGGGTCTGCACTGTTTGCTTAGGCCTATCTGTCCCAATACTTAGGATCATTACAGTACTGTTCAGAGAAAGAATTCAT
The DNA here is from genome assembly GCA_963580285.1 of Lucinisca nassula. NCBI lineage: Eukaryota > Metazoa > Mollusca > Bivalvia > Lucinida > Lucinidae > Lucinisca > Lucinisca nassula. Next base: position 43,586,106 of record OY757027.1, on the reverse strand, counting down.
TTGTCTTTCATTCAAGAGCAAACTATTTTTTAGAGGGATAGGAAAGCCGATTAGAAGTACCAAAAGTTATAGCCCTTGTTAAACGGCAGAAAAGGCCCCCGCCCATTGGGGCTTGAAGAAATAAATGGGCTGCATGATGCTTCCTTGCAGAGCCGATTCCGACCGCACACGAGTACTGGTAAACCACTTAGATCTAAGCCTGGACAGGCTTAGCGGTGCGAGTCGGACCGTCCATGCTTATAAACCCTATTGGTTTCATTGGGCGACAGGGCTTGAGATGTCATTTCACCTAAATGTCGGGTAAAAGTCCCACAAAATTGGAAGCAACGTCTCCAAAATGACCTATATAGTATTGACGGGGACGTTAAACATCAAATCAAACAAAACGGCAGAAAATGTGTCAGGAGTACTCATTTCCCTCAAGGCTGTTACTTACTACTCTCTAATAGGTTTCTACATCTTTTCTGACTCTCTTCTAAGCTCTGAGTGAGCCTGTTGATTGTTTCAGCTCTCGAAATCTGGAGATTTTCAGCAGTCTTTCTGCTATCAGCTAGCTTCTGTTTCAGGGTTGCCATCTCTTCATCCTGTGATCAAACAAGCAGGACCCAAGCTTATAAAACTTTTGCATACTCAACATGGTGAAGCACGGAATTTGATGTGCTCATAAATTTCAAAAGGCTAATAATAAATATTGTTGTTTTTTATGCTCATATTGGCAGAAAATAATATTTGTCCTGCTCATTAAAATAAAATGCCAACAATTGTTGGCATTTTAATATTTACGAGCAGGACAAAAACTGAAATGCTAACAACTTTTTGCATTTTAAAGCCAATAACTGTTGGTATTTTAATATTTATGAGCAGGACAAAAACTGAAATGCTAACAACTTTTGGCATTTTAATATTTATGAGCAGGACAAAAACTGCAATGCTAACAACTTTTGGTATTTTAATATTTATGAGCAGGACAAAACCTGAAATGCTAACAACAGTTTGTTTAAATATTTATGAGCAGGACACAACCTGAAATACTAACAATGTTTGGCATTTTAATGCAAACAACAGTTGGTCTTTTAATATTTATGAGCAGGACACAAACTGAAATGCCAACAATGTTTGGCATTTTAATGCAAACAACTGTTGGTATTTTAATATTTATGAGCAGGACACAACCTGAAATGCTAACAACTTGGTATTTTAATATTTATGAGCAGGACACAACCTGAAATGTTAACAACTGTTGATATTTTAATATTTATGAGCAGGACACAACCTGAAATGTTAACAACTGTTGGCATTTTAATATTTATGAGCAGGACACAACCTGAAATGTTAACAATTGTTGGCATTTTTAATATTTATGAGCAGGACACAACCTGAAATGTTAACAACTTTTGGTATTTTAATATTTATGAGCAGGACAAAAACTGAAATGCTAACAACTGTTGGCATTTTAATATTCATGAGCCGGACAAAAACTGAAATGCCAACAACTGTTGGTATTTTAATATTTATGAGCAGGACAAAAACTGAAATGCCATCAACTGTACGTATTTTAATATTTATGAGCACAAAAAAATGAAAAACTAACAACTGTTGGCATTTTAATATTTATGAGCAGGACAAAACCTGAAATGCTAACAACTGTTGGTATTTTAACATTTATGAGCAGGACACAACCTGAAATTCCAACAACTTTCACCATTTTAATATTTATGAGCGAGACAAACAAGGTGGCTCAGTCCAGTCAACAATATTTTAGGTCAGATCAAGCTAGTCAGTTTACCTAAACACACTTTTACATAAGTCTTTAAGCACTTGGGTGTTGCATTCTTTCACCAGAAATTGACAACTCTTTCTTGAATCAGTGACCTAAGAAAGATTTCATGATCAGATCAATCGCCATGAAAGAATGTCGCTGAACCTGGCAGGCACTCAACCGGTGAACTCCTGGGGCCAGTTGTTCAAAACTAACGACACTGTTAGTTAACATATCATTAAAACTTTGATCATTTAATATGGCAAAAACACCACTGTATTAGATATTGTACATGTACTTACTAGAACAGTTAACAGTTTAACCATTAATAAGCTCATTAATCTAACAATGCTTTGAATAACTGGGTCCTGATGAGCATCTGAGCCACCAGGATTGATTGACCATGCAGCAATCAATCATCAGTCATTTTCTAAGATGAAGCTGGATCACCAAATTTTATCTGATTCCAACCACTATCAGTTATATTATTAAATTATTTAGAAAACAATTGAACTTTCTAAAAACAATGAAGGCTCTGATCAGTGTGTGTGTTTGCATTTTACACCCCACCAACAACTAAGGTCATACAGAGACAGGACCTCAGTTTAAAGACTCATCCGAAAGTCTGGAGAAGCCCAGGATTGAACCCACAACCCTTTTTTATGAGGTGGTTGTGTAACCACTGCACCATGGAGGGTTCTACGAGGGCTCTGATCAGATCCACATTGAGCACCATCTGATCTGGGCCTGCACTGTTTGCCTATAACCTGTTTTGGGGTTTCCTGTATAAACTGTTATTAACCATTTTTGTACCAAATGGAATTTTCCTCCTTATATATAGCAGGAGTACATTTCAAAATTAAGGGGTGTCAGTTTGTGTTTTCAAAATTTATCAGGAAAATGGCTGAACTTTTTGCAAACAGTGTAGGCCCTGACCAGACGCCGCATTCTGCGGCATCTTAGCCGCATTCTGCGGCATCTTATCTGGGCCTGCACTGTTTGCCAGGGTACCCATTTTGTGGTTTCCAGTACTAAATGAGTTAACTGGAAGGACCATAAACTATTTACCTTTTCTTTTAAGGAGTCATTCATTTTATCCATGTTCTCTTTCAGTACTTTGATTTCTGTCTCATATTTTTTCTGTAGACCAGCAACGACAACCTCATGTTCATGTCTAGCTCGAGACAAGCTGTCAGACCGTCCCAGTTCCTCTAAGTGCTGGTGTAGATTTTCTATGGTTGATTCTGCTGTTTGAAGCTTCTTTATCATCTGTAGAAAGACAACAGATTCTAGTATAAACAATAATGCAGAGGCAGAGCTGAAACCGACTGCAAAAGTACTGGGAAACCACTTAGAAGGTCTAAGCCTGCCCAGGCAAACTGGTGCGACCATCCCTGCATATAAACCTTTAGTTTGCTTGGGCAGTAGGGCTTCAGATGTCGTCATTTCATCTCAGTGTCAGGTAAAAGTCCCACAAGATCGGAAGCAGTATCTGCAAAATGCCCTAAATAGTATTGATGGGGACGTAAAACCTCAGCACAAAAACGCAAGTAATTAAATAGGTACCCTGCCCTCATGAGTTGACTCAGTTGTTAAGCTGACGTCAATGAAAAATCATGTGACTCGATGCTCTTATGGAAGTATGAACTACATTGTTACTATAGGTTTACATTGGGCTTTACACTGGAAATGTAAATATATACAATAAGTATTGCACATGCAATGTTTATTGTCACCCATGAACAATAAAAGTCGCGGCTGTCCACAATACACCTGTGGACACAAAACTGTTCAAACTCCTATGAAGTGTGTGTGTGAATTCGGGTTTAACGTCACTTTCAACAATTTTTCAGTCATATCACAACGGTGTCTGGTTGCAACAGGGAGCTCAATGCTCACTTTTATAGTGCTGCCTCACTGAAGTATCATGTCCCAGACACAATACATGATACCACACCCAGTCACATTATCCTGACACTGGGTCGACCAGTCCTAGCTCTACCCCGTAAATCTGAGTGCCAAGCGAGGAGCAGCTAGTATCATTCTTAACGACTTTGGTATGTTGCGCCCAGGATCGAACCCGTGACCTCCCTTTCTCCGGAGCGGACACTCTACCAACTGAGCTATCGGGGCCAGTAACTCCTATGAAGTACCTTTCAATGGATCTTTTTGTATCAAGCTAGTTTGACTCATCAAAGTAGTCTTAATTCTGGATCAAGAAATATACAATGATTGGTCTCATTGTGGCAAGCTCTTTGTAAGCAAATATTGAATGAAACATCAAATCAAAATGAAATGAAGCCCATCAAAGTTGGAATGGATTTGTGTCCACAGGTGTATGTGCTCTCCCAATGTTTATTGTTCACCATGTCATTTCTAACCCTTATCTTGCTGAATATTCATTTAAGCCACACCCATTTCTGTCTATCAACCAATCAAATTACTTGATGTAATTTATTGCTAGAATTTCATAAACTAAATGCCAAACAGTGTAGATCCTGATCAGATGGTTGTTTGTCAAGATAGGGGTTGTCGTGAACAGCAAGATTAGGGTTAATTACTTTCTGTGACTACTGTATCTCTTTTCTTTGTTTCCTTGAAAGCTACAACAGGATTCACTGAAATTGAAAATTTGTCCCTTATGGGTGGCAGCTTAAACACAATGTTTTCTTCAAATTTATTACTTCATTGTATTTCATGGTCATTTTATTGGGAAAGTGTCTGGGGGTGCAGTTGTCAGTTTCTGGCAAAAGAATGTGCACTAATTGTTAACTGCTTCTGTATAAACCTGCCCAGGAAAAGTTTGGTTAAGTAAACTCACCAGCTCATGAAGATCTAAATAGTGTTGACCTGAACATTAAACTACAATCCAAACACAACCAAATTTTGCTTCAGTGTCACTAGGACAGACAGTAATGACCACAACCTGGCTCTGAAGACAAGCAGGCTCGGAGTCTAACTGTTGGTTTCTTCAGTGGTTTCTTGCTGTCTAGTCCTCACCGTTGTTTCATCTCTGTGGTTGATTGATTTTTGTGTTCACGGAGATGTTGCTCTGTTGAGTTTGGAGGCTTTCATGCGGACTGAACAAATTATTTGTCTAAATCGCAACGTAAGTAAGGGCGAGGATTGTGGTCACGTAAAATCGATTTAAGCCCCCCAGTGGAATTCGTTTCACTGACTGTTCCAAGGCGTTTCTTCTGTTGTGGTTTATTTTTGTTATGGCTTGTCTTTGAGTGTGTTTATTGCTTATGTTATTTTGCTTTGGATAGCCAACTGTCCATTTTGTGGGAAAGTAACTGTCCTTTTGGCTTTTCGCTATTGATGTTTCTATTAGTCTAGTTGTTTCATGTTTGTGTTTCTTTCACTGGGAGCTGTGGGTTAATTGTATTGATTCCTGATCACTGCCTTCACTTCCATTTTACCTCTCTCATCACTGCTGTGAGGCTCCAAAAGAACAGCTGCCACGAGGTTATAAAACTTTTTCCATGCTCAACTCGGAAATGCTCACAAATTAAAACACAAACAAATGAGGCAATTTGTCTTCTCATATCAGCGAACAATTTTGTTTGTCCTGCTTATAAATTTTAAAATGCCAACAATTGTTGGCATTTTAAAATTTATGAGTAGGACAAATTTCATACTCAAGTGAGATGAGCATGAAAAAAGTCTTATAATCTCGGGCCCCATTTTCTTGAGGGGCAGCTCAAATCAAATTTTTGGTAAGGTTTGGAGTTTAACCCATTTTTGACGGAACGAAATCTTCCTCACTATATAGGAAGAGTCTAATCCAAAATTTAGGGGTGTCAGGCTGAGATCATTTCAGAAATCCAGTAAGAAAATGGTTGAGCATTTTGCAAACAGTGGAGGCCCTGATCAGACGCCGCATTCTGCAGCGTCTGATCTGGGCCTGCACTGTTTGCCAGGGTACCCGTTTTGGGGTTTACCGCTGAAACTGGTTAACGGCCCAGCCAATACTATTAACACATTGTATACTCGTAGACTCTTCCATTGTTATTTTGGACCAGTCCATTTGTCATTTACGGAGTATCCGGTCTACAATGTATTTATTCTTATTTTGACAAATGAATGATTGGGTGAGGTGATGGTGTTGTGTATCTTATGTCACCGGGATGTCAAACCCAACACAATCAATCACTCAATCTTATTTTGGACAGAAAATCCTGTTAGAAAACAGTGTAGATCCTGGTCAGAGACCACATCATGCAGCATTTGATATGTGTCCGAGATCTTCATTTCTGTCCCTGTTATGGGTTTACATGTAAAAAAGGGTTGAAGTCATATCGTTCCGGTCAGTTTATCTAGCCACACTTTGCCTGGGCAAACTTATACACAAGCTGGTACCGTAAAATCCTAAAACATCGGACACGTTGAGGACTTGCTCTAATTCTCCTAAAATTTAAACAAATTCGTTTCATGATTCAGCAAGGAGTCCAGGAGATGCAGATGGAATAGCGAACAGTGTAGACCCTGATCAGACTGCTCCTTGAGGAGCAGTCTGATCTGGGTCTGCACTGTTTACTTAGGCCTATCTGTCCTAATAATTAGGATCAATACATTAGTCAGTACAATGCACATTCTTTTGCCAGAAACTGACAACTGCCCTTCTTCATTCTAATATCAAATTACCTCTTCTTTACCCTTCTTCAAGCCTTCAATCTGTGATTCAGCAGCATGGACCCGGCCCACAAGCTGGGCATTCTCTGCCTTCGACTCACTGAGCAACTCCTGGCAGTTGTCCAAGCTCTTACCAGCACCTTCCTTCTCTCCTAAATTAGAGAAGACCATGATCATAGCAACAGATAAGGTGGGTATTTGGTGATAATTACCCTTTTTGTACCAAATGGAATCTTCCTTCTTATATATACCATGAGTCCATTTCAAAATTTAGGGGGTGTCAGGTTGTTTTTTCTTCTGGAAAATGGCTTAACTTTTTGCAAACAGTGTAGGTCTTGATCTGACGCCGCATTCTGCTGCGTCTGATCTTGGCCTGCACTGTTTGCCCTGGTACCCGTTTTTAAGTTTCCGGTACTAAATGGGTTAAAGGATAATTTTTGTCCGATCTCCATACAAGAGGCCCAATGTCATAGGCCATTTTGTTCCTGACAAGAAATTTTTTAAAGTGGAATCTTCCATCTTTGAATTTGGACACATCCAGTATTGTCAATAGGGTTTTTGTCATTATCATTAACAATTTTGTAGATCCTGATGAGATGGCTCATTATAAGTGATCTCATCTGGATCTACACTGTCTGCACATGTATCTGTATGGGTCTACAAGACTGAAAGGGTTGAACAAAGATGAATTTAATTACTTATTTAAAGGTGCATTATTGAGCTACCAGGTCTCAAATTTTTTTTTTCTGGTTTTTATCTTCAATGCATACTCCTTTGTCATGTGTACACTTTTGGAGCCAAATACAGCTTCAGAACTTTGTGAAAATGGTCGTTTTCATTCGTGTTTACCCTTCGCTCTGAACATGTGTTCGGAATTTGTTCTAAAAATAAATCTGTCTTTACACATACATGGCGACAGTATCGTCTCTGAGTGTAGTTACTTATGACATGGTATTCAGCGTCATATTTTTTCCGATTCAGGCAAACAAGGCCAAAAATGAATGTCGCATAACGTCATATATGGGGATTCTATTTTTGTCACAAACTAAAAATAGATCTAACTAGTGTTCGAAACCTAGTTAGGGAATCCCTCTCAAACTTGTTTACCTGTCATCATAATTGTTCGCATTTTTGCACAAAATGCATTCATTTGTATTGTTTTAAAGAAAAATACCGGCTATATGAATTTTATTTTTGGAAGCATTTTTTCCGGATAGCTCAATAATGCACCTTTAAACACACATCTAAAAGGTTTCAGTCATGCTTTCTTTGTGTTGTCTAAGCCTAATGTTCCCTAGCAAGAGATGACCTTTGGGAATGTTCAAAAGACTTTTGAACAGTCCCAAAGATGTCTTAATATAGGAATTTTACTATACTTGGAATGCCTATTTATGTCAAAGTCAACAGATCCCGAAGTACAGTGAAATTCCAATATTAAGACCACCTTTGGGACTGTTCAAAAGTGGTCTTTAAGACCACTTTTGAACAGTCCCAAAGGTGGTCTCTTACTAGATGACACTGAAGGCAGAATAGACAAAGAAAGAATAACTGAAACCTTCAAAGTATGCTTTTAAAAGCAGAATTAGTCTTATTTTTAGCTGGTCTTAATAGCGGAATTTCACTGTATTATGGCTTCCACTTTCCTTCTGCAATTTAACATTTTCATCTCCAAGCTACTGAGATATACTCATACTCTTCAATCTTTGAATTTGGACACACATCCATTATTATCAATGACATGTCTCCCACTCATCAGGCCTCACCAAGACAATACTCCAGGGAAGAGTTAACCTATTTCATAACGAAACCCCTAAATGTGTAATTGACAAACAGTGCAGGCCCAGATCAGATGCCGCAGAACGTGGCATCTGATCAGGGCCTACACTATTTCAGAAAGGTCACCATTTTCCAAATAAATTTTGAAGAAAACACAACCTGACACCCCCAAATTTTGAAGTAGACTCCTGCTATATATAAGCAGGAAGATTCCATTCGGTACAAAAAGGGTTAATGGAGCTGAAAATGCTGGTCTGCAAGTTTGATTCACTTACCATATACATTCCAAACATATAATGCTGATCTACCAGTGTACATGTACTTTCTTAAATAACAAGATTCCGCTTACAGCAAGCACAACAAAAAATGGAGGTTTGAGCGTGGACTTACCAAGAAGAAAACCTTGATTTTATTGAACATAACACATCTATGTACCTAAGATATACAAACGTTTTTCCTCCCATGAGAGAGTTTCCCAAAACATTAAAGTTTGTAGAAATCTCTGCTGTCGCTTCTTCTCTATATACTCCTCATCCGCCTCATCTTCCATTGTTCTTAATAATTCAGATGGCAATCACAACAATTATCATATACTATGCCGCCTGCTGGTTACTTTAAAAGTCATTGTTGCAAACAGTTTGCCTGTATGCAAAAACGTGTTTGAAAAGTTTGCAAGAAAATGCATCAGACAACATGTTCAACAGACGACTTTTAAATACAGTTTTACTTTAATATTGTCTTAAGGGTTAACACTTAGAAGTAATTTATGATTAACTGAATCTGTCACTTAAGAGCTTCCTACAGGTCCATTTCCAGTTTAAGGGATTTCTGGTTAATTTCATTTTATGCTTTGTTTTGTTGTTGTTGTTCAATTTTGATGTTTAACATGGTGTAGCCCTTGAATGGCATTTTGTGTAGTCTACAGGAGAAAGGGAGGACATTGACAGAACAGACCAATCTTTAAATCTGAAAAGTCCATTCTTTTTGTTACTACGGTAATTCTCCTAAAATTTCAAACACCCTAAAAATTCGGTCACCAAAAATTATTGTCAAAAATAATTCTCAAAATACCTCTAAAATCTCGAACAGTGGAATTTTTATAAGACAGCAATTTCTAAAATTTCGAACACTGAATTTATTAAAGGAACTACCACTACTGCACATAAAAACATTAAAATATGTTTAAATCCTGATAAAACGTCATTAATAATTAAATTCCAGTTAAAAGTAGAAGTAAAACAAAGATCAGGAATTGATACAATTAACTTACTCCATCCATAAAAGACACCAAAGGGAAAGAAATACAAACATTAAGCGACCAGACCATAATGGAAACCTAAACAAAGGAAGGCCATATGGACAGTTACTTTCCCACAAAATGGCCATATGGCCATCCAAAATTAAAAGACACAAGTGATACACACAGTAAGTAACAAACAACAACATAAATAAATCGCCACAGAAGAGCCGCCTTGGAACGGTCAGTGGAAGATTTCCACTGGGGGGCTTAAATCGATTTTACGTGGCCACAATCCTCGCCCTTACTTCCGTCGCGATTTAGACAAATAATTTGTTCAGTCCGCATGAAGGCCTCCTAACTCATCAGTGCAACATCTCCGTGAACACAGAAATCAAACAACCACAGAGGTGAGACAACGGTGAGGACTCGACAGCAAGAAACCACTGAAATGCTGGAGCAAAAGAAAACCAACAGTTAGACTCCGATGAGCCCGACCAGAGACAGAGCCATCCATTATTTTTCGTTTGCAAAAATTAAGTATTCCAGCTAAAGCCATTAACGTCCATATAAATGGCCATTAATTAAGTGAAAATGGTCATTAAAAAGCAAGTCCAAGCATTAAATTGCTATTAATTTTATTGCCCTCTAAAATTCAATGACCATTAAAAAGTAATGTCCCATTATTGTGATGTTTTAATGCCCCTTGTTTTCACAGCATTAATGGTCATTACAGAAAAATGATGGCTATTAAACTGGCCATCAACTACATTTTCATGGTCATAAAAAGACGATTACATTTTCAATTTTTAAAAGTCATAAAATATATTAGCATCAAATTATGCACATTAAAAATGGTTATTTCAAAGGTGTTGACATTTTCATGGCCATTAATTTGTCACCAGGTTGTGTTGCAAGCGAAGAATATTACAACATTGGCAAGATAGGTCGGAACTTTTAAAATTTCGAACATTGAAATTATTTACCCGTTCGAATTTCTAAAAATTCGAACATCTGAAAAAATAATTATTTAAATTGGTTCGAAATTTTAGGAGAATTACCGTAATGGCAATCAGTGGTCACACAGTGCAGCCCCAAATCAGACTTTGGAGCAGTTGGAACTGGGTCTACTTTGTTTGCTTAGGCGTTTATATTTGAATTAATTTTAATACTCTATAGAGTTTCGTCAAAACATCTGGGCCATTTGTTCAAAGCATCATTAGCAGTGGTCAAAATGTTAACTGTTCTAGCTAGACAAATCTCAAAAACAGTGGCATTTTGATGAAAAAGAAATTTTGAGTAGCTTTGTAACCATATTTTTTCATCAAATATATTAGCCTTTTTTTTTTTTTTTTTTTTTTTTTGCAACAATAATTGGCAATGAAAAGAAAATTTCATATATTAACATAACCCAGACTTCCATAGTTTTGAAAACCGGGCTTAGCTGTAATAATGTCATTTATGTATCACTAGAACTTTGGACAATTTTATATGGCAAATATGAAAATAATTGCTGAAATTATGTGAGAAGCTTTTGCAAATGCAAAAGCTTCTCACATTTTTTTTTTAGCAAATGCATGGGTAAAAGAATACCAGTGAATTATATATTGTGCTTGCTAGAACAGTTAATATTTTGACCACTAACGAGCTCATTAAGACAATGCTTTGAACAACTGGGCCCTGGAGCCTAGACTTCAACTAGAGACAACACACAACTTAAGGGATGCCATCTTAAATGCCAGAAAGAGATGAAACAGATGTAAAACCAAATATGTATGTATCCTTTTTCTCAAGATGCTAAGAAAATATGCATATGAAAATGTCATCTGTTTATGTCATCTGCTGCATCTTCTTTCAAACTTTTTAATAAAAGCACGCTAACACTGCATGATACCCCACCACTGCAAGATAATATGGTTATAGCCTTGCCCATAATAGTGGTACTTTTAAGTGTTATAGTTATCTGTAAAACTTCACTAAGGCATTCAATATAGTAAAGGAACTACATACATGTATATCAAAAGGGCAGATAATACAATAACCAGAAAAGCAGAGTGACTGTCCTTGGCAATAATATGTGTCCTTTAGTGTTTTAAAATTTGAAGAAAATCCATGAAAAGATTCTTAAGTTATTGATCGCAAACTCCAAAAAAAAATTGTGAGAAATTAATCAAGTTATCGGTCGGAAATGGTGTGGATGGACGGACGAACGGACAGACACCGGAGGGTATATTATAATACCCCAGCACTATCGTGTGATGGGGTATAACAAAAAGAAGAAAAGAAAAAAAAGTCATTCCCGATATAAACATGTAGGCACAATTTGAAAAAAAAAATGTGAAAAATTAATCAAGTTATCGGTCGGAAATGGTGGGGATGGACGGACGGACAGACGGACGGACGGACAGACACCGGAGGGTATATTATAATATCCCAGCACTATCGTGTAATGGGGTATAACAAAAAGAAGAAAAGGAAAAAAAAAAAAAAAGGTAAAAAAAAGGAATGAAAAACAAAAAATGAGAAAAAAAAAAAAAACGAAAAAAAAAAAAAATTCATTGCAAAAAGAAAGAAAAGAAAAATAAACGGAAAAAAAAAGAAAAGAAAAAACGAGAAAAAAAGGAAAAAAAAAGAGAAAATTCCATTCTTCCACGGGGGTTTGAACTCACGCCCCTCAGATTCATAGCACAAATTAATCCAGTTATTGGTCGGAAATGGTGGGGACGGACGGACGGACAGACACCGGAGGGTATATTGTAATATCCCAGCACTGTCGTGTGATGGGGTATAACAAAAAGAAGAAAAGGGTGAAAAAAAAAGGAAAAAAAAAGGAATGAAAAACCAAAAATGAGGAAAATTAAAAAAAATAAAACAAAAAAAAATAAATTCATTGCCAAAATGAAAAAGAAAGAAAAAGGAAAAAGAAAACACACACAAAAAAAAGAAAAAACGAAAAAAAAAAAAAAATTTCCATTCCTCGACGGAGATTTGAACTCACGCCCCTCAGATTCATAGTCAACAATAGGATTTGTAGTCCAGCACTCTAACCACTACACTGGCAGTGATAATCAATATATTTCATAAATTAAAGGAATAAGTGCGCAGAAACTATTTAATGGGAATTGTTAACGACCAATTTTTCGTTAAATGTTAACGCATTTTGTGTATTCACAACACAAAACCTGCTTATTATGGTCCTTTATACATCAGTGCAGTTCCATCCAAATATTCCATATAGTAAAGGAATAAGTCCCCAAAAACCATTTAATCGGAATTTTTAATGACCATAATTCCGTTAAATGTTAATGTATTTTGCCCATTTACAATCCCAAACCACTCATACCAAATGCCAATGTGTATACAAAATTTGAAGAAAATCCGTGAAAAAATATTCAAGTTATTGATCGGAAACGCCCCAAAACCCCTTATTTTGAACTAAAAAGGGCCATAACTCTGTCAAATGTTAACGGATTTTGCCCATTAACAATCCCATACCACTCATTCCCGATATATACATGTACGCAAAATTTGAAAAAAATTCGTTAACAAGAGGGCCATGATGGCCCTGGATCGCTCACCTGACCCATATGATAGAGTAACAAGTGGGCCTCGGGGAGGGCCATTATTGACCCCAGGGCTACAATGTGCATAATGTTGAGGGAGGTCTAAAAAGGTGAAGCTTCATACCAAATATCAACAAAGCTTATAATTTGAACAATCTTGGCAAAGGTCCACTAGATGAAGCTACACACCAAATATCCAAGACCTGGGCCTTGGGGTTTCAGAGAAAAAGATTTTTTAAAGGTATTCCCTACATTAGCCTATGTAAAACCAAATGGCCCCGGGGCGGGGGCATTTTTGGCCTCAGGGCTATAACTTAAACAATCTCGATAGAGGTCCACTAGATGAAGCTTCACACCAAATATCAAAGACCTGGGCCTTGCTGTTTCAGAGAAGAAGATTTTCAAAGATTATCTCTATATATAAAACTATGCAAAACCAAAGGGCCGCGGGGCAGGGGCTATAATTTGAACAATCTTGGTAGAGGTCCACTAGATGAAGCTCCATACCAAATATCAAAGACATGGGCCTTGTGGTTTCAGAGAAGATTTTTAAAGATTTCCCTATATAAGTCTATGAAAAACCAAAGGGTCTCGAGGTAGGGGCATTTTTGGCCCCAGGGTTATAATTTGAACAATCTTGATAGAGGTCCACTAGATGAAATTTCACACCAAATATCAAAGACCTAGGCCTTGTGGTTTCACAGAAGAAGATTTTTAAAGATATTCCCTATATAAGTCTATGTAAAACCAAAGGGCCCCCGAGACAGGGGTGTTTTTGGTCTCAGGGCTACAATTTGAACAATCTTGGTAGAAGTCCACTAGATGAAGCTTCATACCAAATATCAAAGACCTAGGTCTTCTGGTTTCAGAGAAGAATATTTTTCAAGATTTTCCCTATATATAAGTCTATGTAATACCAAAGGGCCCAAGTGGGGGCATTTTTGGCCCAAGGGCTATAATTTGAACAATCTTGGTAGGGGTCCACAAGATTAAGCTTCATACCAAATATCAAAGACCTAGCCCTTGTGGTTTCAGAGAAAAAGATTTTTCAAGATTTTCCCTAAATAAGTCTATGTAAAACCAAAGGGCCCTGGAGCGGGAGCATTTTTGTCCCCAGGGCTATAATTTGAACAATCTTAGTAGGGGTCCACTAGGTGAAGCTTCATACCAAATATCAAAGACCTGGGCCTTGTGGTTTCAGGGAAGAAGATTTTTAAAGATTTTCCCTATAGAAGCCTATGTAAAACCAAAGGGTCCCAGAGCGGGGGCATTTCTGGCCCCAGCACTATAATTTGAACAATCTTGGTAGGAGTCCACTAGGTGAAGCTTCATACTAAATATCAAAGACCTGGGCCTTGCGGTTTCAGAGAAGATTTTTAAAGATTTTCCCTATATAAGCCTATGTAAAACCAAAAGGGGGGGGGGGGGGGGGGGGGACCTGGGCCTTGTGGGGTGAAGCTTCATACCAAATATCAAAGACATGGGCCTTACAGTTTCAGGGAAGAAAATTTTTAAAGATTGTCCCTATATAAGCCCATGTAAAACCAAAGGGCCCCGGAACGGGGGCATATTTGACCCCAGCACTATAATTTGAACAATCTTGGTAGGGGTCCACTAGATGAAGCTTCATACCAAATATCAAAGACCTGGGCCGTGTGGTTTCAGAGAAGATTTTTAAAGATTTTCCCTATATACGCCAATGTAAAACCAAAGGGCCCCCTGGCGGGGGCATTTTTTGTCCCAGCATTAAAATTTGAACAATCTTGGTAGGGGTCCACTAGATGAAGCTTCAGACCAAATATCAAAGTCCTGGGCCTTGTGGTTTCAGAGAAGAAGATTTTTAAAGATTTTTTACTATATAAGCCTATGTAAAACAAAAGGGCCCCGGGGCGGGGGCATTTTTGGCCCCAGCACTATAATTTGAACAATCTTGGTAGGGGTCCACTAGATGAAGCTTCATACCACATATCAAAGACCTGGGCCTTGCGGTTTCAGACAAGAAGATTTTTAAAGATTTTCCCTATATGAGCCCCATGTAAAACCAAAGGGCCCCGGGATGGGGGCATTTTTGGCCCAAGCACTATAATTTGAACAATCTTGGTAGGGGTCCCCTAGATGAAGCTTCATACCAAATAACAAAGACCTGGGTCTTACGGTTTCAGAGAAGAAGATTTTTAAAGCTCTTCCCTATATACATGTAAGCCCATGCAAAACCAAAGGGCCCCGGAGCGGGGGCATTTTTGGCCCCAGCACTATAATTTGAACAATCTCTGTAGGGGTCCACTAGATGAAGCTTCATACCAAATATCAAAGACCTGGGCCTTGTGGTTTCAGAGAAGAAGATTTTATTTTTAAAGATTTTCCTTATATAAGCCTATGTAAAACCAAAGGGCCCCGGGGCGGGGGCTTTTTTGGCCCCAGCACTATAATTTGAACAATCTTGGTAGGGGTCCACTAGATGAAGCTTCATACCAAATATCAAAGTCCTGGGCCTTGTGGTTTCAGAGAAGTTTGATCATGATTGGTCTAACGCTGTGGCGTCTAGAGTGTTCACAAGGTTCGTATATAATTTGACCTACTAACCTACTTTTTGACCTGATATGACCCATATTCAAACTTGACCGAGATATTGTCATGATGATCATTCTGAGCAAGTTTGATTATGACTGGACCAAAATTGTGGCCTCTTGAGTGTTCACAAGGTTTTTCTATGATTTGACCGGCTGACCTACTTTTTAACCTGACATAACCTATATTCGAACCTGACCAGATATTGTCACAATGACCATTCTGAGCAAGATTAATGATGATTGGACCAAAACTGTGGCCTTCAGAGTGTTCACAAGGTTTTTCTATGATTTGACCTACTGGCCTACTTTTTGACCTGACATGACCCATATTCAAACTTGACCGAGATATGTCATGATGATCATTCTGAGTAAGTTTGATTATAATTGGACAAAATTGTGTCAGGATGATCATTCTGAGCAAGTTTGATTATAATTTGACCAAAATTGTGGCCTCTAAGGTGTTCACAAGGTTTTTCTATGATTTGACCTGCTGAACTACTTTTTAACCCTACATGACCCATATTCAAACCTGAATGAGATATTGACACAATGATCAAACTGAGCAAAGTTGATGATGATTGGATCAAAAGTGTTGCCTCTAGTGTTCACAAAGTTTTTCTATGATTTGAACTACTGACCTATTTTTGACTCGAATTGACCCATATTCGAACTTGACCGAGATATTGTCATGATGATCATTCTGAGCAAGTTTAATTATGATTGGATAAAAAATTGTGGCCTCTTGAGTGTTCACAAGATTTTTCTACGATTTGACCGGCTGACCTACTTTTTTACCCGACATGGCCCCTATTCGAATTTGACTGAGACATTGTCACAATGACCATTGTGAGCAAGATTAATGATGATTGGACCAAAACTGTGGCCTTCTGAGTGTTCACAAGGTTCTTATATGATTTGACCTACTGACCTACTTTTTGACCTGACATGACCCATATTCAACCATGACCGAGATATTGTCAGGATGATCATTTCTGAGCATGTTTGATTATGATTGGACCAAAAATGTGGCCTCTAGGGGGTTCACAAGGTTTTTCTATGATTTGACTCGCTGACCTACTTTTTAACCCGACATGACCCATATTCCAACTTGACTGAAATATTGTCGCAATGATAATTCTGAGCAAGTTTGATCATGATTGGACCAAAACTGTGGCATCCAGAGTGTTCACAAGGTTTTTCTATGCTTTGACCTACTGACCTACTTTTTGACCCGACATGACCCATATTAAAACTTGACCAAGATATTGTCATGATGATCATTCTTAGCAAGTTTGTTTATAATTGGACCAAAACTGGCCTCTAGTGTTCACAAGGTTTTTCTATGATTTGACCCGCTGACCTACTTTTTGACCCGACATGACCCATATTCATTCTTAAGCAAGATATTGTCACAATGATCATTCTGAGCAAGTTTGATGATGATTGGACCAAAATTGTGGCCTCTAGAGTGTTCACAAGTTTTTTCTTTAATTTGACCTACTGACCTACTTTTTGACCCGAAAAGACCTTTATTCAAACTTAAGCCAAGATATTGTCACAATGACCATTCTGAGCAAGATTAATGATTTAACCAAACTTGTGGCCTCCTGAGTATTCACAAGGTTTTTCTATGATTTGACCTACTGACCTACTTTTCAACCGGACATGACCCATATTCAAACTTGACCGAGATATTGTCATGATGATCATTCTGAGCAAGTTTGATTATGATTGGACCAAAATTGTGGCCCCTAGGGTGTTCACAAGGTTTTTATATGATTTGACCCGCTGACCTACTTTTTAACCCGATATGACCCATATTCGAACTGGACTGAAATATTGTCACAATGGTCATTCTGAGCAAGTTTCATGATAATTGGACCAAAACAGTGGCCTTCAGAGTGTTCACAAGGTTTTTCTATGATTTGACCTACTGACCTACTTTTTGACAAGACATGACCCATATTCGAACTTGACCAAGATATTGTCATGATGATCATTCTGAGCAAGTTTGATTATGATTGGACCAAAATTGTGGCCTCTAGGGTGTTCACAAGGTTTTTCTATGATTTGACCCGCTGACCTACTTTTTAAGCCGACATGATCCATATTCAAACTTCACTAAAATATTGTCACAATGATCATTCTGAGCAAGTTTGATGATGATTGGACCAAAATTGTGGCCTCTCGAGTGTTCACAAGGTTTTTCTATGATTTGACCTACTGACCAACTTTTTTACCCGACATGACCCAAATTCGAACTTGACCGAGATATTGTCATGATTATCATTCTGAGCAAGTTTGATGATAATTGGACCAAAACTGTGGCCTCTAGTGTGTTCACAAGAAAAAGTTTACGCACGGACGACGCACGACGGACGACGGACGACGCACGACGACGCCGGACATCTTACTGTCACAAAAGCTCACCATGACCTTCGGTCAGGTGAGCTAATAAAACAAAAACTAGTGTTCACAAGGTTTTTCAATGATTGACCTACTGACCTACTTTTGGACCCGACATGAGTCATATTCAAACTTGACTGAGATATTGTCATGATGATCATTCTTAGCAAATTTTATGATGATCGGATCAAACCTGTGGCCTCTAAAGTGTTCACAAGGTTTTTCTATGATTTGACCTACTGACCTACTTTTTGATACCACATGACCCATATTCGCACTTGACTGAGATATTGTCACAATGATCATTCTGAGCAAGATTGATGATGATTGGACCAAAAATGTGGCCTTTAGAGTGTTCACAAGGTTTTTCCATGATTTGACCTACTGACCTACATTTGACCCGACATGACCAATATTCAAATTTGACCGAGATATTGTCATGACAATCATTCTGAGCAAGTTTAATGATGATTGGACCATAACTGTGCCCTCTAGTGTGTTCACAAGGTTTTTCTATGATTTGACCTACTGACCTACTTTTTGACCCAACATGACCCATATTCAAACTTGACTGAGATATTGTCAGGATGATTATTCTGAGCAAGTTTGATGATGATTGGACCATAACTGTGCCCTCTAGAGTGTTCACAAGGTTTTTCTATGAATTGACCTACTGACCTACTTTTTGACCCGACATGACCCATATTCAAACTTGACCGAGATATTGTCACAATGATCATTCTGAGCAAGTTTGATGATAATTGAACCATAACTGTGCCCTCTAGAGTGTTCACAAGGACTATCTATGGTTTGACCTACTGACCTACTTTTTGACCCTACATGATCCATATTCGAACCTGACCGAGATATTGTCATGATAATTATTATGAGCAAGTTTGATGATGATTGGACCAAAACTGTGCCCTCTAGAGTGTTCACAAGGTTTTTCTATGATTTGACCTACTGACCTACTTTTTCACCCGACATGACCCATATTCGAACTTGACCGAGATATTGTCATGATGATCATTCTGAGCAAGTTTGATGATGATTGGACCAAAACTGTGGCCTCTAGTTTGTTCACAAGAAAAAGTTTACGCACGACGGACGACGGACGACGCACGACGACGCCGGACATCTTACGGTCACAAAAGCTCACCATGACCTTCGGTCAGGTGAGCTAAAAATTACTCAAGTTATCGATCGGAAATGGTGCGGACGGACGGACGGACGGACGGACGGACGGACATACGGACGGACGGACGGACGGACGGACAGACGGACGGACGGACGGACGGACACCGGAGGGTATAACATAATACCCCGCCACTATCGTGTGGTGGGGTATAAAAAAGTTTTTTCATACAGTGCGGATCCTGATCAGACTGCTACTACAACAGTATGATCTGGATCAATAGCCACAATCAATGACTTTGGAAGTTTTCAGCAGATGACAACTGTTGAGAGTGACATCTTAAGGGTTAACAAATATGAAAAATTATCTCGAAATTATTCACATTATTCCTCCAACAAAAGCAGTGATTTTTTATAGAAGCAGAAGACACCACACGAAAATATATTATCCTTTAAGAGAATGTTCGAAAAGTTAAGGATAGAAGAACAGCCATTTTTAAATGCTTGGATATTTAAATTTATGTAAATTTCGGCATAAAAGGCTTAATATGGAGGTACTCTTCATATCAGGACCATCTTAGCTGTGACCAGCAAACACTTGACTTTGGACATGTGAGTAAGCCAGGACTCAGAGAACAGCTTGCAACATCTGTGTAATCAAATCAGTTTTCAACGTCTGCTAAATGGTAAACCATCCACTCAAGGCTTCATTCTGGGCACAAGTGAGTATGCAGGCTGATCTGAATCTTTGCTTAACCCTTTCAACCCCTGAGTTTCTAAAGTGGACTCTTCCATCTTTGAATTTGGACATGTCCATTTTCACAAACAGGGTGTTTCAAGTATAAAATCATTAACAGAACAGCAAAAAGTGTAGATCCTGATGGGACGGCTCATTTTGAGCAATCTCATCAGGGTCTACACTATTTGCACAGGTACATGTATCTGTCTGCAGGGTTTAAAGGGCTTAGGCATGGGCTTAAAGACAACTTTTCGTCTGACACAGCGCATTATATCTTTTTTTTCTATCATTCTTATACAATGTGTTGAAAGATAATCATGATTTTTGGCAAGTGATAAGCAAACAAATATTTCCATCCCTCAAACAATGGGGCAATATCAACACTTCCATTCTATGGAGTTGAGATAATGTGCTTGTAAAACAAAGAAAAAATACAACGACACTATACTGTAACTCTGTTGACACTATGTAGACTCTTCAAGTGCCAATCAGAACTAGCAAAAGACATTTTTTAAAATATTTGTTTTTATTTTACGTGTCTCAAAATATGTCAAGCCTTTTTTCCTCTGAAAAATGAATATTTTTTTCTAGATGTCATTTGTGATAGCTTATAAAACAAATAAAAAAATATATAAATATGTAAGCAAGTTCTCTCTACACCATGTTAACCCATATGATGCCAATCACAACAATTGTCGTCTGCTAAGTTTGCAGAAAGTGTGAACCCAGAACAGACTGCTCCCATAGGCAGTAGTCATGCTACGAGTATCTCTCCTGTCACCAATGTAAACCACAAGATGCCAGTCACAACAATTGTCATCGGCTGATAACTTTGGAAGTCTTCTGTGCAGACAGTGTGAACCCAGATCAGACTGCTCCTCTAGGAGCAGTCTGATCAAGGTCCACACAGTTTGCCTGCAAGAAAATTAAAAAGTTTGGAAGTAGATGCAGCAGACATCATAAACAGACATTTTTTGCTGCTGGTTTTCTTAATTCGCATCTTAAGGGTTAACCCTTCAAATGATAAGCACTACTAGCAGACGGCATTTTTTCAAAACATTTTTCCCTCATTTTTCACAGGAAGAAAGGGTTGACTTAGCATGTGAATTCTCTTCTGGGCAGCTGTTCACGTGAAATGTCAATCCTCTTTTTCTTTGAAAAATAAGTTTTTTTTTCAGATTTGTCAAAACAAATTTAAAATATGTTGGCATGTTTGTGCTGATTTTTAAAACTCTTTTATCATTCTAATTCCTTATTTGTTTCTTCTAAACAGCTCATCTGTGAGGTATTTGTATAATAATATATATTCATTGTCTTTGAATAAGAAGTTATCTGATGCACTCTATTAAACAGACTAACAAACAGTTTTGTCCTACTTAGTTAGTTAACCCATTTAGTACTGGAAACCCCTAAAGGGGTACTTGGCAAACAGTGCGGGCCCAGATCAGACGCCGCAGAACGCGGCGTCTAATCAGGGCCTACACTGTTAGCAAAAAGTTATGCCACTTTCCAAATAAATTTTGAAGAAAACACAACCTGTCATCCCTAAATTTTGAAATGAACTCCTGCTATATATCAGGAGGAAGTTTCCATTTGGTACAAAAAGGGTTAATAAATATTCTGCCATATTATTATTTTACTGGTCATATCTTGAATCTGTAAACAAATCACCCTTTCATCCCTTATAGTCTAACTAAATCAGCTGCAAAAGCCCCTGACACGACTAGCAGAGGCAGAGAAAATAAGGCTGGACTTTTTTATGGGCAAGCCTCTTTACTCTGCAAATAAGGAAAATAGGCCGTCTGCTCAAGAATTTTCCACAGTGCTTGAAGGGTTTACGAACATTTCATACAACGTAACAAGTTACCTGGTGAGATACCAAGTTCTGCAACGTACGGTCTGTTAGTTTTTCTCTGGTTACTTCTGTTTTTGCCCACCTCATATAAATGACTGTCTCCATATAAGTGAATTAATCTCGAAAGGGCCGTAAAACAAACCCCCCCCCCCCCCCCCCAAAATGTTAGTCAGTTACCCTTTCAATCCCTTAAAATGAAACAAAAAGGATTTTTTTTTTTTTACAAAATTAGAAGTCCACTACATTTATTGTGGAAAGAAATGAGAGCTGCTTTTTCATCTTTTGACTCATTACTGTTGCAATTTACAATATCATAAAAGCTTTGAAAACAAACTAAACTAAAATATCTACAAATGTAAATACTAGACAGATAATATTAGAATTTTTATCTTCAATAGGACTGGTGTTAACTGATCAACTGTAAATAAGAGAAAATAAAGCAAACATCCCCTGTTTCGTTTGTCCAATATTTCTGTCACAAAGACATACATCAATAAACTACAAATGTTTGGCCATAAATAAGAAAAATTTCACTTTATAATGGTAACCCTTGTTCTGCTGTCAGCTGAACCACAATAACCCATACCTTTGCAAACAGTGTAGATCCATATAATAATCTGCTCAGGATCTACACTTTTTGTCATACTGGTTTTTGGTTTGGGTTTTGGTTTTCCGACCGTTTCAAGATTATTTCACTTATATCGAGTCTATCGTTAATCAGGTGGACGAAAAGCGGAGTACACGGAGAAAAAGCACCTGACCTTCCATTGCAGAACTTGGCATCTCACCTATGACCAGAGCCAGGCTCAAACCACAGCGGCAAGACACCTAATGATTAAGAGTCAGCACTCTTATCCACTAAGGTCATACTGGTTTTAAATGGTAATTTGAATGAATATATTATATCAAGAAATTTGTTTGGTTGAAAGTCAAAAATGGGTGTGGTTAAATATTAATTATTAACCACACCCATTTTTGACTTTCAACCAAACAAATTTCTTGATATAATATATTCATTCAAATTGCCATTTAAAACATATTTTACTGTTTGTTTGGGGGGTTTCTGTCCCGGTCAACATTATTTAAGTGGTATGGTAGACGAGTTACCCTGCATTGCACCATTTCTATGATAATCTAAATAAAAGATTAAATTGATTTTGTTGCCATTGTTGCTTCTACCGCACGTTAATAGGTCACAGTCAAATATGGACCCCTGCCCATCGAGGCTTGGAGAAATAATTAACTAGAAACATTAACTTATTCATCAGGACAAGAGTTAATGAGATTTTTATTTCAAATGTTTTATTGGAACATACGTATAGTGCATGTAAATAAATCCTACACAAAGTCTGTTCCACCAAAGAAGACTCAGACCAGACTCTGAATCAACTCAGTCTGGCCAGAATCTTGGCTGTGTGTGTTTGAGTTTCACATCCAACCAACAACTGAGGTCATATCAAGACTTGGACGTCTGTTTTAAGACTCATCCAAAAGTCTGCAAAGCCCAGAATCAAACCCACAACCTTTATTATACCACAGATTCTTTTTGTTTGTTATGAGTTTAACGGCCCAGTCAACACTATTTAGGTCCAGAACAGAACAGAATGTCTATCCAAGGCAAAAACCTTGGATTTCCTTATCTGGAGTGCAGGAAACCATGCAGTAAAGACAGATCAGACTGCATGCATTTGCAGACTGATCCAAGTCTTCACTGTTTGCTGACTTTCTGTAGGTTTTGTCATGTGCTGCATAATTCATTTATCCACGTTTTCATTATTTAAACAATCCATTCACCTTAAGCCCATTGTAGGTGGAAAACCCCTTAAGGTATACCTTGGCAAACAATGCAGGCCCCGTCATACGCTGCAGAATGTGGCGTCTGATCAGGGCCTGCACTATTTTCTGACAGAATGTTCCATCAAAAATAGAATAGAAATGAAACAATAGGCTTACCATCCCTCAGATGACAAATGGACTTGTCCAAAATATAACAATGGAAGAGTCCACTAACATACAATGGGTTAAGAAGACTCCTGCAAACGTGACCATATCTGTTTCTGGACAAGTAAAACATTTCACTTGTCCTGGGTGTAATGGGACAAGCAGGAAATTCAGGAATTTCCTTATTCCTGAACAGAACGAGTCTTAAAATGAAGTTGTATGCACCATATTCTAGCAAACTTATCTAACATATTTTTGCATACAGGCAAACAGTGTGGGCCCTGATCTGACTGCTGCAACAATGACTTATACAGAAACCATCCGCAGACTACAAAGCAGATGACAATTGTTGTGATTGGTGCTGCAAGTGTTAAAGCAGTTCTTGTCTTACCTTTTGCCATGTTCAGCTGGTGTTTCAGTATCCTGATCTCTCGGCCCATTCCCTGTTTCAGCAAGTCCATTTCATTCACCAGATCTTCAATTTTACTCCCTCGGGCTTTGTATAGAACCTGAAGCTGTGCCACCTGTTGATCTTCTGAGGAACCCCCTGCTTAAAACAGAAAGTATGTATACCACTTGCACTAGGTAAAAAATTTTCATGGAATGTCAAGCCTTATTTTTCAATGAAAATGTCAAACCTTATTTCTGGCTGCAAAAATAATGAAAATAAATTAGATTACCATCACTGGTTAGTCTTTGTTTGTTTGAATTGAGGTTTTACATCCATGTCAACACTATTTAGGTCATTTTTGCAGATGTTGCTTCCAATTTTTTTGTGACTTTTACCCGAAATTGAGATGAAATAACATCTCAAGCCCTACCGCCCAAACCAACCAATAGGGTTTATATGCATGGACAGTTTGACTCTGACCACTACCTGGGCAGGCTTAGACCATCAAAGGGTAGACCAGTACTCATGTGCGGTCGGTTTCAGCTCTGCACAACCGACTGAGGCAGCCCAATCTATTTCTCCAAGCCCCGATTGGCGGGACAGACTAGTTTTAGTCTAGGTCTTTACTTGGTACTATTCATATTTTATCCTTTTAAATTGTTAACAGGCCTGACTAAGTGATAGGTGTCTTTCTGGTTGCACTCATCTGTTACAGGTTTTGTCATATTCTGGCTTGCTATTTACCTTGCTGCATAAATTCTTTTTCCATTTTTTCCTTTGACTTGTCTGGTTGTCTCTTTTCTTCAGATTTATCCTTTTTGGACTTGTTCCCTTTTTCATCCTGTCCCTTCTGATAGCTGACTTTATACCCTTCAGGAAACCCCTCTACAGACTGACTAGGGGACAAGGGGTTTTTCGAACTATGTTCATCAACAGACTGCTTTGTTGTTTCATTTGGAGCACCTCTGTTTACATTCTGGTGATCATGTGGATGAGTTTGGTTTTCTCTTTGATTTTGAATATTTGGATGACTTTGGTGGTAATCATTAGGGATTGTTTGAGAAGGTATGTGTTGAGTGTCTGTGAACCCGGTTGTATGTGAGTAAAACCCTCTATCTGTGGAATTGCCATAGGGTGTGCCATTGTTCTGGTAATAGGCATATTGATCATGAAACTGGTAATACTGATCATTTCCACCTTCCGTTTCCTCCCTCTCTCCAATTGTGTGATATGGCCTTCCCTCATAAATGTTCCTGAAATGATGATGATGATGATGATCCTGAAAATGCTGATTATATCCTTGATGGACATTTTCCTGAGTTTGGGAGGTAATGTGACCTTGACCTTGAAAGTCAGTATAATAATTACCATGCACTGGCAGTTGACCTACATGATGCTGATGTGCTGGGTTATTTTCATCATAAGGACGCTCAGCTGCATTCTGATTTGTATCTGCAGGCCACTGATGGTGACCTTGAAGCTGATGTCCTTGACCTTGGAAATGTTCTTCATGCCCTCCACTGGGAGCCACATGTGCACCATAGAACTGCTCACTACCCTGTACTGACAGTGCTTCATGTTTAAACTTTGCAAAATCCTCAAGGCTTTTTCTTAAAATATTTTCACGTTCCTTTGCACTCATGTGAGCTCCTTCTTGATGACCTTGAACTACATTTTGTCTATCACTTGTCACAGTTTTTGAATCATTTTGAACTTCTTTCTGTCCTTTCCTTTGACTCTTTTTCTTTTTGTTATGAGCCTGATTAGTACCGTCAAGATGGTTTTCCAATGGATAGACGTTGCCATGAAAATCTGCTTTTTTATTGGTGGGTTCCTCAGTGTTGCTATGGTAATCACTGTCAAGCTGATCATGGCTCCCATGGAAACTTGGGTTACTACGGAGATCTGAATCAGGGTCATTACCAGTTCTTATATTGGGTAAACTTTCAACTGAAGCTCTGACCAGATCGAACTGTTGTCTTGGAAATTCTTGGGTTCTTGATAAGGGAATATTAAAATCAAATCTTGGTCCCTGTTCCCTATCCAGAGGGCCTGATACGGGTCTCTGGAAATATCCACCACCCCAGTCATTGTCTGTATCAGGAACTTCATCTATTCTGAAAAAGATTAAGAAACAATTTAAGGTGAATAGCTACATCTACTATCATTTTAACCCATTTTGTAGTGGCCCCCGTCCATAGGGGCTTGAAGAAATATATGGGCTGCATGATGCTTCCACGCAGAGCTGAATCCGGCCCGCACACTAGTACTGGTAATTGCTTGTTTGTTTGTTTGATTTAAGGTTTAACGTCTCCGTCAACACAGTAAAAGGTCATTTTGGAGACGTTGCTTCCAATTTTTTGGGACTTTTACCCGACATTGAGATGAAATGACATCTCAATGTCGGATAAAAGTCCCACAAAATTGGAAGCAACGTCTCCAAAATGACCTTTACAGTGTTGATGGGGACGTAAAACCTCAAATCAAACAAACAAAACCCATTTTGTACCGGAAACCCCAAAACGTGTATTGGGCAAACAGTGCAGTCCCAGATCAGATGCCGCAGAACGCTGTGTCTGAGATCAGATGCCGCAGAATGCGGCGTCTGATCAGGACCTCCACTGTTTGCTAAAAGTTCAGTCATTTTTCAAATAATTTTTGATGAAAACACAACCTGCCATCCCTAAATGTTGGAATGGACTCCTGGTGTATATATAAGGAAGAAGATTCCATTTGGTACAAAAAGGGATAATCCTCTGACACCATGCTCAATAGTTCAATATGCTACACTCCTCCCAAATTTTCAGCCTTTTGTTTTGCATGATTTCCATTTTTACCATAAATTCAGAAGCAGAATGCAAAAAGTATAGATCCTGATCAGCTGGCTGATCCAGAATTATACTGTTTTCTATGAAGATATGGAGCCAGTTGTTCAAAGCATCGTTAGCTTAACAAGCTTGTTAGTGGTCATATTGTTAACTCCTCTAGCAAGTACAATATCTAAAGTTTTGATATTTTTGTTGAAAGAATGTGAGCAGCTTTTGCAAATGCAAAAGCTGCTCACATTTTTTTTCAGCAAAAATATCAGCATATTTGCCATATTAAATGATCAAAGTTTTAACGATTGGTTAACTAACAACGTCATTAGTTTTGAACTACTGGCCCCAGACTCGGTTCAGCATGGTAACACAGGAAGACAACTTTTGTGACTGTCTTTCATCCCTAGAGTTTCATCTCCATATGTAAAATTATTGCTATTGAGTGCTATGTCCAATCAACAACTAGAACTGTCAGAAGTTTAATGTCCCCGTCAACACTGTTCAGGTCATTTTGGAGACGTTGCTTCCAATTTTGTTGGACTTTCACCCGACATTGGGATAAAATGACATCTCCAGCCCTGCCGCCAGATGAAACCAATTGGGTTTATAAGCATGGATGGTCCGACTCACTTTGCCTGGGCAGACTTAGATCCTCTAAGCGGTTTACCAGTAATCGTGTGCGGGTCGGTTTCAGCTCTGCGTGGAAGCATCATGCATTCCATCTATTTCTTCAAGCCAAGATGGCGACTGCTATACCCCCACTTTAGTGCATTTTACTGAAACGGGAATATAGACCTGGCCCGGAGGTTATAAAACTATTTTCATGCTCAACTCATCTGAACATGAAATTTATAATTCTCAAAAATATTAAAATACAAATTATTGAAGCACTTTTCTTGCTCAGATTAGCACAGAATGTCATTTAACCTGGTCATAAATTTTAAGTTACCAACTTTTGTTGGCATTTAAAAATTTATTAGCAGGATAAATTTCATGCTCAAGTGAGTTGAGCATGAAAAGTTTTATAACCTTGGGGCCTGTTTACATGATGATACTTCATCATACTGCTGTTATCAAGACAAAATTCTAGCTAGATGAAGCTTCATACCAAATATCAAAGACCTTGGCCTTGCGGTTTCACACAAGTTTTAAAGATTTTCCCTATATAAGTCTATGTAAAACCAAAGGGCCCCGGGGCGGGGCATTTTTGGCCCCAGGGCTATAATTTTAACAATCTTGGTAGAAGTTTTCATTTGAAAAATCTATTTTTAGCTCCTGTGACCTAGGTAGATGTACAACAGACTGGAACCATTTGAACAACTTTGAAAGGGGACCACCTAAGGATCGATCATTCCTGTGAAGTTTGATCAAAATCCGATCAGTGGTTTAGGAGGAGATGTCGTTTGTAGAAATTGTTTACGCATGCACGCACGGATGCATGGACGGACGCACGACGAAAAGTGATCCCAAAAGCTCACCTCGTCACTACGTGACAGGTGAGCTAAAAACTATATTTGACCTTGACCTGACCCATATCAAATTAATGTCACACACATATAGACCACATTAAGAATGCAAATGCAAAATTTGAACTCAGTCTGTGAAGAAATGAGGGAGTAGTTCGCATCACAAGATTATTCTATTTTTTGCAACAGTGACCTGATCTTGACCTGACGCATATGAAATTTATGTCATGCACACCTACATCTCATTATGATAGGGACTCAATTGGGGAAGAAATGTGGAAGTAGTTCGCATTACAAGATTATTCTATTTTTAGCAACAGTGACCTTGATCTTGAAATGAAACTTTAAACTATTAGAGTCAGTATCAGTAAGAAGAGAAAAGTGGGGTTTAATGGGGTATTCATTATTTGTCTTATTTTTGGTCAAAAACACAGATTGTGGCTTTTAATTGAAGTGATTCTTATAGCACAAACAATCTAAACTTGAAATGAAATAAGAAAAATATTGCACATTTTCATTTGAAAAAAAAATCAAACAAACAAGAAATAAGAAAGTTATTGACTGTGTTTAAGTTTGGAACCCTTTTTTACCTTTGACCTCCAACGTCAAGGTCGTGTGATGGTGAACATTTCTGCGAAGTAATTTCAAAATCCATTCAGAAATAATGAAGTTATTGACTGCTTTTAAGTTTTGGTCCCTTTTTTGACATTTGACCTCTAAGTATGACCTTGGAGGTACGGCCCCGGGTTTTACACATGACACATGGTCTCATGATGGTTAACATTTCGGCAAAATAATTTCAAAATCCATCCAGAAATAAGAAAGTTATTGCCCACGTTCAAATTTTGGATGCACGCTGCGTGACCACGTTCAATTTTCGGATGCACGCACACATGCACGAACGGACGGACAGGGGCAACAATATATGCCTTTTCCACCATTCTTTGAATGGCGGGGGCATAAAAACAGGTTCTAGAGATAATAATCACGCTGTCTTAACGCATGGGTGTGTTATCATAATTCACATGGTAACGTCTTACTTATGTTCTTCTCCAGCAAGTCTTCCAAAACTATCATTACTAGCTCGATGTATCAGACTGACGTTTCTCGAGTCTGTCCCCTCCTCCGATGTTATTGACAATATGTCATCTTCGTCTATCAAATCATCGAAGGCATTCGTCAGTAAGGCTCGTAACTGAAATATGAAATTTGGAAATAAGTTTGTTTTTTGTTTGTTTCAGTTGAGGTTTTATGTCCCCGTCAACACTATTAAGGTCAGTTTGGAGATGTTGCTTCCGATTTTGTGGGACTTTTACCCGACATTGAGATGATATGACAGCCTAAGCCCTACCCCCCATAGAAACAGCTAGGGTTTAAGGAGCGGTGTGACTCGCGTCACTTTTCCGGGGCAGGCTTAGACCTAAGCTGTTTACTAGTACTCAAGTTCGGTCGGTTTCAGCTTCAGGCCCCGCGGGTGGGGGCGCCGGAAATAAGTTTGTATTTTATCATTGAATGGACTGGTCACTTAACCCCTAAGATGCCAAGCACAACAATTTTTGTCTGCTTTGTCGTCTGCTGATTATTTTAAAAGTCATTGTTGCAAACTGTGACCCAGATCAGACTGCTCAAAGAGCAGTCTGATCTGGGTCCACACTGTTTGCCCGTCAAACGCACAAATATTTTTGAAAAGTTTGGAAGGAGATGCAGCAGACGACATAAGCAGACGACATTTTCAGATGCAGGTAAGTTATCCTTGAGTAAAAGGAATGAATTTGCTCCTTTGGATATTTTGCAAAGTTTCTAAGAAATGATGTATATTTGTTTGTTTGATTTTAGGTTTAACGTCACCGTCAACACTGTATAGGTCATTTTGGAGACATTGCTTCCAATTTTGTGGGACTTTTACCAAACCCTCAGATGAAATGACATCTCAAGCCCTGTCACCCAATGAAACCAATGGGGTTTATAAGCATGGGTGGTCCTACTCGCAATGCTTTGCCTGGGCAGGCTTAGATCTTAAAAGTGGTTTACCAGTACTCGTGTGCGGTCCGTTTCAGCTCTGCTGGCATCATGCAACCCATCTATTTCTTCAAGCCCCGATGGGTGGGGACCGGAAATGATGTATAACGTGTGACCATAATTATTTTTTTATGCTGACTGATCATTTTACTAAAAGATTACTCGTCTCAGGCAAATCGCTCATCTGCAGATGTCATTTTCAAATACAGTCAAGTTCTTATATTTAGACCACCTTTGGGATGACCACATTTGGGACTGTTCAAAAGTGGATCTTTAGACCACTTTTGAACAGTCCCAAAGGTGGCTTCTTGTTAGGAGACACTTGTTGTAGCAAACACATAGAAAGAATAACTGAAATCTA
This sequence comes from Lucinisca nassula, assembly GCA_963580285.1. NCBI lineage: Eukaryota > Metazoa > Mollusca > Bivalvia > Lucinida > Lucinidae > Lucinisca > Lucinisca nassula. Next base: position 43,555,435 of record OY757027.1, on the reverse strand, counting down.
CCCAATACCATAAGCTTTTAAAAGCAGATATTGTCTTAATTTTAGCTGGACTTAATAGCAGAATTTTACTTTATTTTTTTTTTCTTTATTTTTTCAGAAAAGTAAGACATTGTCTGCCACATGAAATGTCAAATTTTATTTTCTCTAAAGGCTTGGCAGTCTGGCCCAGAAAACATGGGCACTCCATACTTTTCCTTGCCTCCAGAGGATAACCCTTTCATTGAACACAAAATACACTAAAAATTCAGACACCTTCCGGACTTTATGTTATTCTCTTAAAATTTAAACAAATTTGTTTCATGATCCGGCAAGGACTCCAAAAGGGGCAAATGGATTGAAAAACAGTGCAGACCCTGATCAGACTGCTCCTGTTTGCTTATTAGGTTTGTCTGTCCCAATACTTAGGATCACTACGGGAGTGACATTTGACATTAAGTGCGAATCATCTGCTAGACAGATGCTAGACAATGAAATGTCAAACTTTATTTCCCCTGAAAAATAAGCCATCTGCTCTTGCTTGCTGCTCATTTTTAGAGCCAACGGTAATTTTCATTTTAGAAATTTTTTTTCAGAGAAAATAAGATTTGACATTTCATGTGGCAGACAATTCACGTTATGCAAAGCTTTATTTTTCTGAAAATAAGGAAAAAATATTTAAAATGACATCTGCAGCTGTCATGATTGGCAGTTCGAGGGTTAAGAGTGAGTCATAGGGAGACAGGACCTCTGCTTAAAGACTCATCCAAAAGTCTGGAGAAGCCCGCAATCGATCCTGCAACCCCTGGTTTACAAGGTGAGTAGCTTAACCACTACACCAAGGAACCTTCTTTCCAGGGTTAAGAACAGCGAGAAAAGGGTTTAGCAATGAGGCTTTGAACAATTGAGTCCGGTATGGCAAATATGTGTTTGAAAAATATGTTTTTTTTTTTGTTGTTTTATGCCCTATCAAGATTATTTCACTTATTTCGAGCCGATCATTAATCAGGTGAGCAAAAACTGGAGTACCCAAAGAAAAACCACCTGAACTTCAATTGCAGAACTTGGCTCTCACACGTGGCCTGAGCGAGGCAGGAATCACAGTGGGGAGAGACCTTATGATTAAGAGTCAGGGCTCTTACCCATTATGCCACAGAGGCCTATTTGAAAAATATGTAAGTAGCTAAAGCTAACAATTTTTCAGCAAAAACGCCAGTGTATTTGTCACTGCACATGTACTGCACTGGCTGGAGCAATTACTACATATACACAACTAACAATAATTTTAACCTTTGTCCTGCTGAAAAAATTGAGCAACACCCATTTCTGACTGTTAACCAATGAAACTACTTGATATAAAGTAACAGGGATTTTCCTACCCTTCAGAATCAGGGTCCAGGGGCCGCTGGGTTTGGGAAAAACAGCTCGCTAATATTTATAGTTGGGAATATAAATCAGTTGTGACTTTATCAATTTTGGTTCAATTTTTATGAATTTTTTATCAAAATGTAGCACAACATCATAAATTGGGAAATTTGTTATTAAATTTGGGAATATCTGTCTCTAAATTGGGAAAAATAGGGGCCGATTACCGGCCCCAAAGTTGCAATAGGAAAACCCCTGAGTAATATAAATTCAACTTCACAAACTGCATTGCAAACAGTGTACACCAACTGCATTTCAAACATTGTAGATCCTGATCAGATGGCTTCTTCTGAGAAGCCAAGCCATCTGATCTACTCTGTTTGCTAAGGTAGGGGTTGTCATGTTCAGCAGGATAAAGGTTAAAGCCCCTGTCACACTATGTCGCGTTTTCACTGCGATGGGACGGCGCTGTTTAATTTTTCAGAACGCCGCGAGATCGCAAGAAATATGGGATATTTTTGTGAACATGGACCTGTAATGGCGTCCCTACAGCGACCAAGACGTTGCTACGGAGCTTACATGGAGATCTATCGCGATCCTGTGGCGTTCTTGATGGCGATTGTATGCGCTCTCATGGCGCTTCCTCTGCGCTTTTACGGCGCTCACAATGCGTGCACTGCGCTTTTACGGCGCTCACATGTTGAAGACGTTCTGAAAGTGTTAACAGACATCTTCATCAGTCGAACAGTTTTGTTTGATATGAGGTTTAACGTCCCATCAACATATTCTATGTCATTTTGGAGACGTTGCTTCTAATTTTGTGGGACTTTTACCCGACATTGAGATGAAATGACATCTCAATCTCTGTCACCCAATGAAACTTATAGGGTTAATAAGCACGGATGGTCCGACTCGAGCCTCTTTGTCTGGGCAAGCTTAGATCCCCTAAGCGGTGTACCAGTACTCCTGTGCCGTCGGAAGCAAATCCATCGCAATCACCGCAAGCAAGAGCAAGTCCACCTCCATTACCTTACCCGGAATGAGTCACCTCAGAAGTAGCACAATCAAACTCTACTCTAGCCACTGTTTATACAAGCAAGCGGCCCCTTCCCATCGGGACTGGAAGAAATAGATGAGCTGCATATTGCTTCCACGCAGAGCGGAAACCGACCTCACACGAGTACTGGTAAACCGCTTTGAGGATCTAAGCCTGACCAGGCAAAGCGGTGCGAGATCCGTGTAAACTCTATTGGTGTAAACATGCTTATACGTGTAAACTCTATTGGTTTCATTGGGCGACAGGGCTTGAGATGTCATTTCATCTCAAAGTCGGGTGAAGTCCCACAAAATTGGAAGCAACGTCTCCAAAATGACCTATACATTGTTGACTGGGACGTTAAATATCAAATCAATCAATCAGTAAATCAATTATTCAAACGGAGCTTATATGGCGTTGTAGGAGACCTCTGTGCGCCCCTGCCGAGCTCCTGTGGCGTTGTAGGAGACCTTACTGCGCTGCTATGGCAACCTTACGGCGACCTCACTGCGCTCTGATCAGAACGCCGAGCGACGGCGTTTGTTTTGAGCATGCTCAAAATGCGCACCGTCGCTTGGCGTTCTATGCGATCCCAACGCGTCTACTGGCGACGCCACTGCGTTCCTACGGCGATGTGTGCGATCGTACTGCGCGCACCTCGGCGTTCTGCATTTTTCTTGGACGCCGTGAGAACACAGCCCTGGTGTGACAGGGCTTTAAACCCTTACTCTTATCCCCCTGAGCATGACAACCCCTACTTTTGCAAACAGTGTAGATCCAGAAGAAGCCATCTGATCAGGATCTACACTGTTTGACATTCAGTTTATGAATCTGTAGAAATAAATTAGAACAAGTAATCAGATTGGTTCAGTGTCAGAAATGGGTGTGGCTAAACTGAATATTCAGCAGGATAAGGATTAAGTATGCAATGCAGTTACATTTTAACAAATTATAGTAAGGAGTATAATTACACTGAATTCTGTATAATCCATATCAGACAGAAGCTTGGAAAAGCTCCGATAATACTCCAAGTCGGACATTGCCATTTTTATGAACAAATCTCCTTTATGGAATGTTTCCAATAATAGTTCCAAAGAATGTCAAACTTGGCACAAACTTTGCATAGCTTTTTTCTTCATTAGACATCTATGACCTAATTTTCTTGAAAATATACATATTTCATTTGTAAATAACTGTAACTAACGATTTGATGGACCTTGCTTGCATCCAATCAAAATGTGCTTCAGGAATGTTGATTTTCAACACACGGCCAAGGATGTGGAGGGAATGAAGCAGACATTATAATGAAGAAGCAGGCCAGTAAAAAGGGCAACACCTGATCACAAGCAAGCCCTAGCAGATCTTTGGCCAAAGATGACAGATGATGGCTTTTAACTCCAAATTTTGGCTTTACGGTCGTTTCAAGATTTTTTGCTTATATAATATACAGAGCCCATAGTCATTCCAAGGTGGGCATAAACCAGAGTATTCAGAAGACAACTTGCAGTTATATGCCCTTGACTGATGAAAATTTTCCAAGGGCAGGCACTAAAGAGACAAACTGATTGAGGTGATTCTAATTAGTAAATTTTGTTGGTGTTTTTTTTTTTTTAAGTTTTATGATGGCCCAACACTATTCAGATTAAATCAGGTCTGTCAGTTTACCTAATCTCACTTTGTGAACAAGCTTATGCAGAAGCCGTTACATGTACCTAGTACAGTTCACATTCTTTGGCTAAAAACTGACAACTGCCCTTCACGGCCCATGCCCATTGGGGCTTGAAGAAAAATAGATGGGCTGCATGATGCTTCTACGCAGAGCTGAAACCAACCGCACACTAGTACTTGTAAACTACTTAGATGATCTAAGCCTCCCAGCCAGGCAAAGCGGTGCCAGTTGGACCATCCATGCTTTTAAACCCTATTGGTTTCATTGGGTGACAGGGCTTTTCATTTCAGATTTCATTTCATCTCAATGTCGGGTAAAAGTCCCTCAAAATTGGAAGCAACATCTCCAAAATGACCTATACAGTGTTGACAGGGACGTTAAACCTCAAATCCAACAAACAAACGAGAAAGAAATCAGATATCCTTAAATTACAATACACGGATCCTTATCAACAAGAGAAATTCTTTAACCCTTATCCTGCAGCATAAATTAATTTAGCCACACCCATTCACATTTTAACCAATCAAATTACTTATTTATTCATTCAAATTTGCAAACTGAATGTCAGTGTAGATCCTGATTCTTCAGAAGCCATCTGATCAGGATCTACACTGTTTGCAAGGTAGGCGTTGCCGTGAACAGCAGGATAAGGGTTAAGGGTTCAAATCTGCAATGGTAAACAACCCATCCATTTTTGTGCCACAAAGTTTCACTGCAACTATACTTTAATGGCAAAAAAAAAATCCAAGTCAATCATCAAGAATCCTCATTAACTCTATAATGACAGAATACTTTCGAGCCTTGCTGGAGTATGGGATTTTAAAGAGGACAATTTAAGTGTCAAAAGAAATTTACAAGAGAAACGATCAATTCATCAAAAACAAGAGGCTCATGATTTATTGACAGACACTTAAGACAAGTGCCTAGATGAATCCTACTGTGTAACGACATAACTCCAGATAAAACGGAGTAGGGAAGATAATTTTGTGATATTTTTTCTTATTTCTACACAAAAACATATGTTGTGGGTACTTGTTAGAATCACCTCGTCGAGGCGATTCTAACAAGTACCCACAACATATGTTTCTAACAAGAACTCAGGAAAATTATCCCTCAATTATCCTAATTCTGGAGTGTAATGTATGCTGCTACTTGGATACATTTTAAGAGATAAGAATGGAATCCATTTATTTTTAAAAGCAATATTTACATAAATTTCTAATTGTGCTTGTACATTTCTGCCCCCGCCCATCAGGGCTTGAAGAAATAAATGGGCTGCATGATGCTTCCACGCAGAGCTGAAACTGACCTGCACACAAGTACTGGTAAACCGCTCAGAGGATCTATGCCAGCCAAGGCAATGCAGTGCGTGTCGGCCCTTCCACAAAATTGGAAGCAACGTCTCAAAGATGACCTTTACAGTGTTGACGGGGATGTTAAACTTCAAATCAAACAAAATCCTCATTCTGGAGCGACATGTGTGTAATGAGAAATAACTTCTACTTGGATACATTTAAAAAGAAAAGAATGGAACGCATTTATTTTTAAAATCAATATTTACATAAATTCTTAATTGTGCTTGTACATTGTAGAGGCGAAGTGCCCTGTTTTGTCTCTTCTATTTGCTAAGTGTTAAGACTTTATGACAGAAAGACCTACGGTAATCAACCATACATATACTATTTTCACCTTCATTATCAAGTATGTTTTAAATATGTTCTATAAAAGGGTTATCCTTTGGAAGCAAGGAATACACAACAGAACTGAAAATATGGAGTGTATATGTTTTCTGGGCCAGACTAGCTAGTTGCGGCCAATTACGCCTCATCAGTGACCCTCAGATATTTTCAAAATTCCACAATGGAATCAATGATCACAAAGGACAAGAAAATATAATCTACACTATGATGTAGGGCAGGGAACTAAACCCTCACAATGCTGAATATTTCAGTATGCTCCATCCTGGGGCCAGTTGTTCAAAATTAACGACGTCGTTAGTTAACGTATCGTTAAAACTTTGATCATTGAATATGGCAAATATGCTGATATTTTTGCTGAAAAAATGTGAGCAGCTTTTGCAGATGCAAAAGCTGCTCACATTTTTTCAGCAAAAATACCAAAATTTTTGATATTTTTCTTGCTAGAACAGTTAACAATTTTACCACTAACAAGCTCGTTAAGCTAACGATGTTTTGAACAACTGGCCCCTGATTTTCAGCCATTTATGTTGCATGATTTCGATTTTTGCCTCAGATTCAGAAGCAGAAAGGCAAACAGTGTAGATCCTGTTTTCAAATCAAAGCACTGACAGCACTTGTGAGTTGATTGTCTCTGAGTGCAGGCTGGACAAATTGTCCTAGACGACGACTTAGACTTTCGTTTAACCCTTAAATTCCTGTACCCCAAGCCAACAGTGTAGACTCTGATCTGTTTGTGTGTTTGATTTGAGGTTTAACGTCCCCGTCAACACTTTATAGGTCATTTTGGAGACGTTGCTTCCAATTTTGTGGGACATCTACCCGACATTGAGATGAAATGACTTCTCAAGCCCTGTCGCCCCATGAAACCAATAAGGTTTATAAGCATGGATGGTCCGACTCTCAACGCTTTACCTGGACAGGCTTAGATCCTTTACGCTGTATACCAGTACTCGTGTGCGGTCGGTTTCAGCTCTGGGTGGAAGCCTCAAGCAACCCATTTATTTCTTCAAGCCCCTACTATGATCTGATGTCGCATAATTCTAGTCCAGATTCTATAGATAACCCTCTTATGCAACACTGATCTCACAGCTAAATGAAACAGGGCGTCCGTTAGGCAGACGTACGGCGTATATTACGTCCTGAAATCGCTTCCGAATGCCCAAATTAAACATCAAAGGCGTCCCGCGGACTCCCGAAAATTTCTCTGTATGGCCAAAAATCTTTACCGAGACGTATAAACCTGCCCACTTTTAGCGGTTTGTAAAATTTGGTCCGCCTTCTTAGCTGGCTGAAACCGCTTGCTGTGTTTATTGAGTACTTAGGACGTCCCGTTTACTGTCTGCGCGATATTATATTGACAGTCAGAATCATGTGCGTCGGCACACCTTTGATTGTCATTGGTGTGTGAAAAATGTGTCGAGATGATTGCTCGGTGTTTGCATATAATTAAACGGATTAGTAGTTGAGGATAAACTTATTATCTCATTGACGATAAGTGTTTTTTAATCCTGTAAACTTGTTAATGTTTAAATTAAAGCGGGTCTTAATTGTAATTTAGGTGTTTGGTAGTGAGATTATCATTAGCGATGCAAAGTGTGACAATAGTTTTAAAGATAGATACTCATTTTTTTTTCTTGAGTAAATAGCAGATGTTCACTAGGTGAAATGACGAAAATAGTTAAATGTTGCCGCGATCACTGTTTGATTTTGGCGCCTTGAAAATACGTAAAATCGGCGAATGTGACCAGGCTGGTTTGTCAGGCTGATCTGTCTGTTAGCCAAAAAAGAAAACAAGAGGGTCAATCAGGGCTTTAGATAAGGCTGCGTACCGCGTAAATTACGAAAATAATTGGGAGGATACTCCTTTTTTTCAAATCTGCTGCGTATCAGGTACGAAAAATAAATTAGCATTACGCATTTAATATTTTTGAGAGCGTATTTGGAACGCAGGTGAAATAAATGACATGTGTAATAAAAGGCGGGAAATTCTCACACAGGAAAATTATGCATTCATAAATTATTTCAAGGGAATCAAGTTTTATTGGGGTTGGGGTTACGGTCCTTTCATGATTATATCACATATAGAGCCGATCCGATCGTTGATCAGGTGGGCGTAAACCGGAGTAATCTGAACTACAGTAAGACGAGCGAGCAGTAAAGTCTCGGATCAGTCAGCGCATGCGCGCAAGCCTTCATTAGCCGTATTGTTTGGATGAGCAGGTCATTGATCAACAGTATCGACGCGCATCAGTCTGTGCATCGCTGATTTTACAAGCTGGGTTATCCAAACGGACTTGCGTAGTTGTTGCGCATGTTGTTCTGACTTACATAGTGGTTGCACGTGCTGGTCTAAGTCTTCGAGTATCGTGCGACCAGTGAAGACTCGGAGTAGCCTGCGCATCATTGCAAACTGCTCAGTCTTCGCTGATCCCAAGAGCCTTTTGCAGGGCTACTCAGAGATAGGTGAGAAAAAAGGTTTCCCGGGATGCGCATGTTGATCTGGGTCTTTGCAATGTGTTGTGCGACGCAGCTCGGTATACACACTGTTTACTTGTAATACTGTCGCAGACTGATCAAGCTGATCAGAGTCTTTGCAGATCATTGGCAACCAGTGAAGACGCACGTTCAGCCTGAGTTCTGAAACGTCAAAATTTAATGACATGGATAATTATTGAGTAGTCTCCCTTGAACAGATTACTTATTCAGTCATCGGTTATTTTTTGTATTGCTTTAATAACACGCTTTCAGATGAATCAAACAAATTATTTTTTATTTAAATATTATTATTCTATATCAAAAGATACCTATAAGTTAAATGTTCAAATGTTTTTTTAAATAATAAACGTGGCTATTACTTAGACCCAGTACACCACTTACTTGTGAAATGCATGTAAATATAGAAGTATGTAATTCCAGTAGAAATTCAGTACCATTAGCTTCACTAACTTGTGAGAAGCCAATTGATCATAACTATCAGATTTTGATGATAAACCAAAAAATGGTGCCCATTTTACTCATACCCTACCCAGCCCAGGGCCCCTCTGCCCTAAAATCCTAGCTGGAGCACTGCAATCAATTATTCTTTTCAGCCGATCAGGAGTCCGTCTCTGCCGCACTTTTTGGGAAAAAGGTTGACCCAGTAACTGGTTCCGATTATAACATTGCCTGTAAGGAAACACGATGGGTCCCACGATCGAAGGGTGGAAGAAAATAAATATCCATGGACAATATAATTATGATGAAATTGAGCATATGGTTTTGAAAAAGAATTATAAAGTTTTAAAGACTGAGTTTCATTCCATATCTTGGACAATAAAGTGAAGCTGATATTCTAATTTTTTAGAAACTCTTTGGCCACAATAATCAGCCATTGAAGTCCTGCTATCCGCCAAGAGAACTGAACCCCAAAAGTTAGATTTCTCAGTAGACAAACTGTTCAGAAGAGATTTCAATATGGCATTGTTTTGTCTGATTTGTGGCCAGGCATACTGCTTGTTTTCTAATAGACACAGATATCGAATATGTGTATCTATAAGAAAACAAACAGTACACCTGGCCGCAAATCAGTCCATAAAAACATTGTGTCGAGGCTGCAAAATAAAGTTTTTTGGTTTATTTTTCAGTACTCTTTAAAAATTTCTCGTTACTCCTTTTTTTTAAAAAAGGATGAGTACTGTACTCTTTTGAAAAAAAAATTATCTAAAGCCCTGGTCAATGGCCCTATATCGCTCACCTGTGTACAAGAAAATCATTAGTGTAGGAGACCACTTGACATTGCTACACTAAATATATAAGCTCTGGCCGTGTGGCTTCGGAGAAGAAGATTTCTAAAGCTTTTTTCCATTATAAGTCTAAAGGAGCTAAGGGGCCGGGGTGTGGCCCATTTGGAGCCCAGGGGCAGGGTTAGCAGGATTTATGTAGGTGACTATTTTATGTTGCTAGATACTAAATATCTAAGCTCTGTGCTTCACACAAAGAAGAAGAGATTTTTTAAGCTTTTTTTTTCCATTATGAGTCTATGGGAGCTAAGGGACCCTGGGGCGTGGCCCATTTGGACCCCAGGGGCATGATTGGCAGGATTTATGTAGGGGACCACATGCCGTTGCTACATGCTAAATATCGAAGCTCTGGGCCCTGTGGTTTCAGAGAAGAAGATTTTTGAAGCTTTTTCTCCATAATGAGTCTATGTGAGCTAAGGGGCACTGGGGTGTTGCCCATTTGGACCCCAGGGGCATGATTGGCAGGATTTATGTAGGTAACCACCTGCCATTGCTACATGCTAAATATCTATGTTCTGGGCCTTGTGGTTTCAGAGAAGAAGATTTTTTAAGCTTTATCCATTATGAGTCTATGGGAGATAAGGGGCCCTGGGGCGTGGCCCATTTGGACCCCAGGGACATGATTGGCAAGATTTCTGTAGGTGACCACTTGCCTTTGCTACATGCTAAATATCTAAGCTCTGGGCCCTGTGGTTTCAGAGAAAGAGATTTTTTAACCTTTTTTTTCCATTATGAGTCTATAGGAGCTAAGGGGCCCCAGGGCTTGGTCTGTTTGGACCCCAGGGGCATGACTGGCAGGAACTATGTAGGTGACCACTTGCCGTTGCTACATGCTAAATTTCTAAGCTCTGGGCTCTGTGGTTTCAGAGAAGATTTTTTAAGTTTTTTTTTTCCATTATGAGTCTAAGGGGCCCTGGGGCGTGGCCATTTGCAACCAAGGGGGCAGGAATTATGTAGGTGACCGTTTGCCGTTGCTACATACTAAATATCTAAGCTCTGGGCCCTGTGGTTTCAGAGAAGAAGATTTTTGAACCTTTTCTTCCATTATGAGTATATAGGAGCTAAGGGGCCCCAGGTGTGGCCAATTTGGACCCCAGGGACATGATTTGCAGGAATTATGTAGGTTACCACTTGCCATTGCTACATTCTAAATACCTAAGCTCTGGGCCCCGTGGTTTCAGAGAAGAAGATTTTTGAAGCTTTTTTTCCATTATGAGTCTATGGGAGAAAAGGGGCCCCGGGGCGTGGCCCCTTTGGAACCCAGGGGCATGATTGGCAGGAATTATGTAGTTGACCAATTGGCCGTCCTACATGCTAAATATCTAAGCTCTGGGCCCTGAGGTTTCAGAGAAGAAGATTTTTTAAGCTTTTTTCCATTAAGAGTCTATAGAAGCTAAGGGCACCGGGACGTGGTCCGTTTGGACCCCAGGGGCATGATTGGCAGGCATTATGTAGGTGACCACTTGCCATTACTACATGCTAAATATATAAGCTCTGGGCCCTGTGGTTTCAGATAAGAAGATTTTTGAAGTTTTTTTTTTCCATTATGAGTCTATGGGAGCAAAGGGGCCCCGGAGTGTGGCCCATTTAGAACCCAGGGGCATGATTGGCAGGAATTATGTAGGTGACCACCTGCCATTGCTACATGCTAAATATCTAAGCTCTTGGCCCTGTGGTTTCAGAGAAGAAGATTTTTGAAGCTTTTTTCCATTATGAGTCTTAAGGAGCTAAGGGGCCCCGGGGCGTGGTCTGTTTGGACCCCAGGGGCATGATTGGCAGGAATTATGTAGGTGACCACTTGCCGTTACTACAAGCTTAATATATAAGCTCTGGGCCCTGTGGTTTCAGAGAAGAAGATTTTTGAAGCTTTTTTCCATTATGAGTCTATGGGTGCAAAGGGGCCCCGGGCGTGGCCCATTTGGAACCCAGGGGCATGATTGGCAGGAATTATGTAGGTGACCACTTGCCATTGCTACATGCTAAATATCTAAGCTCTGGGCCCTGTGGTTTCAGAGAAGAAAATTTTTGAAGCTTTTTTTCCATTATGAGTCTATAGGAGATAAGGGGCCCCGGGCTTGGTCCGTTTGGACCCCAGGGGCATGATTGGCAGGAATTATGTAGGTGACCACTTGCCCTTGCTACATGCTAAATATCTAAGCTCTGGGCCCGGTGGTATCAGAGAAGAAGATTTTTGAAGCTTTTTTTCCATTATGAGTCTATAGGTGCTAATGGGCCTCGGGGCGTGGTCCGTTTGGACCCCAGGGGCATGATTGGCAGGAATTATGTAGGTGACAACTTGCCATTACTACATGCTAAATATATAAGCTCTGGGCCCTGTGGTTTTAGAGAAGAAGATTTTTGAAGCTTTTTTTCAATTATGAGTCTATGGGAGCGAAGGGGCCCCGGGGCGTGGCCCATTAGGAACCCAGGGGCATGATTGGCAGAAATTATGTAGGTTACAACCTGTCATTGCTACATGCTAAATATCTAAGCTCTGGGCCCTGTGGTTTCAGAGAAGAAGATTTTTGAAGCTTTTTTTCCATTATGAGTCTATGGGAGCGAAGGGGCCCCGGGGCGTGGCCCTTTTTGAACCCAGGGGCATGATTGGCAGGAATTATGCAGGTGACCACTTGCCATTGCTACATGCTAAATATCTAAGCTCTGGGCCCTGTGGTTTCAGAGAAGAAGATTTTTTAAAGCTTTTTTTTCCATTATGAGTCTATGGGAGTGAAGGGGCCCCGGGGCGTGGTCCATTTGGCACCCAGGGGCATGATTGGCAGGAATTATATAGGCGACCACTTGCCGTTACTACATGCTTAATATATAAGCTCTGGGCCCTGTGGTTTCAGAGAAGAAGATTTTTGAAGCTTTTTTCCATTATGAGTCTATGGGAGCGAAGGGGCCCCGGGGTTAAGGCTGCCACGATTAGTCGTATAATCGATTAATCGATCGATACATTCCACAAAAATGATTATCAATTTTGATTTGCTTTTAACTGATTACTTGATAAGTACAATTTACTACCCAAAGCTATGCCTAAAATAGCTGGATGAGTGGCAAACAGTGCAGACCCTGATGAGACGCCGCATAATGCGGCGTCTCATCTGGGTCTACACTGTTTGCTCAGGCCTGTCTGTTCAAATATACATATGGTAAAGTGCAACATATGGCAAGAGCCATGCTCAGACAGAAAGCCTGACAGGTACAGTACGGCTCAGGTATAAGAACCAAAAAACTCTTTATTCCGAATCTCGGCGTTTCGAGTACTTTCAAAAACACTCGGAATTGTTCCGAGTATATGTATATATTCGGCGGACACTCCTCGAAAACACTCGCAAGGTCCGCGGTACGCGAAGTTTCGCGAAATTATTCCGAGTCGTAATATCGTACCTGGAGGCAATATTTTCTCGCGAAGTTATGCGGAAATACTCGGAGGAATTTGACGAAATACCTGGGCATTTTTTTTGTTTATTTAATGTTATTTTACCATCATATATATTTATATATAATTATAAGATAATAATTATCACTGATAGTTATTATAATGTAAACAATGTCAAAAGTCAACAAAGAGGTAATCATTAATTACCCAGGGTGTGAAACTGCACAGTGATTTCAAACAAGGGAATCAATTGGGCATGACGAGTACATACAACTCTTTCAAGTCCGCAATTGAAAGCATGTTGAACATCATAAAATTACAGGAAAATCGGTCATTTTGAAATCAAAATTTCTCCATGTAATTTTGATATTTTCAAAAAAAGAAAATTATTTTGATATAATATAATCATTTGTCTTTCATTCTTTAATAATTTTAATTAGTAGTATAATCGGACAATTGAGAAACAAATAATCAAAGGTGATAACTGTCAGCGAAATTTTGACGGGTTTCGGCCGCCATCATTGGCTTCTTTTAAACTACAAAATCGGTCATTTTGAACTCAAAATTTCTCCATGTAATTTTGTTATTTTCAAAAAAAGAAAATTATTTTGATATAATATAATCATTTGTCTTTCATTCTTTAATAATTTTAATGCTAAGTATAATCGGACAAATGAGAAACAAATAATCAAAGGTGATAACTGTCAGCGAAATTTTAACGGATTTCGGCCGCCATTATTGACTTCTTTTAAACTGCAAAATCGGTCATTTTGAACTCAAAATTTCTCCATGTAATTTTGTTATTTTCAAAAAAAGAAAATCATTTTGATATAATATAATCATTTGTCTTTCATTCTTTAATAATTTTAATGTGAAGTATTATCGGACAATTGAGAAACAAATAATCAAAGGTGATAACTGTCAGCGAAATTTTGACCGGTTTCGGCCGCCATTATTGGCTTCTTTAAAACTGCAAAATCGGTCATTTTGAACTCAAAATTTCTCCATGTAATTTTGTTATTTTCAAAAAAAGAAAATTATTTTGAAATAATATAATCATTTGTCTTTCATTCTTTAATAATTTTAATGTGAAGTATAATCGGACAAATGAGAAACAAATAATCAAAGGTGATAACTGTCAGCGAAATTTTAACGGATTTCGGCCGCCATTATTGACTTCTTTTAAACTGCAAAATCGGTCATTTTGAACTCAAAATTTCTCCATGTAATTTTGTTATTTTCAAAAAAAGAAAATTATTTTGATATAATATAATCATTTGTCTTTCATTCTTTAATAATTTTAATGTTAAGTATAATCGGACAAATGAGAAACAAATAATCAAAGGTGATAACTGTCAGCGAAATTTTAACGGATTTCGGCCGCCATTATTGACTTCTTTTAAACTGCAAAATCGGTCATTTTGAACTCAAAATTTCTCCATGTAATTTTGTTATTTTCAAAAAAAGAAAATCATTTTGATATAATATAATCATTTGTCTTTCATTCTTTAATAATTTTAATGTGAAGTATTATCGGACAATTGAGAAACAAATAATCAAAGGTAATAACTGTCAGCGAAATTTTGACCGGTTTCGGCCGCCATTATTGGCTTCTTTAAAACTGCAAAATCGGTCATTTTGAACTCAAAATTTCTCCATGTAATTTTGTTATTTTCAAAAAAAGAAAATTATTTTGAAATAATATAATCATTTGTCTTTCATTCTTTAATAATTTTAATGTGAAGTATAATCGGACAAATGAGAAACAAATAATCAAAGGTGATAACTGTCAGCGAAATTTTAACGGATTTCGGCCGCCATTATTGGCTTCTTTAAAACTGCAAAATCGGTCATTTTGAACTCAAAATTTCTCCATGCAATTTTGTTATTTTCAAAAAAAGAAAATTATTTTGATATAATATAATCATTTGTCTTTCATTCTTTAATAATTTTAATGTGAAGTATAATCGGACAAATGAGAAACAAATAATCAAAGGTGATAACTGTCAGCGAAATTTTAACGGATTTCGGCCGCCATTATTGGCTTCTTTAAAACTGCAAAATCGGTCATTTTGAACTCAAAATTTCTCCATGCAATTTTGTTATTTTCAAAAAAAGAAAATTATTTTGATATAATATAATCATTTGTCTTTCATTCTTTAATAATTTTAATGTGAAGTATTATCGGACAATTGAGAAACAAATAATCAAAGGTGATAACTGTCAGCGAAATTTTGACCGGTTTCGGCCGCCATTATTGGCTTCTTTAAACTGCAAAATCGGTCATTTTGAACTCAAAATTTCTCCATGTAATTTTGATATTATCAAAAAAAGAAAATTATGTTGATATTATATAATCATTTGTCTTTCATTTTTTAATAATTTTAATGTGAAGTATTATCGGACAAGTGAGAAACAAATAATCAAAGTGATAACTCAGCGAAATTTTGACGGGTTTCGGCCGCCATTATTGGCCTCTGATACGTCGCACCGGCGACACATGTTTATTTAAATTAATCACCACTCGCAAATACTCGCAAACACTCCAAATATCACAGGTAAGCTCTGAGGTCCGCGGAATTTCCTCGGAATATCGAGCGCATAACTTGGAGTAAAATATTTTCACTCGGAGTTGTTTACTCCAAACCATTCGGCGGAAAAACGCGGATTTAAAAAGTTGTCCGCGGAATGAAAAAGAAAAACGGTTCAAATACCTGAGCCGTACTGTAAAATAATGACACAAATCTTAGCGATTACTAATCGATTATCGATCACAATGACAGGACTGATAATCGATTATCATTTCAGCTCCGATTAGCCAGTGGCCCTTTTTGAACCCAGGGGCATGATTGGCAGGAATTATGTAGGTGACCACTTGCCATTGCTACATGCTAAATATCTAAGCTCTGGGCCCTGTGGTTTCAGAGAAGAAGATTTTTAAAAATTTTCCCTTTATAGTCTATGGGAGCTGTATGTTGCCATGGCAACCAGAATTCCAATATGATCAGCCCAAAAACCTTATGCAGCCTTTCCCCCTACCTGATGATGCTTCACATAAAATTTGATCAAGGTTGGCCATGGGGTATTAGAGATATACTTATTTGAAATTGTTTACGGATGCACGGACGCACGCATGACGGACAAAAAGTGATCCCAAAAGCTCATCTCGTCACTATGTGACAGGTGAACTAAAAAAAAAATACCGCTGACTCGTCTAAGTCTGCTCCAATTGATCAAAGTTGCACGTGTTTCTGCCTGTTTGAAGCAGTTCCGAGTGTTTAGAGTACAATGAAGACTCGAAGCATATGTTTTGCAAAAATCTTTTACAAAATATTTTTTATTTCTTTTTAATCCATATACATGACAATGGGTGTCAGGTTTGTTTATTTGTGTTAAGGTTTATTTGTGTTAAGTTCTACAAACTGGGTAGACTGATCAGACACTATGTTCTGGGGTGTCTGATCTGGGTCTACACGGTTTGCTAATGGCCCAAAAATGGGCCACTAGGCATATATGGGGATGGATAATTGGAACGTTTTCTTTACTTTTATTTGTTTATTTGGGGGAGGGGGGAGGGGGTTGAGGGGAGTTTTACTTGGAAAGTTATCAAATTTATGCAGACCAAGCAAAAATATTTTTCTTTTTTGTATGCACTCCTCTGCACTGTACTGACCGCATGTTTGTCACATAGTTATGAGCAGTTTTTAGTTTAACGGTCCAGTCAACACTATTCAAGTCATTTTTGAGCCGGCCAGTTTACCTATCCACACTTTACTAGCCATCTAAAAGATATACAGGTGATTAAAAATGCAAACAAGAGATTCATAGATTAAATAATATATATTTCTTCATCAAAACAATTTTACCATCCGCAAACACCTTGCTTCAAAATTGGGACTTCTGAATTTTCCAGTGGGACTTCCAGATTTCAAGGGTAGGCAGTCTGGGACTTCCTGAATTTGGGAGTTAATGGAAGCCCTGATGAAAAAGCATTTTCTATAAATAACCGTTACCTGGATTTCTGACAAGTCAGTAACAGTCACAAGGACTTCAGCATTGAAAAGCTAATGTGCTTTATAACTTTGGGTCAACTGATAAACAATCAACCCATAAAGGAAATAGCATGGTTCAGCATAGTGAGGGTCAGTCTACTGAAGCACAGTAGCTCTTCTGTACTTATGTCCACAAGACTGTTACTGATTTGTAGGGCAGTTGTCAGTTTCTGGTGAAAGAATACACACTGTTCTGGTTAACCGCTTGCGTATAAGCCTGCCCAGGAAAAGTGTGGATAAGTAAACTGACCGGCTCACAAATAACCTAAAAAGTGTTGACTGGGCTGTTAAACCTCAATACAAACAAACAAGCACCTGTATTAACCAAGCACCTGTCTTAAGGAAGCACAATTTGAAAATCCCTAAGATGCTTGATTAATACAATTGGACTGTACATGCAGAGCTGTACTCTTTAAGGAAAGAATTTTCCCCATAGGAGCAAATTTTGTCCTTTAGGAGTAGATCCTTTAACCCTTATCCTGCTGAATATTTAAATTAGCCACTCCCATATCTGACCATCAGCCAATCAGATTACATGATGTAATATTTTTCTTCAAATTCACAAACTGAATAACAAACAGTGTAGATACTGATCAGATGGCTTCTTCAAAAGCCATCTGATCTGGATCTACACTGTTTGCAAAGATATGGGTTGTCGGGAACAGCAGGATAAGGGTTAAGAGTAGATCCCCTTTTCAGAGAAGATCAGTTTACCGTAAAGCAAACCCCTTAATTCTCAAAATGCCATGAAAAACTGCATCTGAATTATGCTGTATGTTTATGTCGTCTGCTGCTATTTCTTGCAAACTTTTCACACAAATTTTTTGCAAACGGGGTGGGCCCAGATCTGGGTCCACACTGTTTGCAAAAAATTACATTTATGGATACCGGCAGACAGGAAGTCAAAAAACAAAAACTGTCTGCTTTGTGAAATGTGATCTCTCCACAACAAAATAGCAAACCTCGTTCTGCTGTTGTTCTTCCTCTTTACGACACTCGGCTTCTTGAAGGTTCTGCAGTGCTGCACCATCGAAGTTTAGACTGGTACCTGGATTTCCTGTCAAACTAAGATTACTCATCTTCTAGTCTGACAGAAAATGGTGGACCAGTCTCACTCTTTAGACAGTATTTTAGTCCTGTTCTTTTCAGTGTATTGTATGTTGTATTGTAAATTAATGTTGATATGATTTTCAAGCTCTTAGACTTTGGCCCAGAATTATGATATCCTGGCACTTCTGTTGGCTTGGACTGGTTAAATGATTACATCTTTGGTCTTCTGTTGCAAATTCTGAAAGAGAAAACAAAATAGATGAACAGATATACTGGTAAGGGGTTTACCAGTACTCGTGTGCAGGTCGGTTTCAGCTCTGCGTGGAAGCATTATGCAGCCCACCTATTTCTTCAAGCCCCAGTGGGCAGGAATCAAGAGCTGCAAGAGACAATCAGAAGACAGCTGGCTGAATTCATCAGGGCCACAGTGTGTGTGTGTGTGTGTGTGAATTCGGGTTTAACGTCGCTTTCAACAATTTTTCAGTCATATCACGACGGTGTCTGGTTGCGACAGGGAGCTCAATGCTCACATTTATAGTGCTGCCTCACTGAAGTATCATGTCCCAGACACATTACATGATACTACACCCAGTCACATTATCCTGACACTGGATCGACCAGTCCTAGCTCTACCCCGTAAATCTGAGTGCCAAACGAGGAGCAGCTAGTACCATTTTTAACGACTTTGGTATGCCGCGGCCCGGGGTCGAACCCCAGACCTCCCGTTCCCCGGAGCGGACACTCTACCAACTGAGCTATCGGGGCCGGTTTCAGGGCCACAGGAAGATCTGATCCACTTACAGCAGCTCCACCAAGTCTGTGATCATCGATTCCAACATCTTCATCAAAGAACATCTGTGAGACTAGTCACACTAGAGAAGATACCTGCATGTGTGGCCACTTTGGGCACAAAGGAGAAGACAGTGCAATTTACACACCCGTGCGACATACACATGTAGTGCATTTTTTCACATCTCCAAAATGGACATTTTTCTGATGAAAATCTGTGATATTTTTCTTATAAATATTGCAAACATAGGTTGTGGGAGCTCATTAGAACCACCTCATTGAGTACCCACAACCTGTGTCTTGGAGCAAAAATAAGAACAAGAGTTGTCAGAAGACAACATAGCTCGCCTTTGGGGGCCTAAGATGGACGAGGGCAAGTTATCAAAATTTTTTCTTCTGTAAAAAAGCCCAACAGACTGCAGCAAATTAAAGAGAACCAAAAAGTACCCGTAATCATCCTGTTTTCAAGCCTTTCCACTGTAAAAAAAAGATGAAAGAAATCTATATAAAATAAAAAAAATTCTACAAACTTCCAAGTAATAACAAGGCATCACAGACGATACAAATCCCCTCGTGCAAGACAAATTAAAGAAAGCCTAGCCTAGCATTTGTATAAAATTACATTATATCCATCAATAAATGTAGGTACTCAAGAGTGATGACAAAGTTTTTCTAAAAATTGCCACAGTGACATTGACTTTGAGCCCCAGGCCCTGAAAGTTGAACTGACTCGAGATATTATCATGACTATCATACCCAACATTTGTATGAAGTTATCTTAAAATCCATCAATAAATGTGGACACTAGAGCAATGATCAAGTTTTTCTAAAAAATAGCCACAGTGACCTTGACCTTCAGCCCCTGACCTGGAAACTCAAAGTCACTCAAGATATCATCATACCAAATATTTGTGTCAAGTTATATTAAAATCCATCAATAAATGAAGGTGCAAGAGCGATGACAAAGATTTCTAAAAATAGCCACAGTGACCTAGACCTTCAGCCCCAGACCCTGAAAGTCGATCTCACTCAAGATATCGTCATACCCAACATTTGTGTAAAGTAATATTAAAATCCATCCATAAATGTAGGCACTAGAGCGATCACAAAGTTTTTCGAAAAATAGCCACAGTGACCTTGACCTTCAGCCCCTGACCCTGAAAGTCGAACTCGCTCGAGGTATCATCGTACCCAACATTTGTGTAAAGTTGTATTAAAATCCATCCATAAATGTAGGCACTAGAGCGATCATAATGTTTTTTTAAAAAAATAGTCACAGTGACCTTGACCTTCAGCCCCGGAACCTGAAAGTCAAAGTCACGCGATTTCATACCCGATATTTGTGTGAAGTTATATTAAAATCCATCCAAAAATAAAGGAGCAAGAGCGATGAAAAAGATTTTCTAAAAATAGCCACAGTGACCTTGACCTTTAACCCCAGACCCTGAAAGTCGTATCCGCTCGAGATATCATCATACCCAAAATTTGTGTGAAGTTATATTAAAATCCATCCATAAATGTAGGCACTACAGCGATCACAAAGTTTTTTTGAAAAATAGCCACAATGACCTTGACCTTCAGCCCCAGACCCTGAAAGTCGAACTTGCTAGAGAAATTATCATACCCAACATTTGTGTGAAGTTATATTAAAATCCATCAATAAATTAAGGTGCAAGAGCGATGACAATGTTTTTCTAAAGATAGCCAGTGACCTTGACCACGTGACCCTGAAAGTAGTGACCTTGACCTTAAGCCCTTGACCTTAAGCCCCAGTCCCTGAAAGTCAAAGTCACTCGAGATATCATTATACCCAACTTATATTAAAATCCATCAATAAATGAAGGCGCTAGAGCGATGACAATGTTTTTCTAAAAATAGCCACAGTGACCTTGACCTTGAGCCCCAGACCCGCTATGTTTTTAAAAAGAAAAAAAAAAAAAAAAAAAAAAAAACATGCCATCCCCGGGATTTGAACTCAGGCAGCTTGCAGGTAAACTTTAACACAGGATTTCAAGGGAGGCAATACAGAGGAAAATATTAACTTCTCAAAAAGTCCAATTTAAGCAAAAAAACCTGAAAAATGAAGTACAATGATAATTTTAAATGTTTTTTTTTTACCAATTGTTAATTATATATTCAAAATAAACTTGTAAAACATCACATATAATAGCTTGCAGGTAAACTTTAACCAAATGCGGACGCCGACGCCGATGCCAGACGCCCGGGGGTATAGCAATAGCTCCCCCTTACTTTCGTAAGGCGAGCTAAAAATAATGTATACCCCATATAAAATAATGTATACCCCATTTCTCTATATAAAGTGGGGTATTCATTTCATGGTCTTGTTCACATGATGGGCCTTGGATAGTGGATTGGGTTCCTAAAAGGTAAATGGAAACAATTAATCTTGCTCATTTGATTTTGATAATACATTGCAACCTCATTATAACACAGTTATGGATATAACACAGTTTCAAGATGGATACCAAAAATGTATAGATTTTATAGAAAAACTAGATTGCGCAGTCCACGGTAAACCATCGCAAATACCCGCTTTTTCTATAAATAACACTAATGATTATGTATTAGCTAGCCAACACTACATGTAAGTTTAAAAAAAAAGGTGCAAAGAACATTCTAACTGATAAGCAAAGTTTCGGAAGTGTAACTCTTATAGTTTAGAAGATATGGCAAAGTCATACTTTTTGACCTTTGACCCTGGGATTATGTTAAGGTCCACCAAAAGAATTCCCATTTTTTCTTTATTCCAACGGCCATCCAATAACCAAAGTTTCAGAAGTGTAACTCCAATACTAAGTTTAGAAGATATGGCAAAGTCATACCTTTTTACCTTTGACCTTGGGGTCAGGTTGAGGTCAAGGTCACACCAAAAGTAGCCCAATTTATACTATATTCCAAGAGCCATCCAATAACCAAAGTTTCAGAAGTGTAGCTCCAATAGTTTAGAAAATATGGCAAAATAATACTTTTTGACCTTTGACCTTAGGGTTATGTTGAGGTCAAGGCCACACCAAAAGTAGCCTAATATATTCTATATTCCAAAGGCCATCCAAAAAGCAAAGTTTCAGAAGTGTAACTCCATTTGTTTAGGAGAGACAAAGGATGTTGCATATAAAACATTGGTTCACCCTCAGCTTGAATATGCATCACCCATTTGGCATCCTTATGTTGAAACTCAGATTCAGCGGGTGGAGAGGGTGCGGAGGACGGCTGCTCGCTGGACCTGCGTACGATGGGGAAGTGGAAGTGGCGTTGGTGGCATGCTTGATGAGCTGGAGTGGCCGTCCCTGGGGACCTGTCATGGGCGGTCCTCCTTGACCTTCTTCTGCAGGATGCATTCTGGTGCAGTATCAATTAACAAGGATAGGTGTTTGGCCCCTGCAGCAGTGTCAACCTGGACAAGGGCATGGGGAGCAAATAACCCACAGTATCGTAGGTAACGGTCCTATAGTGATGCCCTGAAAATCTCTTTCTTCCCTAGAACTATTCCTCAGTGGAATAGTCTTCCATCTTCTGCGGTGAATGCCAAGACTGCAGAGGAGTTCAAAGCCCACACGGTGTAAGATTGAGACTCAGAGGTGTGCGTTTTGGGATAGGAGCTTTTTTCGTGACGTACTTCCGGTTCTAAAAATAGAATGGGAAAAGCCCTGGCCGTCAACGTCGTATATGCTTCAAGGCAGTGGGACAGATAAAGTATTAATTACAGCGTAAAACGAAGGAATTCTTTTTAACTTTTGACGAATTCTAATGTAAGATAATGGGACAAACACCGATATGCCATCAGGTGTGAAATTTCACATTACGAAAACATGCCTATACAAATATATTAGCAATTTTTTGGGGAAAAAAATGGAAAATTTAAGATGAAAAACTGTGATATTTTTCTTTATTTCTGCTCAAAACATAGATTGCGGGGACTCGATAGAACCGCCTCTACGAGATAAAGATTTTTATTTATTTGCCCTTTTTTTTTTTAAACATATAATCATTTTGTGCATTAAGTACAGGCGGTTCTATCGAGTACCCACAATCTATGTTTTGAGGCGGTTCTATCAAGTACCCACAAACAGGAATAAGAAAAATAATGTTTCCCCAGTTTTACTCTATAAAAGTGGGGTTTGAGGGGGTCAAAATCGCTGGCCGTGTTTTTCATTATGGCATGTCCCTAGTCTTATGTTTAAATTAACTGCTCTTAAAGATATATTGTACAAATGACCCGGGTCCTCTCTCTCTCCCCCCTCTCTCTCTCTCTCTCTCTCTCTCTCTCTCTCTCTCTCTGAGTGGTTTTTTCTCTCTCTCTCTCTCTCTCTTAGCGTACCAACACTTAATGAGGTAAATGTAAATTACAGTTTCCACGTCAACCGACATGTAATGTGTCAACAACGTCGTGTCAACATCAATCCAACATCAAAGCGATGCACTGAATTTGACTTTGCAACGTCAATGAAACGTCAGAATGTTGCATTGGCGATAATACGGCGTTGCTTAATAAGATATCATTTGCCCAGTGCTCGGACCCATCAAGACTCAGTGGGATTGGAACATTAAATTCAAAACAAACGTAGAACACCCTTTCTGTGCATGAGAATGAAACACTCCTTCGCAAGTGCAAGATTTTACAGTAAAATCGGGTAGATCAACCTGCCCATCCCTTACATTACCAGGAACCCCAAAACGGGTACCCTGGCAAACAGTGCAGGCCCGGATCAGACGCCACTAGTGTTTCCCCCAGCCCTATTTAGCATGGCGCGACGCCATGCCCCTTTTCTCTAGCGCCATGCCCTTTTCCAGCGCCATGCCCTTTTTAGATAGAGTAACTGTTGCCCTACATTTTGGTACAAAAATCACTGAAATTGACCAAAAACTAACAAAGTTATGCCTGTTTAAATCAGGACAATTTTAGACACATTTTAGCTTGACTTGATAGATTTTGTAAGGTAACCGGGCGCTAAAAGCACATAGGGGCTACCCCCATCTCGCTAAATGGGATTAGTTTATGAACTGCTCTTCCCAGGGCCTCCAATGTGCTGGCACTTGTCAATTCGACAGGTGTCAGCTGACCAATGGGAATATACTGAACTCTTAATCGGAGGAAGGCACAAATCGCACCCAAGGTACAGCGTTTGTCCTAAGAAACACAGTTCTATAGCGATTTTAGAATTTTGAGTGCAGGAATCAGACCAAAGACGGGCTCTAGTATGTGATGACGTGTTGCCAATTTCGACTGCCAAATGTGTCAGAGCACAGCCCTGTTTTCAAATGTCTGGCCGAGGAAAAAAGCTAACATACATTATCAGTTCTGGCTTCCATTATTCTCTGCCTCCACCCCTGACATGGCAAAGAAAACGCCTTCGGTCACGATGCTTGTTAAAGGGTGATAACGCATGAATTTTTGAATTTTGAACAGGCATCTAAAGTGAGCCAGGATGGGTGACTAATAGACCAGCCAATTCCGGCTATTGCAAAAAGTCCTAGTACCCGTGCCATCATCACGGAGACCTGCCTATGCAAGTGGGGTTCAAAATTGGACAGGTGTGTCTTCGTGATGTGTTTGGAGGTATGTGCTTGTTTGGGAAAGGCAGTGATGAGGCTAATCAGCCGTTTTGCAATCCCGCTAATTTTTTATTTTTGAATGGTCTTCCAAAAGGCATTTTTAAGGGACTTCCTATTTCCAAATACCTAGCAAATGGTTGATATTGCCGTTGCCCCGCCTATAAAGATATTTAGCGTGTGACCTGTCCCCGTTTGTATGCTCGGTTCTAGCAGTATTTATGCCTTCGCTTTGCCTACTTCAGGGGACTTCATTCTGTTGGTACCTAGGGGGAGCCCAGTACGGGCTTTCTCCCAGGTGCCCTCAGGATGTTGTCCTGACGGGCTCCGTCGAGCCTCCTCTCGTTCCTGAAATAGAAAAGTCGGATTAGTGCTTTGGGACCCCATCTGTGCGCTCAGATCAGTGCAGTTGTGTTCAGTTTCTTGTCCCCCGGGGTCCCACCTGTACCTGTAATACAAACAAAAGTCATTAGTGCATATTGTGCTTGTGCTAATATGACCCCGCCATCCGTCACATATTTTGGCTTCCCATTCTGTGCACAGGGCGGGCCGGGCTTGTGAGGGGGGGTCCCCCACAAAGGCACGGTCCGGCTCTTAGGGTAACTCGTTCAAAACCAAGTTAACGGGTGGCGCGGTTATTGTGAAGAATTACCTTCCCATGGGGGCTGCCTGTCCTGCAGCGGCATGTTACCTCATCGGAACACTCATAAGTGCAAAGCACATGAGCCGCAACCACAGTGTCCCGAATCGGCTTGTCGCCGCAGGTTCAAGCATGTCCGTGGGAGTTGTCGGGCTATGGGATTTTCTTATGATGCACCCTTGCCCGTGGTCTGTTATGATGTTGAAGGTATGGGAGGGTCATTGGTTTGTCCTTTGACGGGGGGTAGCCTCGGCGGGGCACCCATAAGTGCAAAGCAAATGAGCCGCAACCACAGTGTCTCGCTTTGACGCCCCCGTCTCAGGTCCAAGTGCAGATTGACGGTAGGTGACACACATTTTAGCAATAAATTGTTGCCTATTTGACTGTCCACCTTTATGGTTTACTGTTAATCCCTCTGTTTATTGTACTAAATTATGTCACTTTAAGAAGTCATAACTATGTTTTGATAACAAGTATGAGTGACACAAATGAAGTGTGAAAGTGTGCCTGACCTGTGTCATGTCAATGTTGGTGTGTATTAGATAGGGGTGTAACAATGCATCGATAGTTCGATGCATCGCGATAGGGACTGCCTCGATAGCAATGCATCGATGGTACTATGGACTATCGATAGCTATCGCCGATAGTTCATTCAATTATCGATAGTTTTGATAGTTTTTTGTTCTTGAATAGACTTTGAAAATGTACCTTTACTGTTGTGTAATAACGCAAGTAGTTTTGCTCAGGATATCCATGCAGCTGTAATCAGGACAGACTAATATGCCTTCACATACGCGCATGATGATCTTGAGTCTTTGCTGGTCGCACATGATTGTTATGGTTTTGCTTTGCGATGAATTTCTCGCCGCGCTGAATTTCCCGCCGTAATTTTTCGCACGTGCAGTTGAGGCAGTCAAAATTTTCCCGCATCTTTTAATAACAAAGCGTCAATAATAGTTTGCTCACACGGTTGTTGCATGCAACTTTTTGAAAACATGACAGTGAAACCTGTGCGACATGTGAAGGCTCAGATCAGCCTGCACAGTCATGTGTAAATGTTTGCTGTTTGAATGAGCCTTCCGTAGTATGGCTTCCGGGACAAATGTCATTCCCCTGATCAGTTTTGACAACATTTGCTAGATGCACAGGCTGATCTTTTGTATGAAGTTTTTATTTTTTTTTTGCTGTTTGCTGACCCATCTGCATATATCAATGTATACTAAACAACGGTATTAAGCAGTTTAACATGTTGCATATGCGACTCTTTCTACGTCCGACAAACATGATAGCTATTAGCTAATGAGTATTAGGACCAGACTGTTAAACTGTCCTTCTGGTCTCATTAGAAATGCTTCTCGAGAAATACACAACATGTACATGTGCGTACATAGAAGACTCAGATTATTTGACAGGTCTGCACAAATGCATTGATGATGACGTCATCAGTCAGCTAGTCAGACCGAAAGGGATTTCAAAATTTCTAGAGCCCAAGTGGGAACCTTTAAGCTGTCTTAAGTTTTATTTTCCTGCGGCCATGCTACAGGCTTTAGACAAAAGAAAAAAAAGCGTGCAGCACGAGGCCTTGATACTTAGTCCTAGTCTATCAATTACTTTCTTAATGTGATTCTGGACGTTTTGATGGTGGACAACCTGGTACAAACTGGCGTTTTTTTTCTTTTTCTTGTGTCTATCTTATTTTCGGTTGTCTTTCTTATTTTTGGGTCTGATAAACAGCAAATATTAAATATCTTAGGGGATATTAAACATGTTAAAAAGAAAACATTTCAAAACGGCCCGCCAATTTCAGGAGAACTTTGAATTATTATTGCTGCTTGACTTAGCCGTCTGGTGTGCAAGGACTATGAAAACGTCTAGCTTCTGATACTATCTTCAAACTAGAGCCAGTGTTTATGAAACACAATGCCCCCAACTGCTTGACCCTAACACTGCTTGTCCCTAACAGTAATTGAGATATCTTGTTTTTATGTGGCTGTAATGCTGAAATTACACAAGAAAAGCTGTAGTTAATCATCTACTCATCATCCCTGACCAGTCTGTGAAGTTTCGGGGAAAAACCTAAAATAGTTTTTTAGATATCTTGCTTACAAACTTAAAACGCGAAAAATTTCAAAGGGCCATAACTCAAGAAAAAAATTTCGGATTTTTTTCAAAAGTTAATCAGTTCATCTACTCATCATCCCCAACCAGCCTGTAAAGTTTCAGGGCAATAGCTCAAACAATTTTTGAGATATCTTGCTTACAAGCTGAAAACACGAAAAAAATCAAAGGGCCATAACTCAAGAAAAAAAAATTGGATTTTTTTTCAAAAGTTAATCAGTTCATCTACTCATCATACCCAACCAGTCTGTGAAGTTTTGGGGAAAAACCTCATATAGTTTTTGAGATATCTTGCTTACAAACTTAAAACGCGAAAAATTTCAAAGGGCCATAACTCAAGAAAAAAATATAGGATTTTTTTTCAACAGTTAATCAGTTCATCTACACATCATCCCAAACCAGCTTGTAAAGTTGCAGGGCAATCGCTCAAACAATTATTGAGATATCTTGCTTACAAGCTGAAAACACGAAAAAAATCTAAGGGCCATAACTCAAGAAAAAAAATCGGATTTTTTTCAAAAGTTGATCAGTTCATCTACTCATCATCCCCGACAAGTCTGTGAAGTTTCGGGGAAAAACCTCAAATAGTTTTTTAGATATCTTGCTTACAAACTTAAAACGCGAAAAATTTCAAAGGGCCATAACGCAAGAAAGAAATTTCGGATTTTTTTCAAAAGTTAATCAGTTCATCTACTCATCATCCCCAACCAGCATGTAAAGTTTCAGGGCAATAGCTCAAACAGTTTTTGAGATATCTTGCTTACAAGATTTCATAGTATTTTTTGCAAAGGGGCATAACTCAAAAAAGGGGCATAATCCTGACGAGAAAAAAAACACGGGTCAATTATTTTTTCATGAGGAATCCATATATGAAATTTCAAAAACCTAGCACCCATGGTTCTAAAGTTATGCTATGCAGTAAAAAGTGGGACGGACGTAAGGACGGAAGGACGGAAGGACGGACGGACGAACAGGGCAAAACCAATATGCCAAAACGCGAAAAATTTCAAAGGGCCATAACTCAAGAAAAAAATTTCGGATTTTTTTCAAAAGTTAATCAGTTCATCTACTCATCATCCCCAACCAGCCTGTAAAGTTTCAGGGCAATAGCTCAAACAGTTTTTGAGATATCTTGCTTACAAGCTGAAAACACGAAAAAAATCAAAGGGCCATAACTCAAGAAAAAAAAATTGGATTTTTTTCAAAAGTTAATCAGTTCATCTACTCATCATACCCAACCAGTCTGTGAAGTTTTGGGGAAAAACCTCATATAGTTTTTGAGATATCTTGCTTACAAACTTAAAACGCGAAAAATTTCAAAGGGCCATAACTCAAGAAAAAAATATAGGATTTTTTTCAACAGTTAATCAGTTCATCTACACATCATCCCAAACCAGCTTGTAAAGTTGCAGGGCAATCGCTCAAACAATTATTGAGATATCTTGCTTACAAGCTGAAAACACGAAAAAAATCTAAGGGCCATAACTCAAGAAAAAAAAATCGGATTTTTTTCAAAAGTTGATCAGTTCATCTACTCATCATCCCCGACAAGTCTGTGAAGTTTCGGGGAAAAACCTCGAATAGTTTTTTTAGATATCTTGCTTACAAACTTAAAACGCGAAAAATTTCAAAGGGCCATAACTCAAGAAAAAAATTTCGGATTTTTTTCAAAAGTTAATCAGTTCATCTACTCATCATCCCCAACCAGCATGTAAAGTTTCAGGGCAATAGCTCAAACAGTTTTTGAGATATCTTGCTTACAAGATTTCATAGTATTTTTTGCAAAGGGGCATAACTCAAAAAAGGGGCATAATCCTGACGAGAAAAAAAAACACGGGTCAATTATTTTTTCATGAGGAATCCATATATGAAATTTCAAAAACCTAGCACCCATGGTTCTAAAGTTATGCTATGCAGTAAAAAGTGGGACGGACGTAAGGACGGAAGGACGCCAAAACGCGAAAAATTTCAAAGGGCCATAACTCAAGAAAAAAATTTCGGATTTTTTTCAAAAGTTAATCAGTTCATCTACTCATCATCCCCAACCAGCCTGTAAAGTTTCAGGGCAATAGCTCAAACAATTTTTGAGATATCTTGCTTACAAGCTGAAAACACGAAAAAAATCAAAGGGCCATAACTCAAGAAAAAAAAATTGGATTTTTTTCAAAAGTTAATCAGTTCATCTACTCATCATACCCAACCAGTCTGTGAAGTTTTGGGGAAAAACCTCATATAGTTTTTGAGATATCTTGCTTACAAACTTAAAACGCGAAAAATTTCAAAGGGCCATAACTCAAGAAAAAAATATAGGATTTTTTTTCAACAGTTAATCAGTTCATCTACACATCATCCCAAACCAGCTTGTAAAGTTGCAGGGCAATCGCTCAAACAATTATTGAGATATCTTGCTTACAAGCTGAAAACACGAAAATAATCTAAGGGCCATAACTCAAGAAAAAAAAATCGGATTTTTTTCAAAAGTTGATCAGTTCATCTACTCATCATCCCCGACAAGTCTGTGAAGTTTCGGGGAAAAACCTCAAATAGTTTTTTTAGATATCTTGCTTACAAACTTAAAACGCGAAAAATTTCAAAGGGCCATAACTCAAGAAAAAAATTTCGGATTTTTTTCAAAAGTTAATCAGTTCATCTACTCATCATCCCCAACCAGCATGTAAAGTTTCAGGGCAATAGCTCAAACAGTTTTTGAGATATCTTGCTTACAAGATTTCATAGTATTTTTTGCAAAGGGGCATAACTCAAAAAAGGGGCATAATCCTGACGAGAAAAAAAACACGGGTCAATTATTTTTTCATGAGGAATCCATATATGAAATTTCAAAAACCTAGCACCCATGGTTCTAAAGTTATGCTATGCAGTAAAAAGTGGGACGGACGTAAGGACGGAAGGACGGAAGGACGAACGGACGAACAGGGCAAAACCAATATGCCCCCACAACTTCTTCGAAGTTGGGGGCATAATAAAAAAAAATATGTATTTTCAAGTTTAAATGCAGGTTGTTAGATTCATGTCGCCCTTAAATAGGTGCTAAAATGTCCTGCTGTGATAACGTAATATTGTGCAATGATTAATCCAGTTACCTAATTAACTGAATACACAGATTAATTTACCACAGGCGGCAAACATCAAACAATCCAATAACAATCAACATTTGACAGTTTCCACTAGCCGAAAATTTCAAACATTGCAAAGGTGTATGTGCATAGGTATTGAAGCTATGATAACCATCACTGATAGGCATATAAACTCCCTTAAATGTTGGAAGCTGCAAGCTAATTTTTACGCGGTTGGTCCTTCTGTAAGGCGGTGGGGATAAATAAAGTGCCGCCTCAGAATGACGTTCATCTGAAGTAGCCCCGAGGGAATGAATGCTGATATTGAAACACACAATAAACATACAATTTTAGGCCATTGCAATTTTCCTAACTCATTCTGTCACTCTTAGCCATTTTCATGTGTGTCATATACCATCTAAGAATCATTTATAAGAGTACCCGATAGTATCACGATAGTATCGTGATAGTATGCCACGATAGTGATAGTATCGTGATAGTAGTTTCCACGATAGCAATACTATCGTGATAGTCAAAATTGGCATCGATAGTCAGCCCTAGTATTAGAGAATGGGAGCTGTGGCCCAAACATGTACCAAACTTATCTTGTTTATATCAGTGATCAGCTTGCTTGCAAAACTTAAAACTTATTGTCGCACCAATGACAAATGTGACATATCTCTTCACTTAGCATAAAAAGAGGCAGTACAATTTAATTTCGTATTGAAAGGATAAGAGAAGGAGCTTTTAATTTCAAGTTGAGGGATGTGCCCTTTTACAGCTGTTCGTATTTAAAGTGCCCTTTTCACACATTATCGCGCGCTGAAGGTGCCCTTTTTCCTGACCAGCACCATGCCCTTTTTAGGGGCTGGGGGAAACACTAGCCACAGAACGCGGCGTCTGATCAGGGCCTACACTGTTTGCAACAGTCAAGCCAATTTCCAAACAAATTTTGAAGGAAACACAACCTGACACGCGTAAATTTTGAAATGGACTCCTGCTATATATAAGGAGGAAGATTCCATTATTGGGTACAAAAAGGGTTAATGGCTTATTAGCTTAGCTCCACAATATCTTCTTGGATACAGGGATCAGTCAAACCTTTCTCATCTCAACGGTCACATGACATTGAAGTGAGTTGGAGTGGGTGTTGACGGCATGACGTCGAGCCAAGTTGACTCGACGGCCGTCGTTCAGTCCTCTAATTAGTTTTTTTATTTGACTGTCAGTATGTTTTTAATTCTGTCTGACAGTCTGTATGTCTGTTAGTCATTCATTCAGTCGGTCGGTCTGTCGTCTGTCAGTCAAACCTCTCTCGTTCTCTCTCTCTCAACGGCCATGTTATGTTGAAGTGAGTTTGAGTTGGTGTCTACGGCATGATGTCGAACCAACGTTGACTCGACGCCCGTCTGTCAGTCCACTCATTAGTTGTTTTCTACTGTCAGTATCAGTTGTTTTTTTCTGTCCAACTGTCCGTCCATTCGTCTGTAAGTCAGTCATTCAGTCAGCCGGTCTGTCTGTCGTCTGTCTGTCTACTGCCAGTTTCTCAGTCAAATATATATATATATACCTCTCTCTCTCTCTGTACATGATGTTTGCTAGAAATAAAATATTGTTTAAACCAAAACAAATGTCGTCTGTCTACAGGAATCTTCAATTTATTAAAACTGCACTTCTAGACAGATCGTTGGACATTTTTATAATTGCACATGTAGACAGATCGTTGGACAGTTTTCTCAATAGATAGATAGATAGATAGATAGATAGATAGATAGATAGATAGATAGATAGATAGATAGATAGATAGATAGATAGATAGATAGATAGATAAGACAGACAGACAGACAGACAGACAGACAGACAGATAGATAAAAGTTCTGTCCGTATGTGATAGCTATACTTGGATAGCGAATAACGAAAAGTTACGTAAAAAAACTATTTTTATAAGTAAGCTTTCGTAAGCCAATTGACATGGGTCATTCACGATGAGAGTTTCGTCAATAGCAAACGGATCCAGGATAAAAGAATTTCAGTAATAAAAGCAAAATATCATTCTTTGCTTCTCGAGGCATTATTTCAATGTAAACGGGTATATTTTCTCTCAAAATGTCTGAATATTGTTAGCATTTAATTTCCGCCAATACATTTGAATAGCGATGGCAGTTTCAATTGACGGCCAGTGCTTAACGCATGCGCAAGAATGACGTCATAAACGGAATCCCTAAAACCTCCTATACCTCTGTGTTTGGAGTTTAAATAGTTTTAAGGACTCATCCAGAGAGGATTTTTTTTTGTGCTAAATTCTAAATTTAGCCACCCACCCAACTGAGGTAATGGCCAAATATGACCGACTCAGTATGAGAAGATAGAAAGACAGATGTGAGCGAGTAGAAGTAATAGGAGAAAAAAGACCTCACAAGTGTGGTGAATCTAGAGATGGAGTTAAGGGGTTTGTGGAGCATGATAGCTCAGTGGTTAGTGCACTTGCCTCTGATGCTAGAGGTCCCGGGTTCAATCCCCGGTAGCGGCGATAAAATTTCGGTGTCTGAACACACTCCATAGGCATCATTTGCTGGGAAGAATGTCATACAGTGCACCGTCCTTCGGATCGGGACTTTAACTGGAGGCCCCCTGTGCAGGGAGACAGGCCTTCCGTTAGACGGACGTACGGCTTATATTACGTCCTGAAATCGCTTCCGGACGCCCAAAATAAACATCAAAGGCGTCCCGCGCACTTCTGAAAATTTCCCTGTACGGCCAAAAATAATAACCGAGACGTCCCAACAAGCGCATATAAACCCGCCCACTTTTAGCGGTTTATGAAAAGTTTGCTCCGCCTTCTTAAATGAAACCGCTTTCGGCGTTTATTGAGTACTAAGGACGTCCCATTTTCCGCCTGCAGTATGATATTGACAGCCAGAATCACGTGCGGCGGCATATGGCCTTTGATCGTCATCGGTGTGTGAAAAACGTGTCGAGGTGATTACTCGGTGTTTGCATATAATTAAACGGATTAGCAGTTGAGAATAATCTAATTATCTCATTGACGATAAGTGTATTTTTAATCTTGTAAACGTGTTACTGTTAAAATTAAAGAGGCTCGTAATTTTCGTGTTTTGCAGTAAGACAGTTAAAAACCATTATCATTATAGTGTTTCGCCCTGCCCTATTTAGCATGGCGCGGCGCCATGCCCCTTTTCCTGCGCCATGCCCTTTTTCAGATAGGGTAAATGTTGCCCTACATTTTGGTCCAAAATCACTGAAATTGACCAAAAAAAAACAAAGTTATGCCTGTTTAAATAAGGACTATATTAGATACCTTTTAGCAATAAATTGTTGCCTTTTTGACAGTCCACCTCTATGGTTGACTGATAATCCCCTTGTTTATTGGGTTTAATTATATAAAGGCATTTATTCTTGATTATTGAGGACTATCATTTCATTACATAATATTATGTAGCCCTCAGAGCTGACTAAGGAGAAGTCCTCTGTCTTCAACAGGTAAGGGGCCTCTTTGGGGAAAATCAATAAATTACTTACTGTTGACTGGTGTACATTATTGATTTTCCTCTTAAGTGCCTCAGTCAGGGGATTCAACAAGAGCTACTAATCACCGCCTTTGATCTGCTATAGTCAGTATATCACAGGGGGCAATAAAACAATTATGAACACACCGTGTGTTTTACTGTTACAGAATAAATGCCTTTAAGAAGTCATAAAGTTCTGTGTTTTGATAACAAGTGTGAGTGGCACCAATTATGGTTGACTGATAATCCCCCTGTTTATTGAACTTTATTATATCACTTTAAGTTTTCGTTTGTTTGATTTGAGGTTTAACGTCCCCGTCAACACTGTAAAGGTCATTTTGGAGACGTTGCTTCCAATTGTGTGGGACTTTTACCCGACATCGAGATGAAATGACATCTCAAGCCCTGTCGCCCAAATATCACTTTAAGAAGTAATAACTTTGTTTTGATAACAAGTGTGAGTGGCACCAATTAAACAAATGAAGTGTGAAAGTGTGCCTGACAGTGTCATGTCAGTGTTTATGTGTATTGGAGAATGGGAACTGTGGGCCAAACATGTTCCAAACTTATCTTGTCTCTTTTGTAGCAGTGATCAGCTTGCTTGCAAAACTTAAACTTCTTGTCACCAATGGTCAATATGACATCTCTTCACTTAGCATAAAAAGACAGGCAGTATAATTTAGCACTGAAGACAAAAGAGTAAGAGAAGGATCTTTTTTATTTCAAGTTGAGAGATATGCCCTTTTAGCAAGGTGCTGCAAATGAATGTGCCCTTTTTTAGGCTTTTTACACAGCTGTTCGTATATAAAGTGCCCTTTTTACATATTTTGCGTGCTGAAAGTGCCCTTTTTCCTGACCAGCACCATTTTTTTTTTTTTTTTGGTTTGGGTTTTACGGCCCTTTCAAGATTATTTCACTCATATCGAGCCGATCGTTAATCAGAGGTGGGCGAAAACCGGAGTACCCGGAGAAAAACCACCTGACCTTCCGTTGCAGAACTTGGCGTCTCACACGTGGCCCGAGCGAGGCTCGAACCTACGGCGGTGAGAGACCTAATGACTAAGAGTCAGCGCTCTTATCCACTAGGCCACGGTGGCCCGTTGACCAGCACCATGCCCTTTTTTAGGAGCTGGGGGAAACACTACATTAGCGAGGCAAAATGTGACAAAAGTTTCAACGATAGACACGAGTTTTTTTCTTGAGTAAATAGGTGTTCAATAGTGGAGTGTTTATAAGGTGCAATATAAAATGTCGCCGCGATTTGGTGTCTCGAAAATACGTAAAGCTTACGCTTGTGATAAGGTTGGTTCGTCAGGGTGCGAGCTGCAGTTTGATCTGTGTTAGCGATGAACAGCACAACAAAAAGTAAAAAAAAATACTGCCGCTCTGCTCCAATTGACCAAAGTTGCGAGTGTTTCAGCATGTTTGTCTGAAGCAGTTTGAGTGGTTAGAGTATAATGAAGATTCGACGCGCATGTTAGGCTGCTAAAAGCAAAAATTCTTTTACAAAAGAAGGAGCAAGATTTGGTGTATTTTTCTGTATTTCTTTTTAATCCATATATGACAATGGGTGTCCGGTTTGTTTTATTTGTGTTAAGTTCTGCAAATTTAGCGATCAGACGATGTTATGTGCTGCCCCTGATCTGGGTCTGCAGTTTGCCAACGACCCAAAAATGGGAAATGGGTCACTATGCATAAATGGGGATGGGTAATGTGATTTTTTTCTTTACTTTATTTATTTTTATTTTTTTTAGGGGGGGGGGGGGGGGGGGGGGTTACTTGGAAAGTTATAAAATTTATACAGACCAGCAAGAATATTTTTCTTTTTTGTATGCACTCTTTTGCTTTGTTTGATTTGAGGTTCAACGCCCCTGTTAACACTGTATAGGTCATTTTGGAAACGTTGCTTCCAATTTTGTGAGACTGTTACCCGACATGGCCCCGGCCCATCGGGGCTGGAAGAAATAGATGGGCTGCATGATGCTTCCACGCAGAGCTGAAACCAACCTGCACACAACTACTGGTAAACCGCTTAGAGGATCTAAGCCTGCCCAGGAAAAGCGGTGCGAGTCGGCCCATCCATGCTCATAAACCCTATTGGTTTCATTGGGCGGCAGGGCTTGAGATGTCATTTCATCTCAAGATCAGGTAAAAGTCCCACAAAATTGGAAGCAACGTCTCCAAAATGACCTTTACAGTGTTGACGGGGATGCTAACACTCAAATCAAACGAACAAAAAGTTACCCAACATTGAGATGAAATGACAAATCAAGCACTGTCACCCAATGAAACCCATAGTGTTTATAAGCATCGACTGGCAACGCTTTGCCTGGGCAGGCTTATATCCTCTAAGCGGTTTACCAGGTCTCTAGTGGGGTCAGTTTCAGCCCTGCGTGGAAGCATCCTGCAGTCCATCTAATTCTATTTCTCCAAGCCCTGATGGGCGGGGCCGGCACTCATCTGGAGGGTAGTAGGGTACTGACCGCATCTATGTTACAGTTATGTGTAGTTTTAACTTGCTCCTACTGGCTGAAAACAGAACTTTACTTGTTTGTTTTGGAGTTTTACGGCCCTTTCAACACTATTTAAGTCATTTTTGAGCTGGTCAGAAAACAAGAGATTCATAGAATAATTAATATATTTTTCTTCATCAAAACAATTTTACGATCCGCAAACACGTTGCTTCAAAACTGGGACTTCCTGAAATTTCCAAAGGGACTTCCAAATTTCAAGGGAAGGAAGTCTGGGACTTCCTGAATTTGAGAGTTAATGGAAGCCCTGGGGAGAACCAGGAGGTTAAAGATGTAATTAAATGATTACTGTGTAGGCTTTCATCCTGCAAAACCTAGAGTATATGTAATGTACACCTGCGGTAATGGTCAAATGTGACCGACGCAGTATCAGTAGAAAGAAAGGAGTCATGTGCACCTTCAAACTGCTGTGGACCAGGTCAAAAGTTTGTTAGAAAAATCATTCATATATGTTCATTACCTCAGATGCACCTGTGATTGAAATATATTAGCAAAGGTAATTCATGTTTCAACGTAAACAAGCAGTCTTTTCGCGTTTCATGTCAAAACTTGTTTCTGACCGACTTTCTGAAAACAAGACTTTGTGAAAAAAAAAGCCTGCGTGTGAATGGCGTAAAAAGTGCAAGGACTGTTGGAATAAACATTTGTTCTTTCATGCAGATTGTCAAAGTATCTAGAATGCATCATAAAACACACTGAACAAGTTTAAATTGTTTACCTTGGAAAAATTCTTTAAAGTCACAGCCATACAATCTGAACTTCCGGTGGGTCGGGTTAAAAATTACCGACAACAACGGGTCCCCCTATTTGCAGACAAGAACCGCAAAGAACCGCCAAGAACAGTCAAGAACCGACAAGAAGCTTTTGTTTAGTTATTTATCACAAAATATAATTCAGAATGATAATTTAAATCAATTTTGATATATTTCGATGTGATTAGATCATTTTTATACATGCATGAGAGGCTGGAACACAATGGAAGTCATATACCAAATACCGACAAGAAGAATTTCCCAGGCACAAGAAACTAAACAGCCTATAGCCATATTTTAAACAGGAAGCCTATACATATAATATGAACTTAGGCACAGCCTAGATACGGACATGGGCATTACCAGTCAGTTAATGTTTAAAAGCAAAGATGCTAGTGTTTTAACCCACCTGAAGTCCGAACACTAGAGGGGAAGTGAATAAATGGTGACAACAAACCATTTTACCAATATACAGATAAGCGTTATCTTACGCCCCTTGTTAAAACAGACAGCGTTTTTGGTTCTGTATAGCTTTACTTGAGAGCATTCTTGCTGACTGAATAGCATTTCTGGGCTATTCTTCTTGGTTTTCATCAATGATCTGACTGTTAATATCAGGACATCAGTCAGTTCGTCTTATTTTACAAGATGACCTGGATCAACTTGCAGAGTGGGAGGCCGATTGGCAGATGAAGTTCAATGTGGCGGGGGCATTTTTGGCCCCATGGCCATAATTTGAACAATCTTGGTACAGTCAGCAAGACTGTCAGAATCAGAAATGTTTACTGGTGACACGTCCAAAGACAATCCTTCACAAGTCAAGATGGTTTCTGAAGTCAAAGGTATTGCGAAATGCAACTACCGTATTCGACCTATTTACCGCACCATGCGCTTAGTTTTTTCAAAATTGTATGAAAATATTGTGGTGAAAAAT
The DNA here is from genome assembly GCA_963580285.1 of Lucinisca nassula. Taxonomy (NCBI): domain Eukaryota; kingdom Metazoa; phylum Mollusca; class Bivalvia; order Lucinida; family Lucinidae; genus Lucinisca; species Lucinisca nassula. Next base: position 43,517,490 of record OY757027.1, on the reverse strand, counting down.
CTACCTAATAAGCGCACACTCAATACGAAAAAAATACGAAAAAAAATTCCGATATGATTATTTTATAGAGTTGAATTTCAGCATAGGGGTTCACCACATATACATATGATTTCCCCGGGTCAAAGATGCAGCAAAACTCAATATGAATTAGTTGGGAGGTTACTGTAAAGTGAGCGCTTGTGTATTTTTTTTCCAGAAAAAGCTTCGGTGTGCGCTTATAGGAGCATGTGCGATAAATAGGTCGAATAAGGTAGTTCAATTTTACCATGACATTGTGGGGAATCTGGTTGGGGTCATAAATCGTGGTCACTTGACTAAGTTGACTGACTTGATCATCATGGACTTCGCCAAGGCCTTTCACAAGGTTGAAGGTACCTCAAAGAGGGCTATTATATAAAGTGACTACTATGGGATAAGTGAATCCACACATAGGTTGATAAGCTCATGGCTCTCTGGGTGCTCACAACAAGTTGTACCTGATGGCCAAGCATCTGATCAGTCCCTGTTTTATCTGGAGTCCCCCAAGGTTCAGTCCTTGGGACGGGACCGGTCTTCTTGGTTTTCATCAATGATCTGACTGTTAATATCAGGACATCAGTCAGTTTGTTTGCTGATGATATGTCCTGTATATATTCTCCGTCTGACTGTCTTATTTTACAAGATGACCTGGATCAACTTGCAGAGTGGGAGGCCGATTGGCAGATGAAGTTCAATGTGGCGGGGGCATTTTTGTCCCCATGGCCATAATTTGAACAATCTTGGTAGAGGTCCAATAGATGAAGCTACACACCAAATTTCAAGGACCTGGGCCTTGTGGTTTCAGAGGAGAAGATTTTTTTAGATTATTCCTACATAAGTCAATGTAAAACCAAGGGGCACCAGAGCTATAATTTGAACAATCTTGATAGAGGTCCACAAGACGAAGCTTCATACCAAATATCAAACACCTGAGTGAGTGAGTGTTAAGGTTTTACGTCCCACCAACAGCGAAGGTCATACGGAGACAGGACCTCGGTTTAAAGACTCATCCTAAAGTCTGGAGAAGCCCGGGATTGATCCTGCGATCCCTGGTTTACAAGGCGAGTAGCGTAACCACTACACCACAGAGGCTTCTGATCAAACACCTGAGCCTTCTGGTTTCAGACAAGAAGATTTTTAAAGCTTTTCCCTATGTAAGACTATGTTAAACCAATGGGCCCCGAGGCAGGGGCATTTTTGGCCCCAGGACTATAATTTGAACAATCTTGGCAGAGGTCCACTAGACTGAAGCTACACACCATCTATCGAAGGCCTGGTTTCAGATTAAGTTTTCATTAAAAAAAAATCTGTTAGTGGCTCCCGTGACCTTGATGTGCAGACTGGAACCATTTGAACAACTCTGGAAGGGAACCGCCTAAGAATCATTCCTATGAAGTTTGGTCAAAATCTGATCAGTGGTTAAGGAGATGTCTTTTGAAGAAATTGTTTGCGCAAGGATGGACGCACGGCGGACGAAAAGTGATCCCAAAAGCTCACTTCATCATTACATGACAGGTGAGCTAATAAAAATGAAAAAAATAGGCCTGACCCCCTTATATGACAAATGGACTTGTCCAATATATGGCAGTGGAAGAGTCTAATAGCGTACAATGGGTTAATGTCCCCATCAACAATGTAAGCTTTCGTTCCTATGAATTATTATTGTATGTATATATGTATTGCATGTCACAGAAATTGTGAAATAAATATGTATATTAAATTTTTGCCAAGTAAATACATGATTTTCTATGAAAAAGAAAAATGATATTATATCTCAAAGAGAAATAGTTCCCACTGAGAAATATTACCCTGCCGGAACTTATTTTCTCACCTAAAAATCCTGTCTTGTGCTCCACAGAGTATCCCTGTACACCATAGTGCTAAAAATAAATTCCTTACCTAATTTTAGAACTGAATGATTAGACTTAATCTAAGGCAAAATTCACAATGGAGAAACAGTTCATTGGAGATACTAGTATTAAAATTGTCTTATCTGTCTCTAAAAGTAACAAGAGGGCAATGATGGCCCGATCCATAGGGTAACAAGTGGGCCCCTGGGTGAGCCATTACTGGCCTCGGGCTATAATTTCAATTATCTTGGTAGTGGTCTAAAAAGTGAAGCTTCATACCAAATATCAAAAACTGGAGCAGTCTGGTTTCAGACAAGAAGATTAAAATTTTAAAGGTTTTTCCTCTTCTTCAGTTTAAAGTACAGGGCCCACTCTGTGGCATTGACGTACTTGGATATATATATATCTATATAAATCTTGGGAGTCCCATTTTTGGCCCCAGGGCTTTAATTTGAACAATCTTGCTAGAAATCCATAAGACAAAGCTTCATGTCAATTATCCAAGACCTTGGCCTTCTGCATTTGACTTGACTTCTATTTCCTAGGACTATAATTAGAACAATTTTGATAGAGGTCCACTGGATGAAGCTTCACACCAAATATCAAAGATCTGGGCCTTGCGGTTTCAGAGTAGAAGATTTTTTTTAATTTCCCTAAATAAGTCAATGTTAAACCGAAGGGCCCCCGGGCGGAGGCATTCTTGGCCAAATGGCTATGATTTGAACAATCTTGGTAGAGGTTCAGTAGATGTAGCTTCATGCCAAATAGCAATGACCTGGGCCTTGTGGTTTCAGTGGAGTAGATTTTAAATATTTTAATTACCGGTAAAGGGCCCGGGGCGGCAATTTATTGGCCCTAGGGCTATAATTTGAACAGTCTTGATAGAGGTTCACTAGATGAAGCTTCACGCCAAATACCAAAGACCTGGGCCTTGCAGTTTCGGAGAAAATTTCCCTGTATAAGCCTCTGTAAAACCAAAGGCCCCCGGACGGGGGCATTTTTGGCCCCAGGGCTTTAATTTGAAGAATCTTGGTAGAGGTTCACTAGATGAAGATTCATACCAAATATCAAAGGCCCATGCCTTGTGGTTTCAGAGAAGATTTTTCAAGTTTTCAGTGAAAAAATCTATTTTCGGCTCCTGTGACCTAGATGTGCAATGGACTGGAACCATTTGAACAGCCAGCTATGTATGTTCATCATGAGCAAACATGATACATTTAAAAACAAACTAAGTATTTTACATGGTCTCTTTTGCCTTGGAACAAAGCTGTCAACATTCTATTCGCGGTAAAGTCTCTTGTCGGTAAATTCTCTTGTCGGTATTTATAGCAAACAGCAGTTCCGTCCTTAGATATCAGCTACGAACGTGCATCCTTAGCGAATGTGATTTACTTGTATGAAAAGTTAAAGAAACTTCAATTCTCTTGTCGGTAAATTCTCTTGTCGGTAATTATAGCAAATCCACAATCTACGTTTTAGAGAATATTCTGGCGGTTCTAACGGGTACCCACAATCTATGTTTTAGAGCATAATATATCTGCATGACGATGTAGCTCCTCTTCTTGTCGGTAAATACCGACAAGATATTCATTACGTTCACACGTCTGTACATCCATGCTGTTCTAACGGGTACACACAAGCATCGTTTTAGAGAATATCGTTTATACAAGATATCACTCCTTTCCTTGTCAGCAAATACCGACAAGAGAGTCATTGCGTTCATAAGTGCAAAACGGGGCGGTTCTAAAGGGTACGTACAATGTATGTTTTAGAGCTGAATATCTTTGCATGATGTTGTAGCTCCTCTTCTTGTCTGTAAATACCGACAAAAGATCCATTGCGTTCACCAGTCTGTGCATCGATACGCTTCTAACGGGTACCCCTAGCTTCTTTTCAGAGAATATCATGTATGTACTATATTATTTCTCTCCTTGTCAGCAAGTACCGACATGAAAGTCTTTGCATTCACAAGTCTGTACATCGAGGCGGTTCTAATGGGTACCAACAGTCTATGTTTAAGAGCTTAATGTATTTGCATGATATAGTTCCTCTTCTTGCCAGTAAATATCAACAAGAAATTCATTACATTCACAAGTCTGTACAACGAGGCGGTCCTAACGGGTGTCCACAATTTACCTTTTAGAGCTCCTCTTCTTGTCAGTAAATACCGACAAGAGATTCATTACGTTCACAAGTAATTAGCTCGAGGCTACAAGCTTTGTTTCAGAAAATATCATCAATGCATGATATCACGTCTTTCCTTGTCAGCAAATACCGACAAGAGATTCATTACGTTTACAACTCTGTACAACGAGGTGGTTCTAACTTGTACCCACAATCTATGTTTTAAAGCTTAATATAGCTCCTCTATAAATAAAAATCAAAAATGAGTTCCTTTAAGAGCAATGAAAACATTCATAAGAAAGAAGATGGGTCATACTACGTAGTTTCGGCTATTAAAGCCTCATCAGTGACCCTGTAATGACCCGGCAAGAAAGCCAGAGGAAACATACTGCGATTTTGCAAATTTCGAATAGGCAGTCGATACAAAGACTGATATAAATCAAATTGGGGTTCAAAAAATTAAACACCTGTCTAGAATATGAGTCTAAACCAAAAATTTATTTCTGATTTCTCAGAATATTCACGCTGATCTCAAAGGACCAAAAGTAAAATATAAACTACACTATGGTTGATGTACGGGGAGACGTTTTACGGCAAGATCGACAAGAGATTCATTACGTTCACAAGTCTGTACATCGATGTTATTATACCTTTTAGAGCATAATATATCTACATAATATAACTCCTGTTCTTGTCAGTCAATACCGACATTAGATTCATTACGTTCATAAGTATGTACCTCGGGGCTATTCTAACGGGTACCAACAAGCTTCTTTTCAGAGAATATCATGCATGATATCACTTTTTCCTTGTCAGCACATACCGACAAGAGATTCATTATGTTTACAACCCTGCGCAATGAGGTGGTTCTAACTTGTGTCCGCGATTTATATTTTAGAGCTTGATATATTTGCAAGATGTAGCTCCTCTTCTTGTCGGTAAATATCGACAAGAGATCCTTTCGTTCACTATTCTGTGAACGGTTATAAACGGGAACCCACAAACTATGTTTTATGTTAATACCATCCAGAGCATTTACCGACAAGGCAATTAGCGGTCTCTAGCTTGAATAATATTTCAGTGAATGTCAAGATTATCTTCTCTTATTAACTCACTTGAACTGTCCTAAAAGTTTCTAAATTTGTGATCAACTGCTTGTATTCGGATTTTAGTTTCAAGAAACAAAATCTTGCAAATACTGTCAAGCCGTTTTTCTTGTCGGTAAATACCGGTAAGAGAAATTCTCTTTGTTTTATAGCATACATGCTAATTGCAATTGTTTTTATCTTACATTATCCCGTTATCCGTTTCTCCAAGTAGTATTTCATATATGATATTCGCAAAAAGTTTGTCTTAGATAATCTATAGCTATAAGCTATTTAGATTACGTGTGCCTGGGAAATTCTTAGTTTAGTTTATACTAATTTATTTTAGTTTGATTGCGATGAAAGCTTTAAGCTTATTGAATCGCTCTCGAACACTCATTCCGGGTGTTTTCACGCGCGCGCGAGAGAGAGGCAGGGGCTTTTACACCACTGCTACCCATTTACACCTGGGTGGAGTGGGGCAGTGTCATTACGTGACTTGCCCAAGGACACACCTCGATACCGGTGGCGGATTCGAACGCACAACCTCTCGATCATGAGTCGAACGCGCTAACCACTGCGATATCGAGGCGCTATCGAGGCTGGGAAATTCTTCTTGTCGGTATTTGATATATGACTCCCATTGTGTTCCAGCTTCTCATGCATGCATAAAACATCTAATCTAATCACATCGAAATATATCAAAATAGGTTTAACTTAACATTTTAAATTATATTTTGTGACAAATAACTAAATAAAAGCTTCTTGTCGGTTCAAGAAACAAAATCTTGCAAATACGGTCAAGCCGTTTTTCTTGTCGGCAAATACCGGTAAGAGATATTCTCTTTGTTTTATAGCATACATGCTAATTGCAATTGTTTTAAGCTTAAATTATCCCGTTATCCTATTCTCTAAGTAGTATTTCATGTATATTATATTCGCAAAAAATTTGTCTCAGATAATCTATAGCTATAAGCTGTTTAGATTACGTGCGCCTGGGAAATTCTTCTTGTCGGTATTTGGTATATGACTCCCATTGTGTTCCAGCTTCTCATGCATATATAAAACACGATCTAATCACACCGAAAGATATCAAAATTGGTTTAAATTAACATTTTAAATTATTTTTGTGATAAATAACTAAATAAAAGCTTCTTGTCGGTTCTTGACTGTTCTTGTCGGTTCTTGACGGTTCTTGTCTGCAAATAGGGGGACCCGGAAGGGGAATCGAGACAATTCATCGACAAGACAGCTCATCGACACGGTTTTTGGAGACAATTCATCGACACAATTGAAGACAACTCATCGACACCTTTTGAAGACAATTCACCGACACATTTGTGTGAAGGTAATTGGCAATCATAGGCAATTAAGGGTAATTATGGATAAGTGGTACATTGTATTTGATTGATCTGAGAGGAGTAAAAATACAAGGCAGTGGCTAGCCGTCCGGTACCGTACGACCAGCCTACGAGCCTGCCCGTCCGGTACCGGACGACCAGCCAACGAATCTGCTCGTCCGGTACCGGACGGCTAGCCAACCCACGTAGGAATGGCTAGCCGTCCGGTAGTAAATTTAAGTCTATCAGTTTATATAGGGTATGGGTTCCAAATAATATTATCCACTCTATGGTGTAATAAAAAATATTTCTAATTTACTCTAACTGTATTCTTATCACCTGTTTGTCTCCAGGAGCGACAAATTTTTTCACTAAATTTCAGTAAGGGACATAATTGTAATTGGCCCTGATGCAATAGACTGTTGTACTCAAAGCCTTGTATGGGCACTGTGACAGTTAATATTATTATTATTATAATTATAATTATTATTATTATTATGTCAATGTTATAACTTCTATTTTTTGTATTATTATTGTTAAAATCTACAAATGTTTGTCCGATGTTGAGCTTGATCTTAATCGTGATAGATTAACATTAAATTTGGGGAGCATATTTATTCAACCTAATAGTACAAAGAAATATCATTTGGGTATAATAATCTTGTTAGCAGGGCACACATAAAGGCAACGATCCGAAACTCCATGGGTAGAGCAATTACTGTAATGATCCTATGTATTGGGACAAGTAGGTTTCGGCAAATAATGCAGTCCCGGATCTGACTGCTCCCTAAGCAGGGGCTACACTGTTTGTCATTCCATCTGCACCTTTTGGACTCTTTGCTCGATCGCGAAACAAATTTGCTACATAATTTAGGAGAATAACTGTAAAGTAGAAGTAAAACAAAGATCAGGAATTGATACAATTAACTTACTCCACCCATAAAAGACACCAAAGGGAAAGAAATACAAACATTAAGCGACCAGACCATAATGGAAACCCAAACAAAGGAAGGCCATAAGGACAGTTACTTTCCCACAAAATGGCCATATGGTCATCCAAAACCAAAAGACACAAGTGATACACACAGTAAGTAACAAACAACAACATAAATAAATCGCCACAGAAGAGCCGCCTTGGAACGGTCAGTGGAAGATTTCCACTGGGGGGGGGGGGGCTTAAATCGATTTTACGTGGCCACAATCCTCGCCCTTACTTCCGTCGCGATTTAGACAAATAATTTGTTCAGTCCGCATGAAGGCCTCCTAACTCATCAGTGCAACATCTCCGTGAACACAAAAATCAAAGAACCACAGAGGTGAGACAACGGTGAGGACTCGACAGCAAGAAACCACTGAAATGCTGGAGCAAAAGAAAACCAACAGTTAGACTCCGATGAGCCCGACCAGAGACAGAGCATCAGGCACCAACCAACATTACCTTGAATTAGATCTCTCTAATTCTCAATAAGCCTTTACGTTGGAGCCGTCATAGAATCTGAGGCCTGACCCACCGGCGTGCAATTAAAGAGGGAAGCAAAGTTGCCAACCGTGATTGGGTTAACTACCATGCATGCAGTCTGTCGTATAATATCCATGTTGTACCCAATCTTTTTATATCGAAGAATGATTTTACGAAATTGGGTGCTGAAGTCATTGCGGTTATATATTTTTCTGAATTTATATGCTAAGTCACCATAAAGTTCGGGTTCCGATAGACCTTGTTGCAGAAGAGATTTAAGTCCAATATTGAATTTTGAAATTAAATCAGAATGGCGTCTATAAAATTTTGAAAAGGCTTTGCGTAGTTTATGGTACCGATAACCCTGATTAAGGAGTTTAGCCGTTAATAATTTAATAATCCTTATTTCTTAGGATTTACGGTACTGCTCAATTGCTATTAGTTGTTTTTTGTTTTTTTTTTGTTTTTTTTTCACGACGATTCGATCAATTGTTTTACGCATTTACATAAATAAAGGAAATGTAAAATATATAAACATATAAAAATATTAAGTTATATTACCGATTGGTAGTTACTTATAAATATATTATTGGTAGTAATAGTATTAGAAATAAGGAAACACGACTACAGCTTTTATTATCACAGGCATAATTGTTACGACAAAATTGTTACGACAATCATGCATTACAGATACGGCTGTGTTTATTTGCCTTATTTTTAAAATGATCTCAATGACTTTCGCACAGCCTCAAAGTAGGAAGTATTTAGCATCTAGTACTCCAGAAAATGATAAAAATGCTATTCAGCATTCGTACCCTATATGAAATGAGAGACTAAAATTTACGACCAGACGGCTAGCCATTCCTACATGGGTTGGCTAGCCGTCCGGTACCCGAGCAGACTCGTTGGCTGGTCGTTCGGTACCGGACGGGCAGACTCGTAGGCTGGTCGTCCGGTACCTGACGGCAAGCCACTGCAAAAATACAAATACACATTTAGGGTAAAAATTTGAGTAAAATAATAATCGTTATGTTTGTAACTTTATGGCACACGCCGATTAACAAAATAGTTTGAGTAATGATGTGATAGATTGTTTGTCCATGTTTTGTATCAACTGGCACGTGCCCTCAAAATAAGTATGAAATAAATGAATAATTGAACGAAAGAAAAAAAGAAAGAAAGAATAAGATAACGTATAAGAATGAACGAAAGAAACAAGATATATAATGAATGGAAGAAAGAAAAATAGATTGACAGACATACAGACAGACAGTTTAAAACGCATATAAAGACACACCAGTATTACACGTTATACATACATACATACATATATACATATGTACGGACGGGCGGACACGTTAAACATACATACATACATACATACATACATATGAACGGACGGACGGGCGGGCGGACGGACGGGACAGACAGACAGACACACAGTTTAAAAACTCATATAAAAGCTTCACTTTCCATATTTTTTTTATTTTAATTATGAAAGTTTGAATAATATTTGACAAAGTTCCCTGACCATTTTCTTTCATATCATGTTTTTAAAATAGAATGCGTAAGTTTATTTATGCCAGCCATCATATGCGTTTAAAATGGTCTCTTAATTGTCACCAATAAGCCAAAATATTGAATTAATATATTCTAAATTCGTTATTTTGAACATAAACGTGATTATAGATCATTTTATTTTCAAAACACTGTCTTCATTTTATCAGCTTGTGTATAATTTCAACATAATAATGTGTCGATGAGTTGTCTTCAAAAAGTGTCGATGAGTTGTCTTCAATTGTGTCGATGAATTGTCTCCAAAACCCGTGTCGATGAGTTGTCTTGTCGATGAATTGTCTTGTTCCCCTGCGGAAGGAACTTTTTAGGGACAGACTTTTTAGTACTACAGGGCGATATTGATGGTTCAATAACTCCTAAATCTAACATGTCTTGAATTTCTTTTTCTATTACATCCCGTACTTTATATGGTATGGCGTATCATTTTGACCTTACTGGTTCCGACGTCAGGGTTCCGGGTCGTTTCGCCCGTGGGTTGTTTCGCCCTGAGTCGTTTCGCCCTGAACTTGGGGGTGGGTCGTTTCGCCCATACCTGGTCGTTTCGCCGCAATTATACTTTAAGGGAGTGACAAACGGAATGGATGAGTAAATGGACAGATGAATGAATAAATAAATGAATTAATGGGTGAATGGAGTTGTGCGTTGGTAGATGGACGGACGTACGGAAGAACGGACGGCATTTTGAATATACGGAGATGGATAAGTTAATGAATGAATGGAGAGTATTGGTAGATGGACAAACGGAAATGAATGATTGAATGAATGAATGAAAGAATGAAGTGATGCTTGTGTAGACGGACGAACGGATCTGAATCTGAACTATGGCTATGGAAAGGTTTATTCTAGTGCGCCTTGGATCGACAACACGATCAAGCATCTAATTAGAAGACGCAATCGAATGTACTTTCGTGCTCGTAAGTCTAGTAGCCCTGACGTTAAGAGCCATTACAAACTGTTCAGAGCACACGTACAAAAGGTTATAAGAGATGCATATTTGAAGCATGTTTCCAGCATCTTTACCTTTGTGGATGATAATACAGATCCCGACAGTCCCAAGAAGAATGGTAAAGTAAAATTTTTTGTCATTCGTAAAGTCCCTGAAAAAGGAAGCTTTTGGGATCACTTCGTTAAGGGACAACGGTATTCTCAAAACAGATTCGCGCGATAAGGCCAACATATGTAACAAACAGTTTCAATCTGCATTTACGCGTGAAACTGATGGTGAGCTACCAACTAAAGGTAATAGTCAGTTCCCCTCAATGGGGTACATAACAGTTGACCAAAACGGGGTCGCTAAACTGTTAGGTAAGCTCAAGATACATAAGGCATCTGGGCCGGATGACCTGAATGCCAGGGTGCTTAAGGAATGTGGTGCTGAAATTTCACCTGTGGTGGCCTTTATCTTCAATGAAACACTTGCCCAGGGCACTGTACCAGATGACTGGCGACAAGCTAATGTTACCCCGGTAACAAGGAGAAAACTACGACGCAGCAAAATATAGACCAGTGTCGCTAACATGCATCTGTTGCAAAACCCTAGAGCATATAATAGTTAGTAACATCAACAAGCACCTAGCCTTTGAGAGCATTCTTGCTGACTGTCAACATGGTTTCCGAAGTCAAAGGTTTGCGAAACTCAATTAGTTCAGTTTTACCATGACATTGTGAGCAATCTGGATGGGGCCACAAACCGTGGCCACAAACAGACTGACTTGATTATCATGGACATCGCTAAGGCCTTTGACAAGGTACCTCACAGAAGGCTATTGTATAAATTGAATTACTATTGGATAAGAGGATCCACACATAGGTGGATTAGCTCATGGCTCTCAGGGCGCTCACAACAAGTTGTACTTGATGGCCAAGCATCTGATCCAGTCCCTGTTTTATCTGGTGTCCCCCAAGGTTCGGTCCTTGGACCGGTCCTTTTCTTGGTATTCATTAATGATCTCCCCGATGATATCAGGTCATCTGTCCGTTTGTTTGCTAATGATTGTGTCCTTTATAGGAATATATATTCTTCTTCTGACTGTCTTATTCTACAAGATGACCTGAATCAACTAGCACAGTAGGAGGCCGATTGGCAGATGAAGTTCAATGTGGCCAAATGTCATTCAATGAGGGTGTTGCGACACCCTCCGGACAAACAAATTAAGTTTGACTATAAAGTACACCAGCAAATCTTGGAGCAGGTTCAATCCGCCAAATATCTTGGCATCACCATCACTGATGATCTTGATTGGGGTCATCACGTTTCAGAAATAACATCAAAAGCAACTAGGACTAGGATTTCTTAGACGAAACTTGGCGTTTGCACCTAGGCAGACAAAGGATGTTGCATATAAAACATTGGTTCGCCCTCAGCTAGAATATGCATCACCCATTTGGCATCCCTATGTTAAATATATTTCTTCAAGCCCTTATGGGCGGGGGCCATAACTGACATCAGAGTGTTGCGTAGGAAGGTTATCTTGGAATCATAGGCCGGGCTTGGCAAACAGTGTAGACCCAGACCGGCGCTACAGAATGTTGCGTTAGAGGGTTATCTTGGAATCATAGGTTTAACGTCCCCGTCAACACTGTAAAGGTAATTTTGGAGACGTTGCTTCCAATTTTGTGGGACTTTTACCCGACATTGAGATGAAATGACACCTCAAGCCCTGTCGCCCATAGAAACCAATAGGGTTTATTAGCATGGACGGTCCGCCTCGCACCGCGGCGTCAATGGTAATGTTAACACATATCACGCTAACATTCTGCAACAATATGTGGGGCGTCAAACTGTGACGTCACATTGTTTGCTTTCTGTAGAGTCCGTCCCATATATCAGGGTGTTGCGTAAGAAGGTTATCTTGGAATCATAGGCCGGGCTTGGCAAACAGTGTAGACCCAGACCGGACGCTACAGAATGTTGCGTTAGAGGGTTATCTTGAAATCATAGGTTGGACTTGGACCCAGACCGGACGCCACAGAACGCAACGTCTTATCAAGATCTACACTATATGTAAAAGACGGAAATCTGGTGTTAAATGAAACAGTTTAAATCACAGTCCAAAGCTATTTCTTTGACTTACACGCAAAGACTCTCGACCCACCAGTACTCTCAGTGCTTTGATATAAAAAAAGGCGTGGGGATAATAGAGAAACTCCTAATAAACATCAATTTCTATTTATAAACTCCCTAATTTGTACAATGATCAGGAGGACGCGGGTTCGATACCTGCCGGGGTCGGCAACATACTTTCGTGGAGATTGATCATGAAATATTTTACGGTCATTCTGATTCAAGAAGGGCAGTTTTCAGTTTCTGGTGAAAGAATGTGCACTGTACTGTTTAACCACATACGTATAAGCCTGCGCAGATAAGTGTGGATAAGCAAACTGACCGGCTCCAAAATGACGTTAAACCTCAAATCAATCAAGCAAACTATAGCACACCCGTGCAGCCTAGCGCATTCTTTCATATCTCCAAAGTGGTTTCTTTTCTGATGAAAATATGTGATATTTTTCTTATTCAAACTGCCAGTTAAGGTTGTGGGCGCTCGTTGGAACCGCCTCAACAAAGCAGTTCTAGAGTACCCACAACCTATGTCTTAGAGTAAAAATAGTAAACTAATGTATACCCCCGTAACCCAAGTTTCCTCTATAAAGTTAGGTTTAGAAGGTTAACTACACGGGATTGTAATCATTTGCAAAAGTTACTCAGATTTTCCAGCAAAATAATCAGATAACTGATATTCTCCTTGTTAGAACGGTTAGCATTTTGACCAGGAATCAGCTCCTATAGCAAACGATGCTTTGAACAACTGGGTCCTATGCAACAATTCTACGACAGTTACAATACTTATACGTTAAAAAAGTACGAATTAAGCATACAGAAAGAATGAAAAAGTGAAAGAAAGAAAGAAATTTAAGAAAATCAGAAAGAAAGCAATGAATTTAAGAAAATCATACCTCACAAAATATGCAATCCGTTATGCATTTTTCAGAACACACGTAACAAAGGTAACTTTTCGCCATTGTGGATAATGTACGAATGAAATGATGTAATGAATGAATGATTTTGTTTTTAAGGTGACAGGGCGCCAAGAGCACATAGGGGCTATCCCCAGTTCGCCAACTGGGATTAGTTGTTGGTGCTGCTCTTTTCCCTAGGCTGCCAATGTGCTGACTCCTGCCAATTTGACAGTTATTAGCTAGCCGTTTGGGAGTGAGGTGACTTCTTTTGCGGAGGATGTGGAAAGCAGGTCAATCCCACCCCTCACATCCCCCGTTCAAGATGCCATGAAGGCACAAATCGCACCTAATGTAAAGCGTTTGTCCTGTAAACTGAGCAGTCATCTGGCGGCTTTTGAATTTTGTATGCAGATGCAGACCAATGGTCGGGCTCTAGAATGTGGTGGCACGTTGCCAATTCCGGCTGTAAAATGTGTCAGTACACAGCCCTTTGTCTGACTGAAAAAAGCTTCTCATGCATTATCAGGTTTTGGCATCCATTAGACTCTACCCCCACCCCTGTCATGGTAGAGAAAACGGCTACGGAGAGGGTGCTTGTTAAAGGGTGCATGTAATTTTGAATTTTGAACGGCGGCCAATAGTGAGCCAAGAAGGGTTACTATTAGACCAGCCAATTTCGGCTATTGCAAAATATCCTAGCACCCGTGCTCTACCACCCTGAAAACACGCCTATGTTTTGTCCCCACCTCACTGGTCTCTACAGGGATATTCTTGGTAGTGTCATATACTACTGGCCCCTAGCTGCGTTGTGTTGGGGTGTCATGTTTTTAGTGTTTTGTATGTTGCTTCTTTCTCTTAGTTTGTAATTAATCCAGCCAATCAGAGCGCAGTGGTGACTTCTATCGCGGAGGATGCAAAAGGAGATCAATCCCCTTTTCCTTCTTAGCTTTCTCAGTTTGTGAAAAGGTGGTGCTTTCGTCGACGTAGGATGTCGTGTTCTTATAAAATCTTAAGTGGGTCAGTTGGGATCGCCATGTTTGCATATCATTATCTCATCCTACGTGAAGGAAGATACCATAGGAGGAATGTATAGGTTGGGATGCAGTATGAGGTAGTGCTGATTGTGCTTGGTAGTGGTGTGGCCGTCTTTTGTTCAGGGTCAATAAGGTTAGGCTAATAAAAAATAAAAATAAAACCGAGTCTGCTATTTTCGTTTATTTGGTGTATTCTTTGCTTCCAAAGGATCTAACTATTCAGAACTTATTTATCTTCCCTGCAGCTGGTGCTCTGCAGTGTCGCGGCCGTAAAAAGTCTCCCCGTACATCCATCATAGTGCAGATTATATTTTCTGGTCCTTTGGGATCATTGAGTTCATATAGAATCATTTTGAAAATAGAGTTCTACTTAAGCCGGTGCTAGGGGGGGGGGGGGGGGGGGCGTGGCCGGTGTAGCACATTTCAGTACTGGTCATGAACAGACTCAATAAAACCGAGTCTGCTATTTTCGCTTATTTCGTGTATTCTTTGCTTCCAAAGGATCTAACTATTCAGAACTTATTTATAGTATTTAAGCATAGGCGTATCTTCGTAGTGGTGGAAAGTTGTGTGGTTTGGGAAAGGCGAGTATGGGGCTAACCAACCGTTATGCAATTTCGCTTTTATTTCATTTGGAACCGTCGGTCTAAAAGGGTCTTCCTGTGTCTTAATCCCTATCAAATTTGGTCATCACCGTTGCCCCGCATATTGAATTGTTTTGCGCGTGACCTATTCCAGATATGTTTGCTCCGTTCTGGCCAGCTATGTTGCCTTCGCTTTGCATACTTCCGAATTTCATCAGGAGGGTGTCCTCATGGGGGCCTCAACGAGGCCAATTCCAGCCTCCTGGGCACCTGGATGATGACTTCTCAGTAGATGTCCTACACGAGGTATTGTGGGGTTCCCCGTCAAGGATTCCCGCGTACGTGAAAGAGAAGTTATGGTTAATATATTGGGGTTAAGGTTAGGGCAAGGGTTAGGGTTAGGGTTCCATAAGCCTAGGTTTAGACTTGTCCGTACCCTATGTGTTACGTCGGCGGAGCACTCCTAAGTGCAAAGCGAATGAGCCGCAAACACAGCGCCCCGCCTCTGCACAACCGCCTCTGATCCAACTTGGACCATCCAAGTCATGTAGGGAAAGGTCTATTAGGGGTAGGAGCCGTGCTCATGTAACCACTATATAAGCATGTGCGGGATTTGTGTCTCCCCCCGCCCCCATGCAACCCCGGAAACGGCCAGTCCGCCCAAAGTGGGAGAATCATGTCCCCAGGCGCATCAGCCCGAAGCCCCCAGGGACACAGAAGGGCAGAAGTATGAGGATGGGGCTTACATGTGTAGGTTGGGTGGCGTAGGCCACCAGAGTCGTACTACAGCAGTGGATGTTACCCACGCACTAGTCTATTGGTAAGAGTGTTAACCTCACAGTGCCAAAGTAGGGGACTCGGTTTAAGGTTTAAGTTATAGGATTGTGGTAATAATAATAATAATAATAATAATAATAATAATAATAATAATGCCTTTATTTAGAGGGAATAGCCCCCGCCCATAGGGGCTTGGAGAAATATATGGGCTGCATGATGATTCCACGCAGAGCTGAATCCGGCCCGCAAACTAGTACTGGTAGACCCCTTAGAGGATCTAAAAAGTAGAAGTAAACAAAGATCAGGAATCGATACAATTAACTTACTCCACCCATCAAAGACACCAAAGGAAACGAAACACAAACATTAAGCGACCAGACCATAATGGAAACCTAAACAAAGGAAGGCCATAAGGACAGTCCAGGAACCGCGGTGCGAGGCGGACCGTCCATGCTTATAAACCCTATTGGTTTCATTGGGCGACAGGGCTTGAGAAGTCATTTCAACTCAATGTCGGGTAAAAGTCCCACAAAATTGGAAGCAATGTCTCCAAAATGACTTTTACAGTGTTGACGGGGACGTTAAACCTTAAATCAAACAAACAAACAATTTAGAGGGAATATCATATACATCCGTACCCGAACCCCACTGCGATACGCCAGTCACGCTAGGAGCCAGGAGCATGTGGCGAAAACCAATGTCCAAACATCAAGCGCCCAGCAACGATGATCGGGTGCCCACGGCTAGTGAGGGGGCTGGTGGGTGGATCAAGCCCCCGCACCGGGCCATAGGGGAGCGTGTGACCTACGGGTCATTACCGTCCACTAGGAGGTGTGTTCACGCACCAATCATCTGTCAAATGTTTAATTCCCTACAGCACCAGTACGGGGCCCACAAGGGGAGTCATATTGGCAAGTATCGGGATGGGTGTGACTAGTTACCGGCGTGGGGGTCATGCCGTGCACCCGCCCAAAGTGGGGGAATCATGTCCCCGGCACCCTCGCCCGAGCCCCCGGGGGCACGGATATATGGTATTATTGGAGTGGTGCCGGGTGGTGATTATTGGAATCTGTTTCTGAAAAAGGAATAAACAGGCAGTATTAATGATCGCTGCATGAAAGGTTTCCAGCGCTGGAAAAGAAATAAAATGGGTGGGTCAGGCCTCAGATTCTATGACGGTACCAACGTAAAGGCTTATTGAGAATTAGAGAGATCTAATTCAAGGTAATGTTGGTTGGTGCCTAATGCTCTGTCTCTGGTCGGGCCCATCGGAGTCTAACTGTTGGTTTTCTTTTGCTCCAGCATTTCAGTGGTTTCTTGATGTCGAGTCCTCACCGTTGTCTCACCTCTGTGGTTCTTTGATTATTTGTGTTCACGGAGATGTTGCACTGATGAGTTAGGAGGCCTTCATGCGGACTGAACAAATTATTTGTCTAAATCGCGGCGGAAGTAAGGACGAGTATTGTGGCCAAGTAAAATCGATTTAAGCCCCCCAGTGGAAATCTTTCCACTGACCGTTCCAAGGCGGTTCTTCTGTGGCGATTTATTTATGTTGTTGTTTGTTACTTACTGTGTGTGTCACTTGTGTCTTTTAATTTTGGATGGCCATATGGCCATTTTGTGGGAAAGTAACTGTCCTTATGGCCTTCCTTTGTTTAGGTTTCCATTATGGTCTGGTCGCTTAATGTTTGTATTTCTTTCCCTTTGGTGTCTTTGATGGGTGGAGTAAGTTAATTGTATCGATTCCTGATCTTTGTTTTACTTCTACTTTTTAGATCCTCTAAGGGGTCTACCAGTACTAGTGTGTGGGCCGGATTCAGCTCTGCGTGGAATCATCATGCAGCCCATATATTTTCTTCTACTTAGTATTACATGTTTCTCTTATACATGTACTTTCATGATCTTATCTATATATATAGAATGGGGAAAGGTGATGGGTTGTTAGTTTTCATTTATATTTGACTGCAGCTGTCTATATTTTATCAATTAACTCAGTTTCGATCAGAAATGTAATGATTGCCTCAACTATCTGAGGCCTGATGTTTCTTGGGGGGTTAAGTAGATCTCGTTCATCAAATGTATTGTATCCTAGTTTCAAAAGTGTAGCTTTTAATTCCGTGAAAGAGAATATGTTTGATGTCGTTTTGTTCATCTTTATTCTCTTTCACGGATCTATTACACTTAATATGGCTTTGATCGAAGACACAATGGGTCCCTAGTTTGCTGTGGTTTAGACGCAAACGTGTGTAAACTGCGTCGTGTTTACGGTTACCACTGTAATGGGTGATAACATTTGTAACCTTGGGTTCCAGTCTATGGTATGAACGGTCTTTGCTTTGTGGGTCGTCCCATAATTTTTGCCATTTTGTCATAATGGCCTCCTTAATTACCGGGTATATTTCTGCCTTGGTTGGTATGGTCTGGTCGATTGTACCGTTTGTCATTGCAGATCTGGCACTTGAGACTGCCATTCCCGGTCGATTGTACCGTTTGTCATGGCAGATTTGGCACTTGAGACCGCCATTTCATTACCTGGGATATCTGCATGGGATGGGATCCATTCTATGTATATAGTGTTGCCTTTGTCTTTGGCTGAGTCTAAAAGTAGTAGTATTTTTTTTATTTTATCTGGTCTTGTTTTTGATTGGCCAGATTATTAGCCGAAACTACGTAGTATGACCCATCTTCTTTCTTATGAATGTTTTCATTGCTCTTAAAGGAACTCATTTTTTTATTTTTATTTGCCTTCACTGCAGCTGGTGTTGTGCCGTGTGGCGGCCGTAAAACGTCTCCCCGTACATCAACCATAGTGCAGTTTATATTTTACTTTTGGTCCTTTGAGATCAGCGTGAGTATTCTGAGAAATCAGAAATGAATTATTGATTTAGACTCATATTGTAGACAGGTGTTTAATTATTTGGACCCCATTTTGATTTATATCAGTCTTTGAATCGACTGCCTATTCGAAATTCGCAAAATTGCAGCATGTTTCCTCTGGCTTTCTTTGCCGGATCATTACAGGGTCACTGATGAGGCTTTATTAGCCGAAACTACGTAGTATGACCCATCTTCTTTCTTATGAATGTTTTCATTGCTCTTAAAGGAACTCACTTTTTGATTTTTATTGTACTCAGCTGAGGGGGTCTGTTAGTAAGACTGCCTCGGGGATGTTGTTATCTATGATACATTTTATGGCATGTTCAATTGCTGTCTATTCAATAGTAAAAATCGACAGGCTCGGATTGGTTTTAAGTTCAATGTTTATGTCATTATCAGGGACTGAAATTGCAGCCTCTGCTGTTTGCTTTTCAATATCTTTGCTACCATCCGTATATATCTGCAATCTATCCCTATGGGTTTTTCTCTGTAGTTTAGACTAGTTTGCTTCATAGTTTTCATGTTGTTTTCACCTTTGTTTCCTATGATGTCCTTAATTGTGCAGGAGGGTGGTTTGTGCTTCAGGTCGCACTTGTTTCTATAATGGGGTAGTTCAATTTCCTTAGGGATGTTCAGCTCTGCTATAAGCTTCTGAACTGTGACAGAGTGTGGTGTATATTGGTGTGCCCTTTTAGTAGTTTGGCACCCATGTTCCCCTATCAGGCCATTGTGGTGAGGGTTTTGCATAGTGACGAGGAGCGTGCCCAGTAATTTAGGATTAGTTCCTCTCTTCTTAAATGCAGTGGTTTTATGCCACAATAATGATAATTATTTGACTATCAATCAATCAGTGCCGTGTACATGCTATCTATCTATCTTCTGATACTGCGTCTGTCACATTTGACCATTACCGCAGGTGTATTTTATATACACTCCATGCGCGTGCGTCAGAGTTGATGAGCTTGTACACGCTTATCAGATGATAAGCTGACTTGATTTACACGCAGAATCCATCTATCCTATGTTTAGTGTCGAGGAACTGTCTTCAAAAGTGTCTGGTTACTAATTGCCATTTATAATTATCAGTCACAGATCATTTAACTATGAACAATAGACAATAGTGTCGGGGAACTGTCTTCAAAAGTGTCGAGGAACTGTCTTCAAATGTGTCGGGGAACTGTCTCCAAAAACCGTGTAAGGGAACTGTCTTGTCGGGGAACTGTCTTGTTCCCCCAGTAACAATTCTGATTCTGAAAGGTAGGTTCCTTTCGGTTCCCCTTAATAGCGAAAAGGACTCCTTTTCGCGAAAAGGAGTCCTTTTCGCGAAAAGGACTTTATCCTAAATAGCGGAAAGGACTTTTTTCTCCAAAAAGGCACTTATTAGGGGTAAAAAAAAAAAGAAACAATCACTTATTTGTTTTCTTTCTTATCAGACAGCTTAATTTTGAATTTGATGAAGTCATTTTCACGCAAAATGTGATTAAAATTAAACCTGGTTTGTCGTGTTTTCGTTCAGCTCGCGCTAGAAACAGCCGAAAAGATTAAAAAAGAGAGAAAGAGTTGAATTCATTTTGTTATTTAGATATTTAACCTTGATCCACCTCTAGTTTTGCAAACAGTGTAGATCCAGATTAGATGGCTTCTGAATCTGAGAAAGCTTTTATTTTATACGACCGCGGGAAGTATATTTCTGTTAATACATGCCAACAATAAAAGAATATTTATTTATTTATTTATTCGGCCCCCGCCCATCGGGGCTTGAAGAAATAGATGGGCTGCATGATGCTTCCACACAAAGCTGAATTTGACCGAACACGAGTACTTTTAAACCGCTAAGAGGATCTAACTAGAAGTGGGTGCAATGCTCAGCC
Organism: Lucinisca nassula; assembly: GCA_963580285.1. Classification (NCBI taxonomy): domain Eukaryota; kingdom Metazoa; phylum Mollusca; class Bivalvia; order Lucinida; family Lucinidae; genus Lucinisca; species Lucinisca nassula. The sequence continues at coordinate 43,496,936 of OY757027.1, read as the reverse complement.
TGCCCAGGCAAAGCGGTGCGAGCCGGACAGTTTGTTTTTGGAAACGTTGCTTCCAATTTTGTAGGACTTTTACCCGACGTTGAGATGAAATAACATCTCAAGCCCTGTCGCCCAATGAAACCAATAGAGTTTATTAGCATGGAAGGTCCGCCTCGCACCAGGGTTCCTGGACAGGCTTAGATCCTCTAAGCGGTTTACCAGTACTAGTGTGCGGGCCGGATTCAGCTCTGTATGGAAGCACCATGCAGCCCATATATTTCTTCAAACCCCTATGGGCGGGGGCCGCGAGTCGGACAGCCCACGCTTAAAAACGCTATTGGTTTCATTTTGCAACAGGGCTTGAGATGTCATTTAATCTCAGTGCCGGGTAAAATGTCCCACAAAACTGGAAAACAACGCCTCCAAAATTACCTATACAGTGTTGATTGGGACGTTAAACCTTAAATCAAACAAACAAAAAAAAAAATAATTATTTATTAAAGAAGTTTAAAAATGCTACTCAACAGCCTCACATGAAATGCTGAACAAAATTATTCATAAAAAAACTCGCCGCTGAAAGATTTTATCTTGCACAGGATTTTGTTTTGACAGGACGATAACTATCACTTGGGTAATATCTTTGTCTCTTTAATCCTTTATCATCGACACGCGCCAAATGCCATACTTAAGTTAATTAATCAATTTAAAAAACTATACAAACCAACTGTAAATGGCAATTATCACACAGTGTTGAAAAATTAACCACTCAGATTATTTTAAGCCTGGGCAAAGTAATTCCATCAATTCACATGTGCATGCAGCAAAGACTCAGATCAGCCTGTACATCTGCGCAATCTGATCAGTCTTGACTGTTCGTTCTTTTTGACAGCTATATAAGAACCAAATGCTCTATGAGATAGCTATACAAGTAAGATACTTTGACGGGGAAAAGTGGGGTTTTTAACAGTGTACACTACTCATCCGACCCCCGCCAATCGGGGCTTGAAGAAATTGATTGGGCTGCATGATGCCTCTACGCAGAGCTAAAACGTTTACAGGGTCTAGTCCTATTCAGGCAAAGTGGTGCGAGTCAGACCGTCCCTACATATAACCCATTTTGGTTTTTGGGAGCGACAGGGATTGAGATGTCATTTCATATCCATGTCAAGTAAGAGTCTCACAAAATTGGCAGCAACGTCTCCAAAATGGCCTAAATATTATTGACGGGGAAGTAAAACCTCAATTCTAACAAACAAACAAACAATTCTCATCATATATATCATCGAAGCGGTAGATTGTCCATGCAAAAAGGTGGTTCTAACTAGCACCCACGTTATTCTAACTAGCATCCACAATCTATGTTTGAATCACAGAGTTTGAAAACTTTACTTTGCTGGGGAAAAGTATTGTTTGTAACACTGCATATTGTGGGTGGTCATTAGAATCGTCTCATTAAACATACACAATATAGTTTTTATATCTAAACAAGAAAAAACACGACCCCGACCATCGGAGCTTGAAGAAATAGATGGACTGCATGATGCTTCCACGTGGAGCTGAAACCGACCGCACACAGGTATTGGTAAACCGCTAAGAGGATCTAAGCCTACCCAGGCAAAGTCGTGCGGGTCGGCCCGTCCATTTGAATGAACCCTATTGATTTCATTAGCCGACAGTGCTTGAGATGTCATCTCAAATCAATGTCGGGTAAAAGTCCCAAAATTGGAAGCAACGTCTCTAAAATGACCTATACCGTGTTGACAGAGACGTTAGACCTCAAATCAAACAAACAAACAAACAAACAAGAAAAAACAATACATGCAGTCTTTGATTAGATATGAGTGCGTTGTAACCATGTACTTTCTTTCGGTTTAAACTAGCATCCAAAATCCATGCGGTTTGAATTAAGGCGTAACTATACCAAAAGTGACACAGAGGCCTTTCTGATATTTAATCTTCACCAGTGTGTCTCTCAACCCCAAAGTTCTGAAACCGAAACGGATGATGGACAATAATCGGCAAACAAAGCACATCCTCCTCCGAGTACACACCGACCGACGTAGCTCATGAGACAGGTCAACTGGAGGCATCAGGCAAGAGACGCCTGCCCTTGGACTTAAAGGCGTCTTCCACCGGGCCAACATCAGCAAACATGGCCCACACTCTACGGAAGTCCTGGGCATTAGGAAGGAGATGTCCAAAATAGCGAGCCTTGCAAAATTTAAAATATAATAAAAAGTGGCAACCAAATCCGCTAAGATACATGTCTCACCTGACAAGTCAGTGTTAGTTTCAGAAAAATTAGATTGTTATACTGCAAAAATAGGACTGTCTTGACTGGTTTTGTTTATTTGATTTGAGGCTTAACGTCCCCGTCAACACTGTATAGGTCATTTTGGAGACGTTACTTCCAATTGTGTGGGACTTTTACCCGACATTGAGATGAAATGACATCTCAAGCTCTGTCGCCAAATGAAACCAATAGGGTTTATCAGCCGGCCTTTATCAGCATTGACGGTCCGACTCGCACCGCTTTGCCTTAGACCCCCTAAGCGGTTTACCAGTACTCGAGGGCGGTCGGTTTCTGCTCTGCGTGGAAGCATCATGCAGCCATCTATTTCTTCAAGTCCCGATGGGCGGGGCTGGGTCTTGACTGGTGGAATCTGTTCTACAACATATGTTCATTTTCTTGTAGTGCATTGGCTAACGTGGATAGATATTTAAAGCAAAAGAAAACACACCGGCAAAACTTGCAAAATAATCCTCAAAAATATATTTTTTTTTTTGTACAAAGCATAAAAATATATTGTTTGTGCAAGACTGAAGCCGAAAATCTTAAACAAAATATTGAATAATTAATTTATATCAATATATATGAATCCTTTAGAAAAAAGTCCTTTCCGCTATTTAGGGTAAAGTCCTTTTCGCGAAAAGGACTCGTTTTCGCGAAAAGGAGTCCTTTTCGCAATTAAGGGGAACCCGGTTCCTTTCGCTGTTTGGACCCAACCGTCTGAGCCTGGTGAATGTTTGTCAACCCGTCTAAATTTTGGCGAGCGCCCTCTGGCAGAAACCTTTTCGACGGCGTGGAGCTTACAGAAACGAGGTCTCAACACTTGCGATTGCGAATAAACCAGTTGCATTGGTGTCCCCAGTTCTTTTGGTGTGATAATTACTTTTATTTGATTATAGGTTGCATATTTTAGTTTATGATTTATGTATGTCAGTTCCTGTTGGAGCACGAATCAACATTTTGGCTCTAGTCCAGCACGCGGTAGGCTAATCGCCATTTTGCGACAAGATAAGTGCTGGTATTGATTGGTGATTTACTTACTGATTATTACAGTAAATTTTGATTGTGTTAAAGTGCATTTTGCTCTGTTATTGTCCATAGTTCAGATATCATGTGCAGAGAGATTACCTGAGGTAATGACCAAATGTGTTTTTTTTTTTTTTTCCATTTCGGGCACAGAGACGGTGACGTAGGTGTACTTTATATACACTCCAGGTTTGCAGGATGAAAGCATTTGTACTTTTCTACTGAAACTGCAGTCAGTACAAAAATAAACAATGCAGACATGCCTACCCTTACGATGTGGTCGTTAGGCTTACTATTTTTATGTCTATATTACGACTTTACGCCCAAATTCCGTACAATTTTTGTGTTTTAAAACAAATCGGCGATTTTGGTGTATTTGTTTTGGTTCGGTAAAGCAGACTCTTATACTGGAACAAGTAGAGTTATTGTACTTGGCGAAATGAAAAGTTAAATTTCATTGGCTAACAATAGGAAAGGCATCCATTTACGGCTAATTTATCAAATAATTTTTGGTGTTAGCAGCAAGATGGATGCCTCTGCGAAGCGTGATAGCTCAGTGGTTAGTGCACTTGCCTCTGATGCTAGAGGTCCCGGGTTCGATCCCCGGCATCGGCGATAAAATATCATTTGCTGGGATGAATGTCATGAAGTGCACCTTCCTTTGGATCGGGACGTAAACTGGAGGCCCCATGTGCAGGGAGAACCATCACCTGTGCAGGTTAAAGAACCCTACCATAATTACAAGATTATTGTGTAGTCTTTCATCCTGCAAAATTAGAGTGTATTTAATAACACCTGCCTAGAATGCCCGCGAGGGCGTATGGCAGTATATAGAGAAAGAAAAAAAAAAAAAGAAGAAAAATCACATGGGGAATAGAAAAGCTGCATCAGCTTGAAGTATTTCACTAGACGTTATTGTGTGTAAACTTATTTTTTACCACCCATCGAATGCCTTGAAACCCTTACGAATAAAATTGAAAACTATTTTTTTTCATGGGATCTTACTAGTTTCTGTCTCGAGGGGTAGGCAAGTCTGAAAATCTATTGTCTAAGTAAATATTTAACTGGGGTTGTTAAAAGTAAAATGCTTGGTATATTATGATTTCGGTGTCATGTAGCTTTTTCTCCGATAAAACGTTCTTGCGTTACGTTTTTCTTGGTAAAAGCATTGTTTTCATATGTTCTTTCCCTCTCAGATGCGACAAACGATTCAGCAAATCATCAACCAATGGAATTTTATGCTTTTAATAAGCACATGACTTTTTCTGCTATTTTTACAAGGTCTCCAGTTACGTTTTTCTTTTGCAAAATCATATGATTTCATTGGTTGTTTTTGGCATATTGTGATTGTAGCTGGTGCATCACCTTTTCCCGCCTTTTTTATGACGGACTCTCGTTACTTTTTCTGTGCAAAAATTTGATTTCATAGTTTTTTCACTCTCCGATGCAACTGATGATTCAGCAAACCATCAGCGCATGGCTTTTCCCGCCTTTTTTTTTGTTGACCTCCGGTTATGTTTTTCTTTGCAAGAGTGTCTGATTTCTTTGGTTTTTATTTCAGTCATGGGTGCAAATAAAAAATGATTCAGCAAATATCACTGTGGGTAATACAAAATAATTTATGTTGATGTTTAGCCCAAAATCACTGCGTGGGTTATATCCAAATGCCAGCTATACACAACCGTACTAAGTATACATATTGCTTTTTCCATAACAACCTCCGATTTACCTCCCCAAATGACAATTTTCGGTACAATTAGTATTTTGGACACGAAAATGACTCCTTGGTAAATAAAATTTCACCTTGTTAAATGCAATATTTTGCTGAGCACTAGGATGAGAGCATATAAAAACGAGGCTTCTAACACCTCAAAGGGAAAAGTCCCAGAGAGTGGATTCCATTTAGGCCAAAAAAAAAAAAATTGATGTCTTGTTTCCGGAAACATCAACATAATTTTCTGGTGAGGTAGGTAGGCAAACTTTTTTTTTTGAAAACGTCCTTAAAATCAAAGAAAAATTCTCAGAGGTCTCTAAAAAGTTTGGTAGGTCCCCAAAAAATAGGGTCGGAAGGGTTTCTGGAAACAAGACAATTTTTTCTGGCCTTTATAGTATATACATTGGTATGAGTCACACAAAATTGGAGATGGAATACACATTAGCAACATGGCACTCAGCCTAAGGCAAGTTGAATGTTTCCTGTCTGTGTCCTCGTGATGTAGAAGATGCAGCATATAAAGGACTTTTTCGCTCAGTCTTGGATTATGTTAGTTGTATCTGGGACCCCAATGAAGTGGTCCTTAATAAAGTAATTGAAAAAAGTTCAGAATAGAGCTGCTAGATTAGTAGCAAGCAGTTACTGAGCACTTTGAAACTGGGAGCATGACTGAAGTGCTTGGAAAACTTAGATGGGAGTCTCTCAAGAAAAGAAGAAACAGTAGGCTCATGCTTATATACAAAAGTCTAAAGGGTGCTGCCAGCACTCCAACATATGACCTTGTTCCCCCAGCAAGTCACTCTAGAAATCCTCATTCATTAGCATTTGGGACCCCTACCACAAGAGCCCCCGCCCATCGGTGCTTAAAGAAATAGGTGGGCTGCATGATGCTTCCACGCAGCGCTGAAACCGACCCGCATACGAGTACTGGTAATCTGCTTAGAGGATCTGAGCCTGCCCAGGCAAAGAGGTGCAAGTCGGACCGTCCATGCATATAAACCCTATTGGTTTCATTGGGTGGCAGGGCTTGAGATGTCATTTCATCTCAGTTATGGGTAAAAGTCCCACAAAATTGGAAGCAACATCTCCAAAATGACCTATCCAGTGTTGATGGGGACGTTAAACATCAAACAAACAAACAAGAGCAGACATTCATAAAAAAATCTTTCTTCAGTCGAACCACTACAGATTAGAGTGCCCTTCCCCATTAGATTTCCACAGCTGAAGGTACTGGGGATGTTGTGTTAAGTGAGAGCTAGGGACACGCTTCCCATATCACAGGTCCTGTTGTATAAATGTCATTTCATATGTCACCAGTAACAATTCTGATTCTGAGAAGATCCGACTCCTGGTTGTCTTTTTTTTTACAAGATCGTCTATGGTCTTGTAGCTGTTGCTCCCCATGTTGTGGTCCCTTAAGAACTTGCACCCCTGCACTGCTGCCAGATTCATACTGCAGTTTATTACTATAAATTTATACTGTATTCGTCTCACCCCCTTATAATTGTGCAATGGAACAGGCCATGCCGTCAAGCGTTTCATTACTTCCCACATTTTGATTCCTTCCACAGGACTGCACTGTCAGACATTATGTGCCTTAAATGCCAGCGTGTTGTATTTTACTTCAAGCATTCATGTGACTCCCATAGTATTTAATGGGAATCCACATCTTCAAGGACTGTTCCTGTTGAATGGCGACTTAATCTGCGTCCCTGTTCCAGATGTGGAAGAGACAATTTCCTCTCGAGACATGTTTTGGGTTCTTGTATTAACCCATTTAGTACGGGAAACCCCAAAATGTGTACCCTGGCAAACAGTGCAGGCTCAGATCAGGCGTCGGGAGCGCAGCATCCGATCAGGGCCTGCACTGTTTGCAAAAAGTTCAGCCATTTTCCAAATAACCTTTGAAGATAACATAAACTGTCACTCCTAAATTTTGAAATGGGCTCCTCCTGTATATAAGGAGGAAGCTTCAATTTGGTCCAGAGAGGGTTAAAGAATCCTCCTATTGAGACTGAAGTTATCCTGATTTAGGTTACTGCTATTATTGTATATTGCAAGTGATAACTGTTTATGTCAGGCCAAATAAAAAAAAGTGTGTTTAGGGTTTCTTGTAATAAATGGGTAAGATAGGAAGGATTTTTTTATCATGACAGATATGTTAGTAAATAATAGAATCCTATTAGGGCTAATGAGTCAGATAAGGAGTGGTGAGGTACATTTTCTTATTTATTGTAAAAGAGGCACGTTGTGCCCAGTTTTAGAATTGCCTCTATGCAGCAATTCAGACAAGTATCCGCAAGGTATGTTTTGATGGAGAAATAAGGAAAACGTCCCAAATTGTCCTCCGTAGTCCCAATCTGAGGCCATGTAGAACTTTACAGATTTAGTGCAAAAGAGCCCAACTGTGAAGCCAGATTTTTTTTAGGTTTCACCCAAAACATTAGTGAAGATCGGGAAACCCTAAATACATTTTTTTTCATTTGGCCTAAATGTATTTTTAGCTCATGTTTATGACTTCCGTTTTGGCACTTTGCCTGTGATAAACATTGCAAAAAATATGAAAAAAAAAAAGGCAATATATCCATAACTTTGTATAAATGTTTAATATGAAACTTTCCAACTCGTAACTTTTTTGTCTGGTGTTTTGAAGTGAAATACCGCAGTTTATTATATCTGCTAGGATTATTTTGTATGCGTTTTGATATTTAAAATGAACATGGAGGTGATGACATTTTCCTTTAGCTGTAATATCTTTTGAGTTGGTAATATGAACTGGGTATCATCTACAAGTAATGTTCTGATGAAGAAAGTCTGATGTTGACGTCACAAGCTACAGAAGAACTGGCCAGTATACTTGTGGATTTATTGACACTATCCTGAAAGCAGATCAATTCTTATACGTGCATGTTTCTACTGTTCAAACTTCTGAACAGTCTTGGGTGAGGTACTGAACAGACTTGATGAACAAACCTGACAATCTTAGCTCATTCAAAACTGTTGGAATAAATTTGTATGCATCATATACTATCCTGAAAGCAGACAAATGCTTATACGTGCATGTATGTACTGCTCAAACTTCTGAATAGTCTTTGGTGAGGTACTGAACAGACTTGATTGAACAAACCTGACAATCTTAGCTCCTTCAAAACTGTTGGAATTAACTTGTATACATGTATGTAACAGTGAATCAGTGACAGTGTAACAAAAACTAACGGCCATTTAATAACCTCTGACTTTTTATGCCATGTAAAAATCTCATTGTTAACGGCTGAAGTATCTTCTTGTTTGTACATACATGTAGATTCTGCTTGCTTGCTTACAAGTGTAAATCAGTTTAAATACACATGAACAGTGCTACTTAACACTGAGCATCTCACTGATCAAACTAGAGTTTTACTGATAAACTCAAATTTTACCTGTAACTATGGATGATTACTGGACTTGGGCGAAACTGTCTGGCCACACCCGTACATGGAACAGATAAAACTCAACTTGGACTGGGCACAGATTGGTGCTTTGGGTACCAAATACTTGGCTTCATAATGCTGGCAACTTGGCGGGTTTGAAAGCTGAATTTGCAATTCCTGAAATGTAGAGAATTGTATAATTTTGCTTAACCAATGTCGTTCTAGCATAAAGCTAACACCAGAGGAAGGAGTCGAGGATGCCAATGGCTGACAGGCTAAACCAGCGCTCTTACCGACATGGAAGGTGAGTATTGGAGAAGTGAAAAACAAACAATATTGTCATTCAAGAAATAACTGTCCTTACTCGGATCAACCCCAATATGAAATAGAAGATCAATCTAAATGGAAAATACAGCCTTATTTATCTCACAAAATTATAGATGGATCACAAAGTCGCTTTAAGTCTTGAAGCGGGTTAACACTTAACTAAGTACTTGAATTCTGAAAAGTTGGAAGTGCTTTGAACCTTACTGGCACAGTCATACAAATTGACATGGCAAATGCGTACAACCTGAGGAATGTTGATTATCATAGAAGATGATAAAGAAAATTGAAACTGATCTGAGAGAGCTGCAGAAAGACGCACATAGCTTATTGGGCCAATGGAATTTACCCAGTACCTATTGTGTTATTGGTTGAAACTTTACACCTGAGATGTGGTGACTATCTGACTTCGGTAATATCCTTATACACAGATATCAGCAGTTACCAGCGATATCTCAATTCTTCTTGAAGTATTGAAAAACTTGAATTGTATATTTCATCCATATTTTGATATTTGTAACACTTGCAAACTATTGGGTGTTCTTGATTCATGCATATAAATCGAACCAATGATGCAATGTAGTTTACCAGTGATAATGTGTATGTGTTAGCCACATAATTCTGACGTGTAAATCTATTTTGAAAGTATAAAAACTGTAACTTGTGTTATGTAGTTCGAAAGTTTGGCAGTACATAAGTTGTGCTGCAAGGGCTCTTTTGTTCAAAGCTTTTAATGAAAAACCTAATATTTTATACAAGACACTGAAATGAAATGGCCAAGTATCTTTTGCATCACACATAGCCCAGGATAAGAGGGGGTGTCCACATATTATACATGTATTATATATTTCTACATGCAAACACGTGGGTACTTGTTAGAAGCGCTGAGGTGATTCCATTGAGAACCCACAACATTTTCGTACAGAACTAAGAACAACAGCAGAACTTTTTAGATGAAACGAAAGGCTAGGAATCTAAGGATTGGAGCTAAAATACCACTCTGTTAGATAGTTAATTCTTATCCTGCTGCATAAATGGATTTAGCCACAATCATGGACATTTCAACCAGTCTAATTACTTGGTATGATTTATCCTGCAAATTCCTAAATGAATGTCAAAGTGTAGATCCTGATCAGATGGTTTCTTCAGAAGTCATCTGATCTGGATCTACACTGTTTGCAAAGGTGGGTTGTCATGAACAACGGGGTCACACAATTGACAAGTAACAAGGTAACAGAGCTTTGAACATTGGGGCCATAAACATGTATTTTTTGTAAAGCTTGATAACTATATTGTAACTTATAGGTTGTATGTCTTCTTTACACTTCTTTTTTTAACATGTATCTTGTGTGCCCTTGAATGTATGAGACATTGATTGTTTGCCGCTGTTGACATAATTCTAGTATCTATTTTTCAGAAATTGGCTCCATGTTTTGAAGTAAAAGAATGTTTTGTAAGAGATTTCAAGTGGTTTTTATTATTATGTACATGTGCATGTATAATGACATTACATATTTGAACCTGAGCTTGACAAAACCTGGTAAAAAGCCTGTGCAAACAGCAAATGCCACAATACCCACCTAACCTAAATAGTGTTGATAGGGGCATAAAACCAACACACACACAAAAAATCAATACCCACCAAGTTTAGATAGTCTTTATCTATCACTTCTTTGTCTTGACCCTGGATATCCCGGAAACTGTAGAATGCTCTTGTTAGCAGGGAAGGGAAAACTGATCTGGGGCCAGTTGTTTAAAACTAATGGTGTCATTAGTTATATAGTGGATCTTACATGAGTGTTCATGAATCAGAGGAATAGATAAGCTTTTATTTGGAATTGGGTTATACCCACTATACTAAACTTTAATTGGGTATTTGAAGAAATGATTGGGTATCTCAGATTTTGTTACCTACAGAATTTGAACTGACTGTTACCCACTGAATTTGAAATGACTGGGTAATGTAATTATGCACTTATCATTAAAGCTTACTTTCAGCTTGGCAAAGGCTTAAATGCATCTATGTTTTTACTTAAATAATTCTGTGTGTTCCTTGTGTTTGTAAAAAGCAAGAAACGCTAAGGCCAGCATTATTACTGACAATACTGGGCAGGTTATTAAATATAACAGAAAGATTTGGATTTTTAACATTTATATATACAAGTATGACAGTATCTGTTGGCCCAATAATTGGGTATCTTTGTTTTTTTTTTACTTTGGTTTTGTTACCCTTCAAGTTATTTTATAATTAAGTATTTTTTTAATTTTATTGGGTATTTACGCAAATACCCTGCTTATCTGTTCCTCTGATGTATTAATATTTACATTTCCAGTGTAAATTCTAATGTAAACCTATAGAAAACAGTTGCGTTCATACTTCCATGAACGCGTCGAATCACAAGATTTTCAGTGACGTTAAGTGACGTCATTCTAAACCATTGCTTTCTACGGGCGTTGATGACGTCAACGCTGCTCCACTCTTTGTAGAAAAACAGCGTGTAAATATTTTTCAGCTTTAAAAGTTTGCCCTACAAGCATTTTTTCGGCCAGTGATGAGGGGCAAATAATGTAAATATAAAAAATAAACTTAATTTTTCTGCTTTTCATGAAAGTATGAATGACAGTGGGTCGCTAGCAAAGTTTACATGAGAAGGGGTTCATTTACTTTGCACGCGACCCACTGCGTTCATACTTCCATGAACTGCAGAAATTCTTAATTGAATTTATTAAACAAGTTGAGGAGAAGGGATACAATGCGAGGCTTTGCCAAGTATTTTATCCCTTTTCCTCAACGAGTTTAATAAACTCAATAATGCATGAACACAAATGGAAGATGCTATTTATCATATGACATTTGAAACGCATTTTATTCACGATTGTTAACAAAAATATCAATTTTGTGCCATTTGTAAACGCAACATCGTTAAGAGCATCGTGCATGCAACGTTAGGGGACGTATCTAGCTAATTTGCATATTTAATCCACTAGTGGATTATCTAAAATATTATATGGCATTATTACACTCCCAGTCACGAGGTCATATGATAAATAATAACATTATTTTTTTGTTACATTTGAGGTTTAACGTCCCTGTCAACACTGTAATGGTAATTTTGGAGAAGTTGCTTCCAATTTTGTGGGACTTTTACCCGACATTGAGATGAAATGACATCTCAAGCCCTGTCGCCCAATGAAACCAATAGAGTTTATAAGCATGGGCGGGCCGACTTGCATCGCTTTCCCTGGGCAGGCTTAGATCCTCTAAGCTGTTTACCAGTACTCGTGTGCGGGTGGGCTTCAGCTCTGCGTGGAAGCATCATGCAGCCAATATATTTCTTCAAGCCCTGATTGGCGGGGGCCGATATAATAACATTAAAACTGATCATTTAATAAAGTAAACATATTTGTTTTTTCCCAGATGGCAAAAAAATTATATCCTTTGCAAAACAAAAATAACAGAGTATAAGAACAGCTAACAATTTGGTCACTAACAAGCTCGTTAAGGTTAGAATGCTTCGAACAGGATCCAATCCAGGCTGATCTCTTTCATTGCTGGTTGTGGGTTTTGTCATGTGCAGGTGTAACTGTCAAGATTGTCTTTAAGCAAAAAAAAAACTACCGTAAAAACTCTAAAAGTTCGGACATTTTGTAATTCACCTAAATCATTAACGGATTTGTTTTAGGATACAACAAGTCCAAAAGGTGCAGATGGAATGTCAAACAGTGAAGACCCTGGAGCAGTCTGGTCTAGTTCTGCACTGTTTGCTAAGGCCTATATGTCCCAGTACTTTAGAATGATCATAACAGTGATGCAAAATCTTGTCCAGATAATAGAAATATACCTGTATTCATCATAGTCATTTTGGAGCTTAAAATTGTGGATTTTCTGCCCCCAAACTTTGTTTTACGACCCCTCAAAATGTGTTTTCAATACTGTTATTTTCATGCTTACACTTGTCACTTGTTTTTTTGGTTTAGAAATGTACAACTTGCATATTATATGCCTCATTGACTTTTTAAAAAGAAAACATTATTGCCATTTGTATAGGGCGATGATTCCGAGTTCTGTAGTATAGAACATGAGCATACATACATGTATATATGCTGAAGCAACTTGAGAAAAAGAAAATGCAGTTTATCTGTTCCATTTTTGCTTTGCTTAGGTATTATGCAACAAAAATGCAAACTTTTCTATGTACATGCATTTCTATTCACAGGAAAGTACAATATACATGGAGGCCGTTAAGTATGTTTACAGTCACAATTATTTCAGTGATTGATTTTATTGCAAGTACTAAGGCTGGCACGATTAATCGGATAATCGATTATTCAGTCGATAAATTCCACAAAAATGATTATCATTACTGATTTACTTGCAATCGATTATTTGTTAAGTATAATTTACTATCCAAAGTTGTGCCTAAAGTAGCTGTACGAGTGGCAAACAGTGCAGACCAAGATGAGACGCCGCATTTTGCAGCGTCTCATCATTGTCTATACTGTTTGCTTAGGCCTGACTGTTAAAATACATATGGCAAATACAGCATATGGTCGGAGTCATGCTCGGAAAGAAAGCCGGACAGGTAAAATTATGACCAAATCTTCAATAATTACTAGTCGATTATTGATCGCAATGACAGGAACGATAACCGATCATCTTTTCAGCTCCGATTAGCCAGCCCAAACAAGTACCAGTACATGTGTAGTATACGAATGTACACATTTTTAACCCTGGTCTCGCTGAATCATTAATTTGGCCACACCCATTTCTGACTTGGAACCAATCAGATAACTTGATGTATTTATTTCCTACAAATTCACAAACTGAATGTCAAACTGAAGATCCTGATGTTACTTGCTATTGTTAATTCCGAACCCTGTTTTCGCTTAGATCCCTTTCTCGTCTCATGTGTCTGCTCTACTAAAAATTCTACAGTTTTGTTCAGGAAATGTTCAGGCTGGGCAAAATGATTAGTCTGAAAAACTTCTACTTACAGGTATTACTGTTATAACTTCAAGAGACAGAAATGGACGTTGAAATGAAGAACGCTAATGGAGGTAAGATTAGTTTTCAGTAAGGCTGACACGATTAATCGTATAATGGGTTAATCAATTGATAAATCCTACAAAAATGATTATCATTTCTGATTGGCTTTTAATCGATTACTTGATAGGTACAATTTACTACCCAAAGTTATGCCTAAAATAGCTGGATGAGTGGCAAACAGTGCAGACTCTGATGAGACACCGGATTTTGCGGCGTCTCGTCTGGGTCAACACTGTTTGCTCAGGCCTGTCTGTTCAAATATACATGTGGTAAAGTGCAACATATGGTTAGTCATGCTCAGACAGAAAGCCAGACGGATAAAATTAAGACAGAAACCTTAACGATTACTATTGGTTATCGATCGCAATGGCAGGACTGATAATCAAATATCTTTTCAGCTCCGATTAGCCAACCCTTATCTTAGCACCTAGTACTACAGAACCCAGAATCATTGCCAGTAGCATCATCATTTACAGTAGAACTTTTGATGCCTCGAACACCCGTAGCTTGTTTCCTATGACTCTAGTCAAACCCTTTCTTGAGTCCCTTGTGAATTTCTCTTCATAAGAACTAGTGAGGGAACATTTAGGATATTTTCATCTTTTATCTTGCAAATGTGTGTTGTGTGTACTCATTAGAAATGCCTCAATGAGGCGATTCTAATGAGTATACCAGGGCCTGACAAATACAAAATTTTTACAAATTTTGCCCACCGGGCAAGTAGGGCAAGTTAAATATTTTGCACTTGACAGGCTCAAAATCCTACTTGCCCAGGATTTTGGAACTCAAACTGGGGGTGGATGCAGGGGGATAATGGTGACGAACGACCAACATTTATAAACATAATCCAAGGTTTCTATGCAGTTTCAAGCACAACAACTTTCCATTAGGGTCTAGTTATTTCATGTTTTTGTTTCGTTCCTTTGGTGTCCTTGATGGGAGCTGTAGATTAATTGTATTGATTCCAGACATTGCATTCACTTCTATTGATTTGATGTAATACAGTAGAAAATACTGTAGTTGTCACAGTCAATAATGGTACTTTTTAATTACTGACATGTTATAATACCTTAACGGATTAGCAGTTTAAGATAGTTATATCATTTAGCTTGACCGACATGATAAAACGCGGGCTGCAGCCGATATACTCAGAGGATCAAAAGTGTCCGGGCAGCGAGATACGAGATTAAAAGAATGCAACTACAATTTAATAATCCAAACACAAGACGAGGATCCCTCCATCCAAAAAGAGCCCAAACTTTCACACCCGCCCTACAAGCAAGTTCAGTGCATACATCAAGATTTCCATCATCCAAATCGCCGTCCACAAACCACCACTACCATTTTCAACACGTAATCAGTAAATGACGTCATCCGATTCAGTAACCTGACACGTGTTTAATGTCATTGTTTTATTTTAATGGGGTGTATCTCTATCATAAAAAAAATGATTGGAACAGGTAAAAAGTATTTTCTCGATAGCTAAACAGTTGTGGATAGAGGTGGATAGAAAACCGCACCCTGCACAACTCTAGAATTATCCCCGGAAGCTCCGTTCAATTGCCAACAACAGCATACAGGTGTGTTTGCACAAACCAAAGCGTTCGACTTTTCCCGCCAAGGGTCTGCTATTTGGCACCAAAACATGACCATTCACAACATAGTAGAATAGTCCGTTTTTATTATGCATGTATACAGTCTACCATTAGATGTTGCTAGTCCTCTTAGGAGCTAATAATTGATTGTGGATTTAATTTTATGATTGAGGGATAAACGCAAATTGGAGACCGTATTTTCACTACTTGTCACGCCTATCGATAGCACTGAAGGTACACACTACACCATAAATGAAAGACGCGCACCGCTGGGCAATCATTTAATCGGCAGGGATTAACAGTTGTGTCATAATTGAACCGTTAATTATACATAGATGGTTTGTCTCTGAATTGCGGACAAAGCGGAACAGTGCATGTTACATGTGGGTTTACGGCGTCCCGCAAACCCCCATGCTGACAAGACAACCGTGCGTGATCTCTGACAGGTGTACGGGCAGCTGTGGGGTAAGGCACAAGAAAGATGTTAGATGAATGACATGAATTATTTACAGTATCTACATACAACACTTACTAACACAAAACATCACAATTTGTTGCTTCTGTAGCCAACTCACGACGTCCGCTCCGAAGGCAAAACAATGTTCTGTGCTCGGAACGTGTGACGTGAATACCTACAGAAGCAAACAACAAAAACAACAACAAAAACAAAGAAAAGAAACAACACAATACGCGACTGGCCAGTTTATAACTTAGGGTGAATCCCCCTTTCGCGTGACACTTCCTCTCGCGAACTAGTAGAACTAGTCTATCAACATAGTTGATAATAATAGGTTTGGCGATCACGTTTGCCGATCAGAGGTTTAGCGATCGTCCAAATAACCTGCAGGTAAGTTGACCTCTTCCATGGTCTCACATTTGTTTACAACGAACAATGATTTAGATTCTGCTTCTACCCTGGTAGGCGCTGATTACGGCGGTCTGTCCGCCCTTGCTGGACCCTAATGCCTAGCGTCGTACCAGTACCTGCTGCTATGAAGCAGGGAGCAGCAGGTCACACATTGTTGTGCCTTTCAATATACTTTCTATTTCCCCGTCACAATGTTGTGTTCACTCTTACAACTTGACCTGCTGCTAAAGTGTTCGCTTTTTTCAGGGTTTATATATCTATGAATACTACCGGAAAATCATGCCTACTCATATTACCTTGCTCAATTCGTGGCGAGGTGGAGATACCGGCCACAAACAAAGCCAGATAGCAAAAATCGAGTAGATAATGGATTTGTGTTCAAATAGTATATTTCCCATAGGAAAAATTGATGAAACGACCCTATAATCAATGACATGACTCCTGTCAAAACGAACACCCATACAACACGTGACGGGAATGAAAATAATATATGGCACAATTTGGCGGTTGGCGATTTTTAGGCAAATTCTATAGGACTCGGCCTTTTAGCGGCCCCCTGTATTGTAAAAACAGCTCTCTATAAACCACTCATGCATACATCGTATGATATGTGCATGACTTGTTCATGGAGCCGCACAGTTTGCGTACCATATTTCACCTAAAATATTTCACTCGCATCGCCCT
This sequence comes from Lucinisca nassula, assembly GCA_963580285.1. Classification (NCBI taxonomy): domain Eukaryota; kingdom Metazoa; phylum Mollusca; class Bivalvia; order Lucinida; family Lucinidae; genus Lucinisca; species Lucinisca nassula. Next base: position 43,479,999 of record OY757027.1, on the reverse strand, counting down.
ACCATATATCTACTAAAATAATTTAGATGTGCATAAGCACCAGAGAGGTTTCCTATTCCATCTCGTAACAACGGTTTCCCCTTTTGGAGAAAAAACAATCAGAAATGTTTTTTTTTTGTGTGTATAGAGATGGAATAGGATGAACCTATCTAAACAAGACAGCTATTTACACAACAACCGTGCGAAGAATTACCTACTAAGGTAGTCTGCCCCCAAATTTTCTTGGCCCCGAATTGCAACAATCCGAAATCTATACGGCTGTAGTTTCATTGCCCAACGCATAATTCGAGGATTGAGAACTTTTGATGTTTGCATATAAGACAAGGGCTTGTGGTCTGTCTCAAGCAGGAATTCTACTCCGTAAAGATACTTGCGAAATTTCTCAACACCCCAGATAATAGCCAAACATTCCTTCTCTATTACAGAATAGTTTTTCTCACGAGGCAAAAGTTTCTTGCTGGCATAAGCAATGGGAAGTCGTCCTTCCCCTTCAAATTCTTGGAGCAAAACGGCTCCTATACCAACATCAGAAGCGTCCGTCCGGAGTATGAACGGATTCCCTTCATGAAAGATAGGAAGACGAAGAATAGGACTAGACGTGAGTCTATTCTTCAGGGTCTGGAAAGCCTTTTCATGATGGTCCTGCCAGTCTGTGATCTTGTTTGGTCTACTTTTCTTAGTTAAATCTGTCAAAGGGGAAGCAATAGATGAGAAATTTGGAATGAAACGGCGGTAGAAACCAGCCAACCCAAGAAATGACTTTATTTGTCTCTTAGTAGAAGGTCGAGGAGCATCCTTTATAGCTTGTATCTTGTCTTCTTGCGGTCTAACTGACTGAGCAGCTACACTGTGACCAAGACATTCGATACTGCTATACCCAATCATACACTTGGAAGGTTTTGCCGTCAACTTGGCTGTCCTGAGTCTATCTAAAACTTCACGTAATGACGTCAAGTGGTCTTTCCAAGTTTCGGTAAAGATCCACATATCATCGACGAAGCTATCAACGTTAGAAAGTTCGGACAGAATCTTTCTCATCAACCTGCAAAATGTTGCTCCTGAGTTTACCAAACCGAAGGGCATAGTTTTGAATTGAAACAAGCCTTTGGGGGTTTCGAACGCAGTTAGGGGTTTTGCCTTAGACGTCATTTTTACCTGCCAATAACCTTTTGACAAATCTAATTTGCTAAAGTATTTGTGCCCCGACATTCTATTTATAACCTCCTCCATATTTGGCATTGGTTCTGCATCGAACTCCGTCACCTTATTAAGTTTACGGAAGTCAATGCAGAACCGCACCGAACCATCTTTTTTAGGGACAAGTACTACAGGGGATGAATATGGAGATATTGATGGCTCAATAACTCCTAAATCTAACATATCTTGAATTTCCTTTTCCATTACATCCCGTACTTTATATGGTATGGCATAACCTTTTGACCTCACTGGTTCCGTCGTCAGTAACTTTATGTCGTGTTCTATTTGGTCAGTTCGTCCTGGTACACTGGACAGTACGTCCGGGTATTCTTTTATCAACGTCTCTATTTCTTTACGCTGATCCTGCGTTAACATTTCTGAAATATTGACGTCCTTAAACGTCTCTGGTTGCTTTGCAGTAGGAAAAGCGCAATCTTCCAATGAGAATTTGTCAACGTCATCATTTTCAGTTGACGGAGTGGACTCTACAGAAAGCAAGCAATGTGACGTCACATTTTGACGTTCCACATATTGCTTCAGTATGTAAGCGTGATACGTGTTAACATTTCCATTGACGTCAATCTTATAATCCATTCTGTTCACTACCTCAACCACTTCATAAGGACCTTTCCATTGAAGCAATAATTTATTACTGTCTGTCGGTAGTAACAACAGCACTTTATCGCCGACGTCAAATTTACGCGACCTCGCGCCTTTATCATAATAAGCTTTCTGCTTAATCTGAACCTTCTTTAAATTATCACGCGCTAATTTGCATGTGTGCTCTAACCGTTCCCTAAGCTCAATAACGTATTGATACGTCGAAAGAACTTGCTCATCGCGTACCTCTTCAGCCCATAATTCTCTTAATATTGCCATTGGACCTCTGACGTTACGTCCATATAACAACTCAAAAGGGGAGTATCCTAAAGACTCTTGGGGGACTTCCCTTACCGCAAATAATAAAGCTGGAAGATATTTATCCCAATCTTTTGGACGTTCAGCACACATGCGACGTAACATCTGCTTTAACGTAGCGTGGAAACGCTCACTCACTCACTCACTCAAATTGGGTGTCTCGGACTACACGTTAACTGTTGAAGAGAAAGAAGTCTGCTGACTTCCTTCATTACCTCAGCAGTAAACTGTGATCCACAATCAGTCAACATTTCATCAGGAATGCCAACCCTACTAAACATTTCAATAAGCGCTTCCGCGACACGTTCCGTCTCAATACTCGGTAAAGCTATCGCCTCTGGATACCTTGTCGCATAATCTATCATGGTTAAAATATACCGAGATTTCCTATCAGATCGAGGCTCAATTGGACCAACTATGTCCACTGCCACCCTCTTAAATGGCGTATCCATCAATGGCATTTTTCCTAGAGGTACTTTAGTGACCCGACCTTTCTGAATAGTTCTCTGACAAATATCACAAGATTTACAAAATCTAGCGACATCCCCGCAAATACCGGGCCAGTAAAACTCAGTTACAACTCTATCCAATGTCTTCCTAATACCCATATGTCCAGACATAAGCGTTTCATGAGCCAGTTTCAACACCTTTCCTCGGAAACTTTGAGGGACCACAAGTTGGAAAGAGACTTTGTTACCCTTGGTGAACTCCCTATATGCCAAACCTTTTTTCTCAATAAACCTAGTTTCACCTCGGTTTAAACCACGACTCACAGTCTTGTTCCCAGATACAACCCTTTTCCTGATGTTTTCCAAAGTTGGATCATCAACCTGAGCTTGCTTGAAAGCCTCCTTGTCATCGTTAATGATCTGATCGGGAACCTTAAGTTTTCTGTAAGGCTTCTCATCCTGCCTAGTTTGAGACCTAGTTACAACTGCGGCTGAGAAATGAGACATATCAGGAAGTTTTGATCCATCAATGTTACCGATAACCAAATCGTACAACGTATCATCCATACACAAAGCTTCAGTTTTCCCAGTGAAAAAAGGACAATCAATGTCAATCATTGCCAAAGGATACCTTTGTGTGGATTCATCAATCAACGTAACATTTGATTCCTTCCCTATTAACTGACTATCCGAAACCAAACTTCTCCGAACGACACAGCCTGTACACCCAGTATCTCTTAATACAACCACCTTTTTATTATTAACCAATCCTTGTGCCGTCGGTAACCTTGCCTTTAAGAAGTAACAGACACCTTCCCTAGTTTCCTTACTACACTCCTCCCTATCCGAAATCAAAGGATCACCAACCTTATTTTCAAAAATACTTCCAATCTCATCACCTTTCCTAGTTACTTCCGTTTGACAAAAACTAACTTGGTGTGCTGCGCCACGTGGTGTGCTATTATTTTTACCGCGTCCGCGAAAAGACCCTCTAAAATTACCACGACCACGTGTATAACCACGACCTACATTCTGCATATTCTCATTCTTAACCTGAGAACCTTGAGCCTCTACGCGCGTGTTAAAATTTTCCTTAACACCGCTATCCCCAACTCCAGTTGCTCCTACCTCTGCGCTATACAATTGTTTCCTGTCGGGGTTCTTAAAACATTTAATTGTTAAATGCCCCTTACCGCATATGCTACACTTGATATCCGGTCTACCACTCGGTTTGTTCGAGTCAACTTTGTCTTGTTTACCCCTACGCTGCGCCTCTATTATCGCGTTGCCCCTTATTAATGCAACTATATACGCCCCCGCGCGCTTCTGCAAACAAATCTGCCTCCCTAGCCATTTCATCTAAATTACCAAACTGTTTTGGCTTCAGATGTACATACAGTTCTCTATTACATGACTCCAGGAACTGATCCCTTGCCATGAAATCACAGACAGCCGGAAAAGATTTTTCTATCTTTGCCATATTAAGCCATTTTTAGCTCGTCTGTTTTTTGAAAAAAAACTTTCGAGCTATTGTCATCACTCCGGCGTCTGCGTTGTCGTCCTGCGTCGTCCTGCGTCGTTCCAAAAAAACTTAACCTTGGCTATAACTTAAAAAGTATTAGACCTAGCCTCATGAAACTTCATACACACACTCATCATCACAAGAGCTACATTTTGACCAAGGACCATAACAACATTGTAGATTTTGGCTGAATTATCTCCCCTTTTCAAATTTTTTTCTGAAACACATTTTTTGCTCTCATTTTAATACTATTCACAACAGAGCCTCAAACTTCACATGAATGTTCCTTGGGACAAGACCTTTTCAGTGATACCACACTTTTTGATCTGTGACCTTGACCTTTGAACTTTGACCTATTTTTCGAAAATTTAACCGAAAACCTTAACCTTGACCATATTTCAAAAAGTATTTGGCCTACCTTCATGAAACTTCATACACATACTCACCATCACAAGAGCTACATTCCCTACAAGTTTTATAACTCCATCTTGCAATTTGATTGAATTATCTTCCCTTTTCTCTACGTTTTTTTTAAATTGTTTTTGTCTCTTATTTCAATACTATTCACAACAGAGCCTTCCAACTTCACATGAATGTTCCTTGGGACAAGACCTTTTCAGTCATACCACGCTTTTTGACCTGTGACCTTGACCTTTGAACTTTGACCTATTTTTCGAAAAATTAACCAAAAAACTTAACCTTGACCATATTTCCAGAAGTATTTGGCCTGCCTTCATGAAACTTCATACTCACACTCACCCATCATCACAAGAGCTAGTGCATTATCTCCCCTTTTCCAATTATGATGCAATTTCACTGATTTGTCTATGTGACATGGAAAAACAGACGAGCATGGCGCCGCTTGCGGTGCTCTTGTTCTCTCTCCTGTCCCTCTCTTTCATCTCTCCTATCTATTTTCTCCTCTTCTCTGGGATCAACACAAACGGACCAACAAGGGTTGACATTGTCCTCTATTGTCTCGTGTATCTAGTTCCACCCACCCTCTGACTGATGACACAAACAAATCCAATAGGGTTGGGGTTCTCCTGATCTGGAGCCACTGAAAATACTGAAATCTTCTCTTGCTGAATATTCATTTAAGTCACAGCCATTTCTGTCTATCAACCAATCAGATTACTTGATGTAATCAATTGCTACAAATTCATAAAGTGAATGTCAAACAGTGTAGATCCTGATCAGATGGCTTCTTCAGAAGCCATCTGATCTGGATCTACACTGTTTGCAAAGATAGGGGTTGTCGTGAACAGCAAGATAAGGGTTAAATCTCGAACACCTTGAGGAATTGTTGTAGTTATCCATAAATTTGGACAATTTTGTTTAACGATTATGCAAGGAGTCAAAGGGTGCAGACAAAATGGCAAACATTGTAGGCCCTGATCAGACTGCTCCTGATCTGGGTTTGCACTGTTTGCTTACACCTATTTATCCAAATATTAGTATCATTAAGGTTCGTCTTGTTCAGTTAGTTATTTGAAAAAAAAAAAAAAGCGAGTTTGCAAATGTTTTGACTATGATTAGTGTATTTAGTGTTTTCATTGTATGTTCTAGATGACAGTGATGTAGATAACGAGACTGAGGAGAGTCTGCTGAAGGAAGATGACAAGGAAACTATGATGGAGTCTGAAGAATATAAGGTACTGTACTCAGATGATTTTACAGAAGCCTCCGTGGTATAGTGGATAATCTACTTGCCTAATAACCCAGGGGTTTTGGGTTCGATACCGGGCTCCATCAGACCTTCGGATGGGTCTTTAAAACCGAGGCACCCTCTCCATATGACCATAGTTGTTGGTTGGGCGTGAAACTCACTTTGATGTTTATAGCAGCTAGTCATTGAAGTTTGCCCAAGTTAATTGGTTGATTAATTTATTCAGATTACCAATTAAGCTTCTAGTAGTGTTCAAAACGTATAGGTCATATATAGGAAAATGACAATAAATGGCTGGTCTTGGTGGCTCAGTTGGATGATTAGGAGGTTGCAGGTTCAATGTCTGCTGGGTCTGGCAACACTTTCCTTGAAGATTAATCATGATCTTTTCCATGCTCCTGTCACAGAAGTTAGTAAATCTTTCAGGCTGTAGTTTGACCCTTATTTTGCTGTTCATGACAATCCCTATCTTTGCAACCAGATCAGTACACCACTGTCATTCAGTTTGCTGATTTGAATGAAAAAATTACATAAAGTAATTACCCTGTGCTGGCTGGTTTAAATTTTTTTTAGTCACTTTGTAATTCCTGTCATGAGAAGAGCAGGTCTGATAAGCACCTTTATGTTCATTTTGTGGATAGTTTCCATATCTAAAAATTTCAAGACTTGGTTACGTAAGAAAAAGATCAGCTCTGTAATTTAGTGAGTAATAAATCACAGTTTAGAGGTCAGTTGTGTTAGAAGAAATCCCGCTAAAATAATCGACTGCAACCCACGCATTTATGTATATCCTTTTCTAATGTTTTCGATGCAAGAACATGAGGTTAGACCGTCTTGAGTCAAGGAAATTGACTTGTGACGTTTTTAATAATGTCACTCGTCACGCTCTTCCTTGCCGTGATTTGTTGTAGAATAAAAGTTGTTTTCCATTGCCTATATAGGCGCGCTGTGTTACAATTGTCCACAAAGTGGATCACGGTGATTAAGCGGAGCCGTAAAATGAAATTTGCGACTGTAAAACCACCGATTTACCTCACAAAATGACAATTTTCAATAGTTATCTCCATTCTAATGCACTAATTCGGTTGTTTTGTTAAAACTTGTACTATTTTGCACAAAGCGGCAGGCATTGTGAGAGAGTAAAATCAAATGTTAGCCAATGAAAAACTACGTTATGTTGTGACGTCGGATTTCCGACAGTATATCGTAGAATATACTGTCGCAGATGTTTGACGTTATTCAATCAGACGGAGTGTTACATAAGTAAGTGCATTAGAATTGGGTTTTACCTGGTTGCAAACCCAAGTTTGCTTTTGATGGAGAGTTTTTGATTTTGCATTTAAGGAAATGGTCTCCATGGGTATTGATGAAAATGTTGCCCTTCAAATGATGAAAACGTTTGCTACTGGTCACTTCTCATATGAGGACCTGGATGAACGAGCCAAGAATGCGTTGAAAGAGTTCCCAGCAAAGGATGGCATCCGTCTCCTGCAGTTTCTACAGAAAACTACCATGGAACATGTTGTGAACAAGAGTGCTTACTTGTGTGGTCAGATGAGAATGTACAGGTAAAATTGAAATGGATACTTTTGGGTCTCTTTTCTGTTTCATGTCATAAGCATACTTGATAGAACTGCCTTAGTGAGGGGATTCTGACAAGTACCCAGAACACAGGTTTCGTTATTAACCCTTATCTTGCTGAATATTCATTTAAGCCACACCCATTTCTATCTATCAACCAATCAAATTACTGGATATAATTTATTGCTACAAATTCATAAACTAAATGCCAAACAGTGTAGATCCTGATCAGATGGCTTCTTCAGAAGCCATCTGATCTGGATCTACACTGTTTCCAAAGATAGGGGTTGTCGTGAACAGCAAGATAAGGGTTAAAGAAATAAGGAAACCGATCCCAAAATAAACCTTTTCTGAAAAACACCTTTCATATTCTGTCACATAGTTGGGCCCAATTGTTCAAACTTAGTTGCAAAAATGTTAACTCTTAGTTAAATATCCAGTAGTTGTAATTTTTCAGAAAAATGTACAAAATCTGATGTTTTTCTGCAAATTATGTCCACCCACTCAAGGTGGACTTTCTATAGGAATTTTACAGTGTGCAATGTCTTTAAACCACTTGCAGTCCACAGCATCTTGAAAATGCTATATTCCTTGTATATTTTAATACATTTTGCTTTGCTAGTGAAATAAAAAAAAAAAAACAATAAAAAAACAGTTGCCCGGCCAAAATTTGCACTTGACCCGGGTAGTTGGGCAAACCTGGCCAATAGATTCATCAGGACTTGTCAAGTTCCCCATTGAAAAAAAAATTGTTGTGGGATTATAATAGCATATGAACTAGTTACGGTGATTACGATACTTCTTTGTAGGTTGAACAGAAAGGCATTTGCTCAGAAGATGGCTGATTATAACCCTCCAGGACCAGATGAGAAGGCATTGAAGAAGATTTTAAATGAGTCCGGCTACACCCTTGATATAACTCCAGGTATCTTATCCATTTTGTACCGAATGGACTCATCACGAAAACACACCTATATAATTTTGACCCCCCGTGAACACTTTTATATAGCAGAACGGGGTTTACAGGGGTAAACCTGATTTTTGTTGCGCCTGCTATAAGCATGGCGCGATATAGGCACCCGGTTTTCCGTTTGTTCGTCCGTCCGTTCGTTCGTCAAGGCGTCAACATTTGCGACCACCCTAGCGTCCACCATAATGGTCAAGTTTATTTCTCAAGAACTATAAGAGCTTCATTAATAGTACTTGGTACAAACTTTTGTTTGGGGATGACAACTTACATGCAAGCATCCATATTTGACCTTGACCTACATTGCATGGTTCACTTTGTAAAATATTGCGACCACCCTAGCGTTCACCCTAATGGTCAAGTTTATTTCTCAAGAACTATTAGAGCTACATTAATGATACTTCATACAAACTTGTGTCTGGGGATGGCAACTTACATGCAAGCATCCATATTTCACCTTGACCTACATTTCATGGTTCACTGACATTGTAAAATATTGCGACCACCCTAGCGTTCACCCTAGTGGTCAAGTTTATTTCTCAAGAACCATAAGAGCTTCATTAATGATACTTGGTACAAACTTATATCTCGGGATGGCAACTTAAATGCAAGCATCCATATTTGACCTTGATCTACATTTCATGGTTCACTGACTTTGTAAAATATTGCCACCACCCTTGCGTTCACCCTAATGGTTAAGTTCATTTCTCAAGGGATCTAAGCCTGTCCAGGAACCGCGGTGTGAGGCGGACCATCCATGCTAATAAAACCTATTGGTTTCATTGGGCGACAGGGCTTGAGATGTCATTTCATCTCAATGTCGGGTAAAAGTCCCACAAAATTGGAAGCAATGTCTCCAAAATGACCTTTACAGTGTTGACGGGGACGTTAAACCTCAAATCAAACAAAATCAAGAATTATTTGAACTTCATTAATGATACTTAGTACAAGCCTTTTATGCAAGCATCTATGTTTGATCTTGGCCTAGATGTAATGGTTCGGTGACTTTGCGCCCCCACAGGAGCGACATAGCCTTCGGCGGAATTCTTGTCCATATTTCTGCTCTAAAATATAGATTGTGGGTATTTGTTAGAACCGCCTCATCGAGAACCGCCTCGATGAGGCAGTTCTAACGAGTAACCACAACCTATCTTTCAGCAGAAATATGGGAAATATCACAATTTGTCATCTTAGAATCTTCATGTTTTTGGCTATAAAGGTTACACTGTATTTGTATAGGCGAGTTTTCGTAATGCGTCTCCTTTATATAACATAATATCTTAAGTATTGGTCGCCCCCGCCCATAGGGGCTTGAAGAAATATATGGGTTGCATGATGCTTCCACGCAGAGCTGAATCTGGCCCGCACATTTGTACTGGTAAACCGCTTAGAGGACTAAGCCTGTCCAGGAACCGTGGTGCGAGCCGGACCGTCCATGCTAATAAACCTTGGTTTCATTGGGCGACAGGGCTTGAGATGTCATTTCATCTAAAAGTCGGGTAAAAGTCCCACAAAATTGGAAGCAACATCACCAAAATGACCTTTACAGTGTTGAAGGGAACGTTAAACCTCAAATCAAACAAACAAATCTTAAGTATTGGAACAGACAGGTCTATGCAAACGGTGCAGTCTGATCAGGATCTATACTGTTTGCTATTACATCTGAACTTTTTTGACTTGCTTGATCGTGAAACAAATTAGTTAAAAATTTTAGGAGAATTACAGCATGTCCTCAAGTTGTCCCAATTTTTAGGATTTTTATGGTACAAGAAATTAAAAAGTCCATTTAGGTGTCTGGTTCAGTTTATCTGTCAGAGAGAATGGCTGTACATTCTGCAAAGAGTAAAGGACCTGATTGGACACTAATAATTTTTAATCCCCTGCCATTAAGCCAAATGGAGATTATAATAATGCCCTTTGTCTGTCTGTCTGTAACATTTTTCAGCTCCATATCTCCCTTCAATAGCTTTTCATTAAACTTTTAAGTCAAATATTCGCCTCGGTGAGCAGATGTGCATAACCCATAAATAAACCATGCTGACTCTATATCAAGATCTGTTGAAGGTCACACATTTAAGCCTTGAATTTTGTGTCCATTCCATATCTCCTTCACCCTTGGAAGGGTTTTCATTAAACTTAGGTCAAATGTTGGCCTTAGTGAGATGTATTGAACCTGTAACTCAACCATGCGGTCTCAAGGTCAAGGTCACAGGTAAAGGCCAAGAGTTTAAGCATTGAATTTCCAGTCTCCTCCATGCCTCCTTTACCTCAGGAAGGATAAATTTGCATTAAACTTTGGTCAAGTACCGGTATTGGCAAAAGTAAGATGACATGCAGAATCTGTAACTAAATCATGCCAACTCTAGGTGCAGGTCACAAATGAAGGTCAGGAATTTGAGCCTTGTATTTGTGTTTGCTCTATCTCTCTTAACCCTTATCTAACAGTGTAGATCCAGATCAGATGGCTTCTGAAGAAGCCATCTGATCAGGATCTACACTGTTTGGCATTCGGTTTATGAATTTGTAGCAATAAATTACATCAAGTAATTTGATTAGTTGATAGACAGAAATGGGTGTGGCTTAAATGAATATTCAGCAAGATAAGGGTTAAGGAGTTTTTTTTTAACCGTAGTCAAATGTTTTCCTAAGTGGGATGAGGTGCAGAACCCTGACACAACTGTGCCGTTTACAGGTCACGAGTTTGAGTCTTGAATTTTAGTCCACTCCATCTCTGCTTTACCCTTGGAAGGATTTTCATTAAACTGGTGTCCGGTTGTCTGGCAAGATTCATTCCTTGAATTCCTGGCGATTGATCATGAAATACTTTCTAGGCTCATCCTCTCCTCTCCAGTCCTTTGATTCAAAAAGGGAAGTTATTTGTTTCTCACCCTACTGATAAATCTGCTGTATATGCCAGCTAAGGAACAGTTTGTTAGGAAAACTGCCCTCCCCACCATCCCTTTAAAAAAAGCCCCAAAACATTACCAGCTGTTTGTGATGATTGTAATGATTTTGGTTGGGCTGTTAATCCATAGCAACAAACTGGCCTGCATATGTGTCATAGTGAACCGGCCCCGATAGCTCAGTTGGTAGAGTGTCCGCTCCAGGGAACGGGAGGTCACGGGTTCGATCCCGGGCCGCGGCATACCAAAGTCGTTAAGAATGGTACTAGCTGCTCCTCGCTTGGCACTCAGATTTATGGGGTAAAGATAGGACTGGTCGACCCAGTGTCAGGATAATGTGACTGGGTGTGGTATCATGTAATGTGTCTGGGACATGATACTTCAGTGAGGCAGGACTATAAAAGTGAGCATTGAGCTCCCTGTCGCAACCAGACACCAACGTGATATGACTGAAAAATAGTTGAAAGCGACGTTAAACCCGAATTCACACACACACACGTGTCAAAGTGAGCCACATAAAATGAAAAATAGTTCAAGCTTGTGCACCCAAAGACTACAGACCAGCCTGCACATCCACATCAGTCTGATCAAAGTCTTTAATGTGCACTGTGCCTTTTATAATTATAGCCCCGCTTTGAAAAAGTGGGGGCTATATTGGATTTGGCTTGTCCGGAATTCCGTCTGTCTGTCTGTCAGTCTGTCTTTCTGTCTGTCTGTCTGTCTGTAATATTTGATAGTGGGTACCTTGTTACCGCAACTCCTCTTACAGTTCTAGGTCAATCCTTTTGAAACTTTACAGGTGTTATCATATAGGTTTGAAGATGTGCATATTCTTTTTTCATTATCCTTAAATAATTTTTTTTCACTTATTTCACCTTTTTTAACTTAGACAATTTTTGAGAGCTACTAATGTTAAAATGTATAGGGAGTAGCTACCTTGTTACCGCGACTCCTCTTACAGTTCTAGGTCAATCCTTTTGATACTTTACAGGTGTTTTTATATAGGTCTGAAGATGTGCATATTCTTTTTTCATTATCCAAGTAAATAATTTTTTTCACTTATTTCACCTTTTTTAACTTAGACAATTTTTGAGATCTACTAATGTTAAAATGTATAGGGAGTAGCTACCTTGTTACCGCAACTCCTCTTACAGTTCTAGGTCAATCCTTTTGAAACTTTACAGGTGTTATCATATAGGTCTGAAGATGTGCATATTCTTTTTTCATTATCCTTAAATAATTTTTTTCACTTGACTTATTTCACCTTTTTTAACTTAGACAATTTTTGAGATCTACTAATGTTAAAATGTATAGGGAGTAGCTACCTTGTGACCGCAACTCCTCTTACAGTTCTAGATCAATCCTATTGAAACTTTACAGGTGTTTTCATATAGGTCTGAAGATGTGCATATTCTTTTTTCATCATCCTTAAATAATTTTTTTCACTTATTTCACCTTTTTTTAACTTAGACAATTTTTGAGATCTACTAATGTTAAAATGTATAGGGAGTAGCTACCTTGTTACTTCAACTCCTCTTACCGTTCTTGGTCAATCCTTTTGAAACTTTACAGGTGTTTTCATATATGTCTGAAGATGTGCATATTCTTTTTTCATTATCCTTAAATAATTTTTTTCACTTATTTCACCTTTTTTAACTAAGACAATTTTTGAGATCTACTAATGTTAAAATGTATAGGGAGTAGCTACCTTGTGACCGCAACTCCTCTTACAGTTCTAGGTCAATCCTTTTGAAACTTTACAGGTGTTTTCATAGAGGTCTTTTTTTTTTTTTTTTTTTTTTTTTGGGTTTTATGGCCTTCATAGAGGTCTTAAGATGTGCATGTGGTTTTTTCATTATCCAAAACTTATTTTTTAACGTAGACTGTTTTTCAGATCTAATAACGCGAAAAGTCTATAAGGCATAGGTACCTTGTTAGGGATTTAACCCTCTCACAAGTCTTTACCTTTAATTCATGAGTCTTTCTCCTCTGACAGGGCTATAGCGGGGCTATAGTCAGATCCTCTGACAGTTCTAGTTTAGATTACAGGTCAGTGGATTGGATACACCTGGCAGTATTTTCCACCACTCGTAAAGGGAAACAATTTTTCGGGATGTCCTGTTAGCTTTCCTATAATCTTGCTGAAAAAAAAAGGGTCTACTCTTAAAGGACAAAATTGGCTCCTCAGGAGCCAATTCTTTCCTTTAAAAATTGACCCCTATTGACATGGGAGACCAAAATATTTCTTGAAGGAGGTGCCTCCACTGAAGGTGTATCAATTCCCCTTAAGCCATGCAGATAGGGAATGTTGTATTCTGATGAGTAGTGTAAGGCTTCATTGCTCATGTAAGAGACACGTTTCTTTTTCAGGTCAGAGACGCTATGGTGGACCACCCCCCGGCTGGGAGGGTAATGAGCCTGTGGGGACAGAGTTGTGCGTTGGTCGTCTTCCTAAAACCTGGTTTGAAGACAAGCTGGTTCCGTTGTTCTCGGATGTCGGAAAAATCTACGAGATGAGAATCATGATCGACAGCCACACGGGCTACAGTCGCAACTTCTGTTTTGTCAGATACTGTAATCGGGAGGATGCTGACAAGGCTATGAGGATACTAAATAAGTACGCTTTCACAATGGATCCACTGTAAATGGGAAACACCTAAACGGGTTATAGGCAGACAGTGCAGGACAGATCAGATGTCACAAAAAGCGACGTCTGATCAGGGCCTTCAATTCTTTTATTCAGAAAATTCTACCATTGGTAATACAAATTTCGGAAAGTAACTGAACTTGACCATCCCTAAATCTTCAGCACACCTGGGCCCCAAGGTTCCAAGGTAGTGGGTCTGTCGTCCAACACCTGAAACCTGCAGACTGATCTCAATCATTTCTGATTTCATAGCATGCCTCTGATTGGGCATTGAAAACTGATGATGTTTGCCTATCTCTCATAGAGTTACGTCTCCTTGAATGCTGAAAACGCCTCTTTTTGACCTTGTCATCAGCATAAATCCTTCAGTAAAGATTGGAAGTTCATGAAACTTTCAATCTGTTAGCTCCGGAGAGCGATATACGAACATCATGGTTTTCTGGTATAGGACTCTTTGCTGTATATAAAGGGGAAGATTCCATATTATGTAATTCGCTTTCATTGGGTCGCTGGTGGTTCAGTCTGAATTGTGACCAGGAGGTTTTAGGCTCTGATCTCAGCCAGCAACATTGTTAGAGGAGTTTTTCTATGGTCCTCTCCACTAGATTGAAGGGAGAAGCCTCCATGGTGTAGTGATTACGCTACTTGCCTCATAAACGAGGGGTTGGGTTAAGATTCTTGGTTTCTCCAGACTTCACATGAGTCTTTAAACCAAGGGCCCGTCTCTGTATTATCTTAGTGTTGTAAAAATCAAACACACACAATTTGTAAAACTCACACATACACTTGATAAGGCCAGTTTGATCAGTTCTATGGGCTGTATGAATGATCTTAGGGGAATGGATACACATTCAGGGGAGGCAACTCCTGCAAAAGTATTTTTATCTCATATCATTAGGGGTCAACTCTTAAAAGAAAGAATTTGCTCCTGAGGACAAAATTGCTCAGTGGGACAAGACTGCTGAAAGTTATCTCGCTTTGAAAAATGGCTGACAAATCTTCCAGGTGTTCCCATTATCCTTAAGTGTTGTCCATTGCCTAGTGGTTAAGAGCGCTGACTCTCATCTTGTGGGGGATTATGTCTCACTTGCAGCTCATGCCAGATGCCAAGTTCTGCAATGGTAGTTCAGGCATTTTGTCTGTGGGTAGTCTTTGTTTTCGCACACTTGAATAATGGTAGGTTGAATTTGTTAAATATTCTTGTAAAGGGAGGTAAAATAAAAAACAAAAATACAAATGGCTGCGGACGTCAGAGCTTCTTAATGCATTAATCCAGCCTCCGCCCATCGGGGCTTAGATTGGGCTGCATGATGCTTCCATGCAGAGCTGAAACTGACTGCACAGGCTGGAGTACTTGTAAAACACTTAAAGGTCTAAGCCTGCCCAGGTAAAGTGCTGCTTGGAGAAATACATTCCTTTAAGTGTGCACAATGTGTTAGAATGGAAGCAGATCATTTTTCATTAGAGTAACCTCTTCTTTACAAGTACTTAGTAGTCATTTAACTTAGGACAGCTCCTGCAAGCTTACCATAAACATTGTATATATACTTTTGCAAAAACAAATAAACTGAAACTTGTTTTCACTTGTCCTCTGTGAAATATGACAAGTCTGGCATTGTTTTTCCAGATATAATAGAACTTCAATTTCCGCACACCAATGAGTCGAACCTGATCTCAAGTTCCTTGGATTTTTTTCAAAACAAGAAATAGGGAGGGAAAATTTAGTAAATTGTCGTCTTTTATCTTGCAAATGTATGCTGTTTGTACTCATTAGACTCGCCAAATCATACATTTATATTGTAGAACACCGAAAAGAAGTCTTATCATTATCCCTCCTGGAAGAAGCCCTCAGTGGCTCACACTACCCGTCTCGAACAGATTTTCATGGTACAGAGGATCCGCGTTATAACGACAGTAAATGTTCTGTATTATTGTGCCGTTATAATGAATTTGCCTCACAAAGGTCTATAACATTTGTTTCTTGGGAGTATTAAGTTACAAGAATCTTTCATGACTATGGATTAGATTTGGGCATTTCATACCCAAGGAAAACCCAATCCGGTCGGAATTGAGCTAAATCTTGAGCTAAGAATTCATTCCATTGAAATTACCGTTTTAACGAGTTTTGCTGTTATAACTACACTGCAACCTCGTTATAGCGCTGATCGTTTAAGCGCGGAAATCAGTATAACGCGGTTGTTCCATGGCTCCCGATTTTTTTCCGTCGGGCGAGATTCCGCGCGTCCGAAATTGACTGGGGCGAACCGGCAGATTTTTTCGAGCGGCCGAAAGTGACGGGGGCGAATCAGCCGATTCGCTGAAATAGATTTGCGACAAGCCGCAGACTTGAATCTGTGGCATAGTAGAGCTTCCGCGCATCCGAAATTTACTTGGGCAGACCGGCCAATTTTTTTTCCAGCGTCCGAAACTGACGGGGGCGAATCGGCCGATTAGCTGAAATAGATTTGCGACAAGCCGCAGACTTGAATCCGTGGCATAGTAGAGCTTCCGCGCATTCGAAATTTACTGGGGCGAACCGGCCGATTGTTTTTCCAGCGTCCGAAATTGACGGGGGCGAATCGGCCGATTAGCTGAAATAGATCTTTGACAACCCGCACACTTGAATCCGGCGCATAGAACTTCCGCGCATCTGAAATTGACTGGGGCTAATCGGCCGATTTTTTCCGAGCGTCCGAAATTGACGGGCGCGAATCAATGAGTTGAAACCACCGCTACAGTTTTTTCTGCATGCGATCGGTAAATGACGTCATCGGACCCCAGCAACCCCACACGTGTCTATTGTTTTATCTAAATGGGGCGTATCTCTTTCATTAATTGTTTGGAAACGGTAAAAAAATTCTCGATAGCAAAACGGTTGTGGAAAACACTGCTTTCTGTAAGCTCCGTGTCAATAACCAACAACAGCATACAGATGTGTTAACACGAATTTTTCTCCAACTTTTCTCGCCAAGCGTCTGCTATTTGGCGCCAAAACATAATCATTCACGAGATAGTAGAATAGTCGTAGCAACTCGTCTTAGGAGCAATTAAATAATTTTCACATTGATTGCGGATTAAATTTTATGATCGGGGAATAAACGCAAATTAGAGACATAACTTGACCATATTTTCACACCTTATCGACATGCACCGCAGGGTGGCAATTATATGACAGGGATTAACAATAGTGTCATAATTTAACCGTTATAAATCATCAAACAGTGTAAATCCAAATCAGATGTCTGCGGCGTCTTTCTGAGGTGTCTGATCTGGGCTTGCCGGTGCCCCCAAAGTTATAACGCGGTGATCACCACTAACGCGGTTGGGGTTCTTGGACCCCACCACCCGCGTTATAACGAGGTTGCAGTGTAATGTCGTTATAACGCCGGTCCTTTGTAGTTTAACTACATTTTAGTTCTCAAATGTGTTCTGTGTGATGCTCAGTAGCTGCTGATTTCACTTGCAGGTATGAAATAAGACCAGGACAGACACTGAAAGCCAACCTTTCAGCATCAAACACGCGACTGTTTGTTGGGAATATTCCAAAACCAAAAGATGACGATGAGATTATGGAGGAATTTAGTAAATCACTCGAAGGAATTCAAGAAGTGATCATTTCAGCAAACGACGAGATGGCTTCAAAAGATTTGAAGAACAAGGGTTATGCTTTTCTGGAGTTTGGTGATCACAAGGCTGCTGCGACTGCTAAGAAGAAGTTAGAGAATACAAAAGAAACTGTAAGTACAGTAGAACTTCGATGGCTCGAACACCAATGGTTCGTTTACCATGGATGAGTCGAACCCATTCTTGAGCCCCTAGAGAAATCATGTACATAAGAAATAGTGGGGGATAATTAAGGTGATTTTAGTCTTTTATCTTGCAAATGCATGCTTTGTGTACTCATTAGAATCGCCGCGATGAGGCGATTCTAATGAGTACACACAGCATACATATTCATTATAGAACACCGAAAAGACGTCTAAAAGTATCTCGTTATGCCTCCTGACAGTAACCGCAGTGGCTCGAACTACCCCTGTCTCGAACAGATTTTCGAGGTCCCAAAGGTGTTCGAGCCATTGAAGTTCGACTGTATACTAAGGCTGACAGGATTAATTGGATAATCAGTTAATCACTGATCGATTGATAAATCCCACAAAAATGATAATTATTATTATGTTCCCCCGCTAAAGGGGAGGAGGACATATTGTTTATGGTGCAGATTCCGTCGGCGTGATTCTCTTAGGCAGGATACCTTGCGAACTACTGGATGGATTTTAATCATGACTGATTGATTGATTTGTGGTGTAACGTCCTCGCCAACACTATTAAGGTAATTTTGGAGACGTTCCTTCCCATTTTGTGGGACTTTTACCCGATATTGAGACGACATCTCAAGCCCTGCCCCGCCCATAGGGGCTTGAAGAAATATATGGGCTGCATGATGCTTCCACGCAGAGCTGAATCTGGCCCGCACACTAGTACTGGTAAACCGCTTAGAGGATCTAAGCCTGTCCAGGAACCGCGGTGCGAGGCGGACCGTCCATGCTAATAAACCCTATTGGTTTCATTGGGCGACAGGGCTTGAGAAGTCATTCCATCTCAATATCGGGTAAAAGTCCCATAAAATTGGAACGTCTCCAAAATGACCTTTACAGTGTTGATGGGGACGTTAAACATCAAATCAAACAAACAAACATCTCAAGCCCTGCCACCCAATGAAACCAAAAGGGTTTACATGCATAGTTGGTCCGACACGCACCACTTTGCCTGGGCAGGCTTAGAACGCTATAATCCTAGCCTTTCATTGGCGAGTGTCGCGCCTGGAAATATCCGCCATGATTACCGTGTGATATGACCAACCAATAAAAGGCTAGGATTATATCGTTTTAACGACATGTCGTTGATAAAACGACATCTTTAACCAATGAAAAGGCCAAGATTATGTCGTTAAAGACATCTTTATTGTTTTAAATTCCACGCTACTTTTTCAGAGTGGAATGGAAAACAAGAAATATGTTGTTTAAACGATATATTTTTGTTTTCTGTTCCATTCTAATTTTATTATTTTAAATTGGCGATAGCTATTGACAGCCGGCTGTCGATAGCGAATTCGCTATTGACAGCCAGCAAACTAAATTGATGAAAATCGGTTATTGCAAATTTATTGCATGTTTTACTTTATAAACATTTATGGACAGGTTATTTAACATAATTTTTTATATAATGGCTTCAGGTACTGTGGTTATCCCATCAGTTGGTCTTTACCATGGATATAAACGTGAGCATTGAGCTCCCTGTCGCAACCAGACACCGTCGTGATATGACTGAAAAATTGTTGAAAGCGACGTTAAACCCGAATTCACACACACACACACACACTTTACCATGGAACCTGCTGAATTTAAGTAGTGATATTACCAGCTGTTCCAATGATTTGGTGATTGTCTATCTTCTGATACACATCATTTCTATGACTAAGAATATTGTGAAGCCCTATTAATCTTCTTAATACAAACAAATATTTACTGTTTTGCTTGTGACCGAGGCCATTTTTGGTGGAAATTCCTGAGTTTTTAGCTTAGAAGAGCTTATTGTATGGTAAGGCTCCGTTGTCTGTCTGTCGTCTGTTGTCTGTTTTGTTTGTTTGATTTGAGGTTTAACGTCCCCGTCAACACTGTAAAGGTCATTTTGGAGACGTTGCTTCCAATTTTGTGGGACTTTTACCCGACATTGAGATGAAATGATATCTCAAGCCCTGTCCCCCAATGAAACCAATAGGGTTTATTAGCATGGACGGTCCGCCTCGCACCGCGGTTCCTGGACAGGCTTAGATCCTCTAAGCGGTTTACCAGTACTAGTGTGCAGGCCGGATTCAGCTATGCGTGGAAGCATCTTGCAGCCCATATATTTCTTCAAGCCCCTATGGGCGGGGGCGAATCTGTTGTCTGTCATTATTTTCAAACATCATCTCCTCAGGAATCCCAAGGCCGACTGGAGTCATATTTCATGTGGAGCATCTATGGGATGGGGGAATGAAAGTTTGTTTGCAGGATCCAGGTCACGTGACTAAGATTGCCGCCATGCCCATATAAGGTAAAAACCCTTCAAAAATCTTCTCTGGAACCAGTGGGCCGATTAGCTTGAAACTTGGTATGTAGCATTAGGGACTCAGGTCCATCATATTTTGTTCAAATGATGACCCTTGGATGACCTTGACCAATTTTAGGCCAAGGTCAAATTTGGTCACATAGACTTTTGTATGGGGAAAAGTCAAAACCATGTATTTTTTGGGAAACTATTCAGTATTGCAGCCTGTGATCCAAAATGAGAAGATGCAGTCAGCTAAATGGGTTGATGAAACTACATGAGTATTCAAGGTCAAGGTCATTCTTTGACCTTTGTTCAAGGTCATTCAGATATGAGAATTATAACTTATTTTTCTCAGAAACCACAAAGCCATTTGTAACGAAATTTCATATGAAAGTTTTTAAGAACAAGGAAATGACAATTAATCAATATAAATTTGGACCAAGACCAATATGGCCATCATGCCCATATAAGGTAAAACCCCGTCACAAATCTTCTCTGGAATCAGCGGGCCGATTATCATGTAACTTGGTTTTTTTGTTTGATTTGAGGTTTAACGTCCCCGTCAACACTTTAAAGGTCATTTTGGAGACGTTGCTTCCAATTTTGTGGGACTTTTACCCGACATTGAGATGAAATGACATCTCAAGCCCTGTCGCCCAATGAAACCAATAGGGTTTATTAGCATGGGCGGTCCGCCTCGCACCGCGGTTCCTGGACAGGCTTAGATCCTCTTAGCGGTTTACCAGTACTAGTGTGTGGGCCGGATTCAGCTCTGCGTGGAAGCATCATGCAGCCCATATATTTCTTCAAGCCCCTATGGGCGGGGGCCGTATGTAACTTGGTATGTGGCATTGGTGACTCGGGGGCCCATCAAAATTTTTTCAGATGATGACTCCTGAATGACCTTGACCTATTGTAGGCCAAGGTCAAATTTGGTCGCATAGACTTTTGTGTTCGAAAAAAGTCAAAACCGTGAAATTTTAGCTCACCTGTCACATAGTGAAGAGCTGAGCTTTTGGAATCACTTTTTGTCCGCCGTGTGCCCGTGAGTGTGTGCATCCATCCGCCCATCCCTAAACAATTTCTTCAAACAACATCTCCGTCTAAAGCTCTAAACCACTGATCGTATTTTGACCAAACTTCACAGGAATGATCCTTAGGTGGTCCCCTTTCAAAGTGGTTCAAATCGTTCCGGTCCATTGCACATCTAGGTCACAGGAGGTAAAAATAGATTTTTTTTTACTGAAAACTTTGAAAATCATCTTCTCTGAAACTGCATGGTCCAGGTCTTTGATATTTGGTATGAAGCTTCATCTAGTGGACCTCTACCAAGATTGTTCAAATTATATCCCTGAGGCCAAAAATCACCCACCCCAACCAGTTTTACATAGACTTATATAGGGAAAACATTTAAAAATCTTCTTGTCTGAAACCAGAAGGCCCAGGTCATTATTTGGTATGAAGCTGCATCTAGTGGACCTCTACCAAGATTTTTCAAAATATAGTCCTGGGGCCAAAAATGTCCCCGTGCCAGGGCCCACTGTTTTCACATAGGCGTATATAGAGAAAAACCTTTAAAAATTCTTCTTGTCTGAAACCAGAAGGCCCAGGTCTTTGATATTTGGCACGAAGCTTCATCTAGTGGACCGCTACCAAGTTTGTTCAAATTATAGCCCTTGGGCTAAGAATGTAATAGAGACACTGATACTCAGGTGAGCAATCAGGGCCTACATCTTGTTTCACAAGTTATCTATGCATCACATCATGACCAAACATGCATATGGAAAGCGAACAGTTTTATAGGACAAACTGACATAGTAAAACTTCAAGGCCCACAACAATTAACCATTGTCCTGCTGAATGAATTAATTTTGCCACACCCATTTCTGTCTGTTAACCAAATAAATTGCAAAATACATAATGTATAATGTATTTGTCCAGTTCACAAACTGAATAACAAACATTTAGATCCTGATCAGTTGGTTTATTCAGAAGCCATCTGATCTATTTCTACACTGTTTTCAAAAGGTAGGGGTTGTCGTGATCATCAGAACAATAGTAAATAGTGATCTGTTGGAATGTAGATATGACAATCCACAGTTATTTTAGCTCCCGCCCATCGGGGCTTGAAGAAATAGATGGGCTGCATGATGCTTCCCACAGAGCTGAAACTGACCTGCACACAAGTACTGGTAAACCTTTTAGAGGATCTAAGCCTGCCCAGGCAATGCGGTGCGAGTCAGTCAGTCCATGCTTATAAACCCTATTGGTTTCATTGGGCAGCAGGGCTTGAGGTGTCATTTCATCTCAATATCCGATAAAAGTACCACAAAATTGGAAGCAACGTTTCCAAAATGACCTTTACAGTGTTGATGGGGACGTTTAACTTCAAATCAAACAAAGTTATTTGTTTCCAGCCCATTTAACGTTCCTTCATAGCTCTAGACCCATTTTGTCTAGTCAATGGTTAAATAACAGATACATGTCTACTGAGAATCAGACAACTGGGCCTTGGTGTGGACATAGTTTTCCCTTGTAAGGCTTATGCTAAGGTGGGTTTAGAGGTCTAAATGTCTCTCAGACTAAATGCTAAGTAAACAATTACATGTACAAAAGCCTGATGTGAAACTGAACTGCACCACAGCTCTAGATAAGGAGGAAAACCTAGATATTTAGGTAAACTTTCCTCATATCTATTAACAAAGACTGGTGTTAACCTGACATTTCTGGTATCTGTTGGAAAAGCAACAAGGCAATTCTAACATGTACCCATAACATATTTTAATGCCAGAAGTAATCTGGTTACTCCTTCTCCAGAGCTCTAATGTGCCTTCTGCTATGTTGGGATAAGGCTCATGTGTGACATGAAAATGTCTTTTCGTTTGTGCACTTATACTCAGCTGTACACATTGCTCCAGATTAGCAGCTTCTAGTATATCTATCCAATTTTGGAATAAAAGAAAGGCGATCGTTATTGACAGCAGGCTGTGGATAGCTAACAGCCACAATTTTAAAAGTGATCTGCTAACTTGTACAGTAACAAGAGCTGTCACATGACAGCATACATGTAGCTTGCCTGTTTCGCGCCTTCAAGCTATAAGGTAAAACTACTGAACCATGAAATATATGTCACACTCAGCTAGATATATTTTGAGGTCAATGATCAGGTCACATGGAACATTTATTCCAGATATTACATTTCAGAATCAAATTGTGTCTGAAATATAAGTCAAAATCATTGAACCATGAAAATAGGTCACACTCACCTAGATATATTTCTGTGTCAATAATATGGTCACAAGAAACTTATAATCCAGGATTGAAGTTTCTCAAAAAAAAATAGTATTCAAAATATTTTGCAGACCCACTGAATCATGAAATATAGGTCACATTGACCTACATGTATATGTATTTTGTGGTCAGTCATCTGGTTACATTGAAGTAATATCCCAGGTTTAACATTTCTCCATCAAAATAGTGTTCAAGATAATAAGCAAAATCACTGACCCATGAAATATAGGTCACAATGACCTAGATATACTTTGAGGTAAATCATCGGATCACACAGAACTCATAATCAAGGTGAGACATTTCTCCATCAAATATTATTCAAGATAACAGGCCAAATCACTGAACCATGAAATATAGGTCACAGTGACCTAGATATAATTCAACGTCAATCATGGGGTCACATGGAATAAATAATCCAGGTATGACGTTTCTTATCAAATAGTATTTGAGATAATAGACAAAATCACTGAACCATGAAATACAGGTCACAATGACCTGGATATATTTTGAGGTCAATTATCAGATCACATGAAACTAATAATCCAGGTGAGACATTTCTACATCAAATAGCATTCAAGATAGTAGGCAAAATCACTGAACCATGAAATATAGGTCACAGTGACCTAGATATATTTTGAGGTCAATCATGGGGTCACATGGAACTAATAACCCAGGTATGACACTTCTCCATCAATAAGTATTCAAGGTAATAGGCAAACTAAATGAACCATGAAATATAGGTCACACAGACCTAGATATATTTATGGTCAATTATCGGGTCACATGGAACTAATAATCCAGCTATGACATTTCTCTATCAAATAGTATACGAGATAATAGTCAAAATCACTGAACCATGAAATATAGGTCACAGTGGTCTAGATATAGTTTGACATCATCAGAAGACCCTCCCAGGTACTTAATTTCCAAATATGAGTGCACTGTGATGAGTGACTGTTGAGATATAAGCATTTGAAAAACTTTAACCATAGGGGCTTGAATCATGAAAAAAAATGAAAAAAAAAAAAAATGATTTTTTTTTTTTTTTTTGTACTATATTAGAGACAAGGGGGACACTTCGACTCCATTTTTTGGGGGGCTACCTCATTTTACCCAGTGTATCTTTTTCGCAAATGCAGTTTTTCACCTGCTTATTACGAACTATACAAGTTAAATATGTCCACTTTACAACAATAATCCGCCTCTGTCTGTCACTTGCAGGAAACATGTTTTTCTCGCATGGATTACCTCAGCAAAGCAAAATTCGGCATAAACGTGTGACAAAAACTTTCAGGTTTTCATCAATCACAAGCGAACTAGTGTTACGGAGGAAACCATTTTCGCTTTCAACTGATGTCTTTCATTAAAATGAACCTCTCTTCACCAATTTGAATCCAAAATGATGTATTTGCAGCTCTAAATTTAGATTTTACTACTTTTACATCGCTTTATGTAACAGATCAAGAAAACAATCGTCACGAAGCTTGGTTTTTCTGCTGATTCCGGGCTACTCTATCGATGAACTAACGACCGGAACGACCGGTGCTGTTTAATTTTTATACCGTTCGAAGTAGTGACAAATGAGCATCATCGCTATTTTCCTTCCATTTTCAACTAAACTCCAAGAGGGGACACAGACGTTGTATACTCCAGTTTCGAAGGCTGAAAGAGTACACAGTCACCATGTAATTACGGTAGGGTTCTTTAACCTGCACAGGGGATGGTTCTCCCTGCACAGGGGTCTCCAGTTAACGTCCAGATTCGAAGGACGATGCACTTTATGATATTCATACCTGTAAAATGTATTATGCCATTGAACGTGTTCTGACGCCGAAATTTTGTGACGCCGAAATTTTGTCACCGCTGCTGGGGATCGAACCTGGGACCTTTAGCATCTGAGGCACTGAGCTAGGTGGGTGGTTAAATTTAGGAAGGCAGGGATTAGCCGTAGTTATCTCCTTACCGGACTCAGAAAAAGTGAAATGTATTTTTTGTTGAAATCGTGGACGTTTTGTGTTATTTTCAAAACAGTTTCACTCATGCTTGTGTAGACAGAAATAAAACAAGAGGACCCTGTATCGCCCACCTGAGCTAACAGATTCAAAGTTTCAGGAAGTGCTAACCTTTACTGAAGGATTAATGGAAGGACATGGCGATGACAGGGTAAGCATTTTCTGCAAATCAAGTAGAATGTAACTATGATAAATAGGCTGACCTCACCAGTTTTCAAACGCATCCAAGCTTTTATTCCTGACTTGCTAAGAAGATCCGATATGAACCGATGGGGCTATGGTGATGACAAGTTCAAAAATAAGCAATTAACTGCTGCAATCAAGGGGATGTTACTCTGTGACAAATAGGCAAACCTCACGAGTTTTCAAACTCCTCCGAGCTTTTCTGCCCGATTTATTTGTTTGTAAGTTTCATAAAGATCCGATCAAAACTGAAGGGGCACCAGTGCTAACAAGGTCGAAAATATGCATTTTTAAGCAATCAAAGGCACGTAACTCTATGATAAATGTGCCGACTTGGCCAGTATTCAAACTCATCCAAGGTTTTATTCCCAGCCACCTTACATATAAGTTTCAGAAAGATCCGATCAAAACTGAAGGGGCTACGGTGATGACAAGGTCAAAATTTGGCATTTTTAGCAATCAAAGGGATGTTACTCTAAAATAAATGGGCCAACTTGGCCAGTTTTCGAACTCATCCGAGGTTGCATCCCCAGCCACCTTACATATAAAATCCGATCAAAACTGAAGGGGCTACGGTGATGACAAGGTCAAAAATTAACATTTTCAGTCATCAAAGGGACATATCTCTACGATAGATATGCTGACTTGGCCTGTTTTCGAACTCATCCAAGATTTTATCCCCAGCCACCATACATATAAGTTTCAGAAAGATCCGATCAAAACTGAAGGGGTATGGTGATGACAAGGACGTAAATCTATGATAAATGGGCCAACTTGACCGGTATTCGAACTCATCCTAGGTTTTATCCCCAGTCACCTTACATATAAGTTTCAAAAAGATCTAATCAAAACTGAAGAGGCTACAGTGATGACAAGGTCAAAAATCGACATTTTCAGCCATCAAAGGGACATAACTATATAGTAAATAGGCCACCTTGGCCGGTATTCGAACTCATCCGAGGTTTTATCCCAAGCCACCTTACATATAAGTTTCAGAAAGATCCGATCAAAACTGAAAGGGCTACGGTGATGACAAGGTCAAAAATCGGCATTTTCAGCAATCAAAGGGACGTTACTCTGTGATAAATGGACCAACATGGCTGGTTTTAGAACTCATCTGAGATTTTATCCGCAGCAACTTTACATATAAGTTTCAGAAAGATCCGATCAAAACTGAAGGGGCTACGGTGATGATAAGCATTTTCCCATTGTAAGTCTATTAGAACTTGTGATTGCCATAACAACCAAAGTTTTCATGCGATTTAAAAAAAAAAGCTAATTTCATCAATGCCCCACCTGAGGCATGCTACAGATGAGAAATGATTGAGATCAGCCTGCAGGCTGCAGAGATATAGCTGCTCAAAAGTGTGGACGGACGGACGACGGAGGACCCACTATACTATAAGCTCCCCTGGAGCCTTCGGCCCAGGTGAGCTAAAAAAACAGCTAGCTTGTTAAAATGCCACCAATACGTAAATGTTCAAAATGATGTAGCATGGAAATAATTTGTTCCCTATTGCAACATATTCCTTTTTATGTTTTGAAATTTTGATCCTGGGTCGCTAATGGCCAGTAAATGACAATAAGCACTATTGAGGTTGGACCCATTGGGTGATTTAAGGGGACAGAACCCCTACAGTGCAGCAAACACATGCTCTCTCATCCGCGAGTTTCTGAAGTGGACGCTTCTATTTATGTATTCGGCCAAATCCATTGATGTAGGGACATGGGTAAGAAAAAACACTACTCAAATCTTCTGCTCAGCAAGTTTGTATTAATCTGAATAGGCACCACAACACGGCAAACATAAAAGGTCAGAATAAGCTATAGCATATCTGCCTTGATTTTTTTTTAGGGGGGTGGGGGTGGAGCGGGGATCATTTTACGGTCCTTTCGAGTTTATTTCACTCATATCGAGCCGATTGTTAATCACATGTGGTCGAAGACCGGAGTATCCGTTAAAAAAAAAAAAAAAAAAAAACACCAGGCCTTCCGTTGCAGAACTTGAATGCCTTAAAATAGATGACTTTTATGAAAGGTTTGATTGTGACGTGCTTATATCTGTTGAAAAGTACTTGTATTAGCCTAGAGTGTAGTGGAAAGTAAATGAGAAATGGGTCCTTTTCAATATATAGGACATTTGATTTTGGTGCTGTTGAGTAAAGCGGCATTCCAATCTTACTGTTTCTCGACTAGGCTATTTAAAGGTTATAAAACGTTTTTCATGCTCAATTCAGTCGAGCGTTAAATTTGTAATGCTCGCTATTTTTAAATACTAACAGTTCATCAATTTTCCTGCTTAGATTTGTTTGTTTGATTTGAGGTTTAACGTCCCCGTCAACACTGCAAAGGTCATTTTGGAGACGTTGCTTCCAATTTTGTGGAACTTTTACCCGACCTTAAGAAGAAATGACATCTCAAGCCCTGCCGCCCAATGAACAAATAGGGTTAATTAACATGGACGGGCCGACTCGCACCGCTTTGCCTGGACAGGCTTTGATGCTCTAAGCGGATTACCAGTACTCGTGTGCGGGTCGGTTTCAGCTCTGCGTGGAAGCATCAGTTCTTCATGCCCCGATGGGCGGGGCCGTTTCCTGCTTAGATAAGAACTGAATAATAGAATGTATGATGGGATTGAGGCCGAAACAAGGAATTTTCAAGCAAGTTTTCAGTTAAGTTAAGTATCATGTAGGGTTTTGTCGAGGATGAGACTTTAATTCACTGAAAACGAGCCCGAAGCCACGACCGCAATATATATTATTTTTCTCACCCAAACACTTTAAGGAATTTATTTGTTTGATTAGACGTTTAAAGTGCCCATCAACAGGTCATTTTGGAGACGTTGAAACCATTTTGTGGGACTTTTACTCGACATTGAGATGAATTGACATCTCAGGCCCTGTCGCCCAATGAAACCATTAGGGTTTATAAGCATGAACAGTCTGACTCGCACAGCTTTGCCCGGGCAGGCATAGATTCTTTGAGCGGTTTAGCAGTACTCGCGTGCGGTCGGTTTCAGCTCTGCTTGGAAGCGTCACGCAGCCCACCTATTTCTTAAAGCCCCGATGGGCAGGTCCGAAAACTTTAAAGAATGCGTTGTGAACTGCACAAATATACAGAAATTAATAAGCGATAAAGCACATTCACACCAATGTAACACAACAAAATGTCAGTATTTTAATATTCATACCTCCTGGAGAATATCGTTAACATTTTTCCAGTGAGCCGCTAAAGTTTGTGTCTAAAGCATCCGTTTACATGTAAAGTGCTACGCATGAAATAAAAACCAGTGCATGTACATTTCATGACCTGCTTTCTTTGACACTTGACAGCAGTTTGATGACAAATTGAATGTCCATTTCATTAAAAGTTGATAAGGACATGTCATTCTGACTGTTAAAAATGTACATTTAATGGTAAACTGAGAAGCTGCTCCCCTAATTGCATGGATAACAAAACATGCTACAGAAGATGGTTTTGAAAACAAAATTACCTCGGGCTCAATGTGGGTGTTTTGCAATGACTGACATAATGAGATAGCTTATAAACCCTAGAGTGAGCAGCGATATGAGGCAAAGAAAACAAACACTTAAGGAATGAAATTTATTTTTCTGCTGTTCATAAAAGTACGAACGCAGTGGGTTGTATGCAAAGTAACTGAACCCCGAAGGGGTTCATGTAAACTTTGTTAGCGACTCCCTGTCGTTCATACTTTCATGAAAAGCAGAAAAATTAAGTTTATTGTTTTATAATAACATTCTATGCCCCTCATCACTGGGCGAAAAATAATGCTTATAGGGCAAACTTTTTAAACTGAAAAACATTTACACGCCATTTGACTACAAAGAGAGGAACAGCGTTGACCTCACCAACGCCCGTAGAGAAGTTGAACCATGGTTTAGAATGACGTCACTTGATGTCACTGAAAATCATGACTCGATGCATTCACGGAAGTATGAACTATACTGTTTTCTATGTGTTTGCATTACATTATTTTATTTATGAGCCGGATAAATTCCTTACCCTATCAGTTGAGCATGAAAGAAAGTTTTTTAATCCTTGGGCCTGGTTGGTGTAGTTTAGGTCTGTACACCGTTCTTTCTACCTCTGGAATGAACAGTACACAATATTTCCATACCACTCTACTTAATCTTAAGACCTCCAAAAATTTAATCCAAATATGAGAGAGAGAGAGAGAGAGAGAGAGAGAGAGAGAGAGAGAGAGAGAGAGAGAGAGAGAGAGAAAAAGAAAGAAAGAGAGAGAGAGAGAGAGAGAGAGAACAGCAAACATTAGACAAAATACATGTTGAAACGCTTTTTCCTTGGTTTCCACTTATCACAAAGAAAAAAAGAAGGAAAATTCCTACAGACCTATTGGCACCAAAACAGCCATTGTTATTTAGGTAACAATATTAGAACACACGCTTAAGGTGGCCGACCTTAATTTCGGTTGCGCAATGTTCTGCGCATTGCCGTCAATCGGCACTGTAATGACATTCACTTTTTAAGTGGAATTTATATTTTCTTTTCGACCTCTAAAACGAAGTTAATTTTCTACGATTGACTGTTTTTTCCAACACACATGGATAAAATACGCCAACAGTTATCATTTCTTGTCACTGTCAAAGCAGACAAAGTGAAAGTAGAAAAAATCGAGTTCAGAAACTATCGAATGTATCGGTAACAATAATTGAGCCCATTTACAATAACAGAAGTGTTTACCTTTTTTATTCCTCTTTTTCTCGAAGATATCTTTTGCTCCTGTAGGCACCTTACTTGACATTGGAAAGCCCGTTCGAAAGTGTGTCATCTTTCCACAATGGCAGTTACCGTTACACTACAGTTAAATTTGTAAACTGTATAGATCTAAGAATAATTAGATCAGAATCAGAATTGTTTACTGGTGACACGTCCTTAGTCAATCCCTCAAGAGGACAACATGTTGAATGCCATACTATTTCTCCTTTAAAGTACAATCCATTTGCTATCCTGTTTGTTTACGCTTGCAACATACTAAAATGATAGTTCTTTGGACATACGTTTACACACGGCCTGTGTGTAAACTTTTAGTTTGCTGTGACTTAATCATTTTTTATGACGTCATGATAAACAGCCGATGGATTGAATCAAAGTCCGCATGCTACTGATTTTTTTTTTTTTTTTTCGCTGGCTGAGAACTGACAAGTATGTCCGTAGAATGAACCATTCTGTCTGTCTGCATAGGCCTACTACTAAATTTTATTGTGGTCAAGAACTGCTAGCAGTCTTTCTCTCTCTCACTCTCTCTCTCTCTCTCTCTCTCTCTCTCTCTCTCTCTCTCTCTCTCTCTCTCTCTCTCTCTCTCTCTCTCTCTCTCTCCAGTAAGTCACACCAGGGGCAGTTGTTCGAAACTAACGACGACGTTAATTAACGTATCGTTAAAACTTTGATCATTTGTATATGCAAAAGCTGCTCACATGGATTCAGCGAAAATACCAAAATTTTTGATATTGTACTTGCTAGAACACTTAACAATATGATCACTAACGAGCTCGTTAAGCTAACGATGCTTTGAACAACTGGACCCTGGTATGCAAGATGAAAGCCTACACAGTAATCGTGTAATTACGGTAGGGGTCTTTAACCTGCACAGGGCATAACTCTCCCTCCACACCCCCAGTTAACATCCCGATCCACAGGACGGTGCACTTTATGGCATTAATTATCCCTGCAATTGATGCCAATGGAGCGTGCTCGGACACCGAAATTTTATCGCCGCTGCCAGGGATCGAACCCGGGACCTCTAGCATCAGGGACAAGTGCACTAACCACTGAGTTATCACGCTCGCACTCGGCATCACGAAAACACGCCTATCTAAGTTTAACCCCCTAAAACCACACTTTTATACAGTAAAACTGAGGTTTACAGGAGTAAACATTATTTTTTTTTTATTTCTGTTACTCGTTTAAGCAGAACTGACAATTATGCCCGCAGAAATATGAAAAAAAAAATCAGTTAAAAATTCTCGTTTTGTGGTGGTAAAATTTTGTTATATTTGAGTATTGTTTGTTTGTTTGATTTGAGGTAACGTCCCCGTCAACACTGTACAGGTCATTTTGGAAACGTTGCTTCCAATTTCGTGGGACTTTTACCCGACACTGAGATGAAATGACATCTCAAGCCCTGTCGCCCAAGCATGGACGGTACGACTCGCACCGCTTTATCTGTTCAGGCTTAGATCCTCTAAACGGTTTACCAGTACTCGTGTGCCGTCGGTTTCAGCTCTGCGTGGAAGCATCGTGCAGCCCATTTATTTCTTCAAGCCTCAATGGGCGGGGCCTATGATATATTTGAGTAGGCGGATTTAAAACACAGTAAGGTCATTCATAGTTAAGAGAGAGAGCGAAAGAGTGAGAGAGATCTTGGTCAAAATACATCAAAATCTGGGACCGTAAAAGGTTCACGGTTAAATCCTAAACGCATGGAATGGAAACTAGAAATCACAAATGATTTCTCTCTCTTTTTTTTTTCTTTTTGTTGTTATTGTTTCTAGCTTTAAAGGCCTTTCAGGAATACTTCGCTTATTTCGAGCCACTCATTAAATAGAAGTTGGTGTACGAGGGTCCTTCAAAAAGTTTTGTCACTAATTAATAGGTTTTCCTAGTTTTATCGTAAGTATTTCGAGTATTTCTGATAACGCATCATTGCATTTGAATAGCCTTTCAAAACGCCACCGATAGCAGTTTATTTCTAGCAAATTGCTTTTATAATGACCGAGATTTGTCAAATTGAAATGCATGCAGTCAAATACACTGGCCAATTTACGAGTTACATTGTAAAATGGACAGAAAGACTGAAATTCGCAGCTAAATTAAATGCCGTGTGAGGCTTGACATAGGTTGATGAATTGTGTGGCAAAAATGAACCTCTTGTAAATTCAAAGCGCACAATTTATCGGTGGATCAAAGCTTTTAAAGCTGGTAAATAATCGACCAAAGATGATGCCCGTGTTGGTACGCCAAAGACATCCATCACCGTAGCAACGATCGCTGCTGTAAAGGCAGCGGTCAAAGAAGATGCGCGACTGTCAGTGAAAGAGATATCTTAATGCACTGGCTTATCAGAAGGCGGTGTACAAACCATTCTGACAAAGTACTGGGCTTGAGAAAGATTTGCGCTAGGTTGGTGCCCCATTTGCTCACTGAAGAGCAAAATTGTATTATGTTGGTGTTTCTTTCCCCTTGTTGTCTTGAATGGGAGGTGTTAGGTAATTTTATTGATACCTATTCATTGCTTTTACTTCTGTTTGGCAAATCATATGTAGATGCATGTCCTATCTGAGTGACACTTTTGTTTTAGTATACAATTAACTTAAGAAAAAAGAGATTTTGACAAAAAAAAAAAAAAAATGATATTTTGCATGAAAAGCTTACTCTTATAACGACCCCCACTTTGTATGAACGACCTACTGTTTTTATTTGATAGGTTTTGCAAATAATATTTAGATATAATACCTTTCTTAGTGCTCATATCAATTATATAGCAGAAATTCCTATAATAATTTGAAAAATATGTGTATATATGTTCATATTATTCAGTTTATGTTTACTTTTGAAACGACCCACATTATCTTATTGGAAACTTGTCAACCTGTTTTCATTTCATAGTTTTGCGGATTACATATAGATACATCACCTATCATGTCTTAGCTCAGAAGCAACTATACTTTTTGTGATGTTTTCGACAAAATAAGTTTTGCCTGTTATGATAACTTTTGAAACGACCCTTTTTACTTGAAATAACACTATAACCGAATTCTTTCATCATATTGCGGCAGATAATAAGCATTAATATCATCTATTTGCGTGGAGTTATAATTTCTAGCAAAACAGTTATTTTAATGTTAGCGATCTTCACGAAAAAAGTTACTTTGCCTGTAATTTTTACTTTTGAAATGGCCCTCATTCTCTTATATGGCCGGTGACCCCCCATTTTTATTTAATGTTTTTGAATGCCATATGAATATACATAATTTAGTTTAGTAAGTCCAAAATCTCTAGGGCAGAAGTCACTTTAATTTTCGAATTTGTGTCAAATTTTAGCGATTTCCCATTACAATCAATGCAAAATATGTGTAAAATGGCATTACTTTTGGATTGACCCCCATTCTTTCCCAGTCTCGGTGACATGGTATTTTTATTACTTTAATCTAAACTTAAGTTCTTGCTTGACACTTTGTTATAATATAAGGAAATTCTCTAGGGCAGGTATCTCAGAAAAAAATTAAGGTCGGCCTCCTTAAAGTCGTCAGTCATTCCGACCACTATGAATTCAAATTTGTAAAACTATTTCAAGTTATTTCTACCCGTATCTCTTTTAACTAAAATTCTGAACCGTTTGGCTTAACACTGCTGCATTTTTATTTATTTTTTATTTTTTGCTTAGCTAACCGTCGCCGTGTACCGGGAACGAGCGTTTAAACATAAGGTGACGACGTCATGTACACAGCGGCCCCCGCCCAAAGGGGCTTGAAGAAATATATGGGCCGCATGATGCTTCCACGCAGAGCTGAATCTGGCCCCCAATAGTACTGGTAAACCCCTTAGAGGATCTAAGCCTGTCCAGGAACCGCAGTGCGAGGCGGACCGTCCATGCTAATAAACCCTATTGGTTTCATTGGGCGACAGGGCTTGAGATGTCATTTCATCTCAATGTCGGGTAAAAGTCCCACAAAATTGGAAGCAACGTCTCCAAAATGATCTTTACATTCTAAGCAGTTACCAGTACTAGGGTGCGGGCCGGATTCAGCTCTGCGTGGAAGCATCATGCAGCCCATATATTTCTTCAATCCCCTATGGGCGGGGGCTATTCCCCTTCAATTCGGAGCTCACTAGCAATCTCCTTGATAACGTGGGTTGTGCCCGTCCCAGCCTGGGCATAAACAAGGCAGTTGGGCCTTGTTTTTTTTTGTTTTTTTTATCAGATCAAAGGCCGTCTTCTGCTTGTTAGTAAACATTTTATTTCCTTTTCTGCGCATGTGTCAAAAAGTTACAGAGGCTGATTGGAAGTTGACCGCAAAGCGATACAATACAAAATTCCCAGAGCACAGCCCATTATACGTAGAAACACCATCCAGTTATCTTATCTGTGTAACACGTGTGTACGTAGTCCTAGCAGAATATGTTACATTGACAAAATAAATCAAAGGAGAAATCAAGGCTATCACACACATTTTAACAGTAACAACTCCACTGCCGGACGTAGTTTCCGAAGTTCCGGATTATATCTGTCCTGCACGTCCCGCGTTTTAAACACGATGATTATGGCAAGCGCCCGGGTTTCTGTACCGATCATTGACAGAACACTGCGGAAAGCGAAGCAAAAGTTGGAAAATCTATATTTTGAGCTGCGAGTTCATCTTTTTGGATTCAAATTAGCAAAGCGAGCTAAAGTTAAATGAAAGACAACAGGTGAAAGTGAAAAAAGTTCCCCCCGAATCACTAGTTCGGTTGTGATTGATGAAAACCTGAAAATTTTTGTCACACGTTTATGCCGAATTTTGCTTTGCTGAGTTAATCCATGCGAGAAAAACATGTTTCCTGCAAGTGGCAGACAGAGGCGGATTATTTTTGCAAAGTGGACTTATTTAATTTGAATAATTCATAATAAGCAGGTAAAAAACTGCATTTGCAAAAAAGATACACTGGGTAAAATGAGGTAACCCCCCAAAAATTTGAGCCGAAGTTTTCCCCCTTGTCTCTATTATAGAACCACAAAAAAAAATTATTTTTTTTTTTTTTTCATTTTTTTCATGATTCAAGCCCCTACGACTTTAACACAGTGTTACGGGAACGCAAACGTGCACTCAGACGACCGAGGTGACAACAATAGCTCTCCATGTACTCCGTACAGGCGAGCTAAAAATAATTGCATATACATTATTTAGACTTATTTATTTATTTATTGAGTTCTTAATAATCTATGAAACAAAATATTTATTTATTTATTTATTTTAGCCACAGCATGGAGTTACATCTTGTAGAGTTCCAACCATTTAAGCCTTAAGTATAATGAACACTTTAATAGTTCATATTATTTTGATGAAAAATTTTCATTTGTATGAAAAAAGTTTAATAGTTCACTTTAATATTCTATAATTATTTCATTTTTATTTATGCATTCATGTTTTTTATCAGATTATATTCATTTATATATAAGTAATAGTATATATATCCAATATCTTAGCTGGCTGTCAATAGCGAATTCGCTATCGACAGCCGGCTGTCAATAGCGAATTCGCTATCGACAGCCGGCTGTCAATAGCCACTTCCTTTTAAATTCCACCCTACTTTTTCAGAGTGGAAAGGAAAACGACATCTGTTACGACATATTTTCGTTTTCTGTTCCATTCTAATTTTATTGTTTTAAATTCCACCCTACTTTTTCAGAGTGGAAAAGAAAACAAGAAATATGTTGTTTAAACGACATATTATATCGTT
The DNA here is from genome assembly GCA_963580285.1 of Lucinisca nassula. Classification (NCBI taxonomy): domain Eukaryota; kingdom Metazoa; phylum Mollusca; class Bivalvia; order Lucinida; family Lucinidae; genus Lucinisca; species Lucinisca nassula. Next base: position 43,444,091 of record OY757027.1, on the reverse strand, counting down.
TAAACGACATATTTTTTGTTTTCCACTCCACACTAATTTTATTGCTTAAAATTCTGTTCTGCTAGATACTGGAACAGAAATGTCCCTTCCCGGGTTCCGTATTTTACCATACACTTGTGTCCGCTCTGTTACTTTAAAACCGTTTGAGCTAATTTCATGAAACTTCAAACAAATGTAAAGCAAGATAACAGGATGGGCAGAACACAAGAACCATAACTCTTGTTTGCATACATTACAAATTATTTTCCTTTGAAGGTTGTAAATTATGTGTCTGCTAACATATTCGTGTCCTCCATTACTTTATACGGCTTGACATATTTTCATGAAACTCCCACAAATGTTGAACACCATGAGACGACATGCAGAACACATGAACCATAACTCTTGCTTTCCTACTTTCAGAGTTATTGCCCTTTGAATCTTGAAAATGGCCACTCTATGGAATATGGCCTGTATATGCAAAGAAGCTTTTGACATTGCTATTTTCAGCGGAGGTGATGGCACTGGCTGGGGGTATAAGTGCCCAACTGTGCACTTTTGTCTAGTTACGGATAAATTTTTTATGAAACACAAAAATAATCTTGATTTAATGTTGCATATCGGAAACCAATAACATTACCTTAGTAGAGCTTTTATTGCAATAAACCAATTTTCCTTTAACAAATACTTTGCTGCCTTCATTTATCTTACCAGGACATCCTTAAAAAAATGTTTGTTTGCTGTGCTCCCACCCATCATATGTGAGGTGGGTAGGAAGGTAGGTCTTTTTTTTTTTTAAGATCTGAAAAGATATTTGACCCTTTAAGCACCATGCAACAACCGGAAACATTATTTCAAATACTTATTTTCTGAAAAAAAAAAAAAAATAAAACAGCAAAAAAAAAAAAAACAAGAATGTCCTCTTCCTAAAATTTGGCTTAGTTTGCTAAATTTGAGTTTAATCAGGATTTAAACAAAAAAAAAATCTTTTCATCAGAATGGTAATAAAATTTCTTGGGTAGGGGCAGTCTGTGTGGGTAGGTAGGAGCACAGCAAACCAAGAATTTTTTAAGGATGGCCCCAGGACAGGACTATCCCTGCGAGCGTCAATCAAGGGTGCACCTATAACTATTTTTCACGCCTTTGGTATGGGGCGGCCGGGGATCGAACCTGCAACCTCCCATTCTTGAAGCGGACGCTCTACCACTGAGCTACCATAGAAATTTGTTGTGTACTCTATAGAATCGCCTCATTGAGACAATTATAATGAGTATGCAAAATATACCTTGAAAACAATACCTGTTATGCCTCTTGGCCTAGCACTTCAGTGGATTGAACTTCTTTGGTCTCATAGAAATGTTCCAAGTCCCAAAGGGGTTTCAAGTCACTGAAGCTCCATTGTATTTGATTTTTTTTTTCAGTATTTTGGAAACAGAGTAGTGGTTGAATGGGCCGAAATACTGGAAGAGCCCTCTGACGATCAGATGTCAACGGTAAAAATTGTTCACGTGAAAAATATATCCACTGAAGTGACAGAAGATCTACTTAGGAAGACTTTCGAGGCTCACGGAAAAATCCATAATGTGCAAAAAGTTCGGGACTACGCATTTATCCATTTTGACAAACGAGAGGATGCTTTGGCTGCAATTGAGTCCTTGAATGGAACAGAACTGGGGAAGTTTGCCATTAGCTGTGACTTGTCAAAATCCAATGTTGTGAAGCAGAAGAGACGTGAAAACCAGAAAAGAATGGGGATTATGGGATATAGGAACAAAGAGCCTGGTAGCAGAGGTGGACGAGGGGGACAGCGAGGACAGAGGGGTGGACAGAGAGGTGGTCAGAGAGGTGGTCAGAGGGGAGGTTCGTCTAGGGGTGGTAGGTTTGGTGATGGTGGAGGAGGGATGATGGGTCGCAGTGGCATGGGTGGGGGAATGAACATGGGGATGATGCAGAATAGGAATATGGGCTGGAGTGGGGACATGGGTGGGTATGGAGATGATTATGGTTACAGTGGGAACCGCATGGGTCGAATGGGAGGTATGGTTGGTGGAATGGGCATGGGTGGAATGGGAGGAGGAGGCATGGGTATGGGAGGAGGTGGCATGGGTATGGGAGGAGGTGGCATGGGTATGGGAGGAGGCATGGGTATGGGAGGAGGCGGCATGGGTATGGGAGGAGGAGGCATGGGCATGGGTGGTGGTATGGGTATGGGAGGTGGCATGGGTATGGGAGGTGGGGGTATGGGTGGGGGTATGGGAGGTGGTTATGGAGGAGGGAGAATGGGTGGAATGGGTGGGAATATGAACATGAACCAGAAAAGGAAGTTCGGATATGGTGGAGATCTTGTAAATAAGAGGCGGCGATAAGAGAACGTTTTTTCATTGGTTTTACAAGGAACAAAGGGTGGCTTTTTTGGAGCTAAAGAGTATGTTTTAGCCATTTCACGAGAAATAGGACTTGCCCACAATCATTTGTTAACCCTCACCTGGCTTTAACCTATTGTATGCTAGTGGACTCCTCCATTGCTATATGTTGGACAAGTCCATTTGTCATATAAGAGGTGGCAGGCCTATTCTTTTGTACTTATTCCATTTTTGACGGAAAATTCTGTTAGCAAATAGTGCAGGCCCTGATCAGATGCCATGTCTGCGATGTCTGATCTGGGCCTGCACTGTTTGCCAAGGTACCCCTTTAGGGATTTCCCACATAACAATGGTTAACCTAGGTTTTCCGGTGCAATTTGTTACAATAACAGAAAAGAAGCCTAAATTTTAAGAAATTACCTCTCAGCATGCTGAACATGTCAATATACTAAACTTTACCCGGATTTTCAAATATTGTCTTGGATGGCTTCTGCTTTTACAAATTGAGTTTTTACCTTGGAATCAGAACCAGAATTGTTAGAGTGGATAGAGAACAGTAAAGATCCTGATCAGCTGATTCTGGTTCCATGGCGGTTTTACAATTGCAAGTTCTGTTTTATGGCTATGGCTCCGCTGGCGCGTTGCTGTAAAACAAAATTTCTTACTGTAAAACTGCCGATTTACATCCCAAATGACAATTTCGAATGCAGTTCTGTTATCACATAAATTTCTAGGAACAAATACTGCCATTACAATCGGGCTTCTTGGATTTCCAGGAAAGTGAAGCGTCTAAACTGCAGCTGTGTAGGAACCTCAAATGTTGAGAAATGAAAGAAACCACTACATCATAGCAATGGATAAGGTGCATATTTTGTGATAATTGAAGGATAGTTATTTCTGCATATAAACCTACCGTATGTTGTGGGTATTCATTAGAACTGCCTCACTGAGGCAGTTCTTATGAATACTCACAACATAGGTTTTTATGGAGAACTGACAAAAAACTAACCTTCAGTTATCACAAAATACTTAACTTACCTATTGTTATGCCTACATGCCATTTCATTCATATTCATATAAATTTTCACTTTGAATTTCATTTCATAGGTGTTTGTGATGTAAAAAGTCTTGTACAGATACATTTGTAAAAAGAAATCATGTAACATCGTTATTCAAATGCTTAAAGTGTAATAGTCCTGGAATAATTCATTTGCCCATGTTTTTCAGGCAAAACATTAGGTCTACCCTGAATGCATGTTGAGAATTGAAAACCCTTAACATCGCTTTTAATGTAAGGTGTCTCTTAAGCATCGCATTATAGGAGCAGTGGATTGGGTATAGTATATGAAAGGCCAGGCCAAATCCTTCCATTTCATTGCATTTATCTCCCAGGGCTTAAAATGGGTTCCAATTCCGGTTTCGTTTCATGAGCAATGAGGATAGCTTTCCATATTTCTTGTTAATAGAAACGTATGTTGTGCATACTTGTTAGAATTTCCTCACAGAGGCAATCCTAACAAATTCTAACAAGTATCCACAACATATGTTTAAAGAAATAAGAAAAAAAAAAAAAAAAATTATAATCCTTATTTTGCCAGCAATGTGTTTTGAGCAGTCACTGGCATGAGTGAGGCGTCAATCCATTACAAAAACACGCCTATACAAACACATTGTAAATTTTACCACCAGAAAATGAAAGTTTTCAATATTTTTCTTATTTCTTCTAAAAACATAGATTGTGGATACCGTATTCGACCTATTTACCGCACTGTGCGCTTAGTTTTTTCACGATTGTATGAAAATATTGTGGTGAAAAATCTACCTAATAAGCGCACACTCAATACGAAAAAAATACGAAAAAAAGGCTTCCGATATGATTATTTTATAGAGTTGAATTTCAGCTTAGTGATTCACCACATATACATATGATTGTCTGGGTCAAAGATGCAGCAAAACTCAATATGAATTTGTTGGGATGTTACTGTAAAGTGTGCGCTTGAGTATTTTTTCCAGAAAAAGCTTGGGTGTGCGCTTATAGGAGCATGTGCGGTAAATAGGTCGAATACGGTACTTGTTATAACTGCCACATTGAGGCGGTTCTAACGAGTACCCACAGTCTATTTTTGAGCAGAAATAAGAAAAATAATATTTACCCCTGCAAACCCAAGTTTTACTTTATAAAACTAGGGTTTAAGGGGTACAAATTTATATATAGGTGTGTTCTCGTGATGCCGTGTGCGCTGGAACTAAAGTTAAATTATTTGAAATGCTTCACGGACTCGCTACATTTTCACTTTAGAAGCCATTGAATGAATTATATTGTGTATTTTTTGTTAAGTCTTTTGTCAGTATATTTTTGTTGTAGATAAAGATCGTGTTTTACTTCCTGTTTCTTGATAATGCTTACGTTGGTGGAAAAAATGATTGTCAAAGGGTCCTACTGGGCCTACAAGAAGTGAATTGCGTTATTGAATATTTGAAGCATGTAACATCACAAGAAAGAGGCTGCATTCACACTGGCGTCTGTCAGTTTTTGTGCTGGGCTAAAATTTGGTGGTCAGTCATCACCTTTTCGCAAGTTTAACTCTTATCGTGCTGAATAAATTGATTTAGCCAGTCCCATCGCTGACCATCAGCCAATCAAATTACTTAAATACATGATGCCTATACAAATACAGAGGAAATTTTACTGCAGAAAAAAACGAAAAATTTTAAGATGAAAAAATGCAAGATTTTTTCTCATTTCTGCTCAATATGTAGATTGCGGGCACTCGTTAGAACCGCCTAATTGAGGCGGTTCTAATGAGTACTCAAAATCTTTATTCTAGAGCAGAATTTAGAAAAATGAGGTTTACCCCTGTAAACCCCCGTTTTTCTATATCAAAGTGGGGTTCAGGGGGCTCAATGATATAGGTGTGTTTTCGTGATGGTTGTATTTCATCGTATGCTGTGACCTACATCTCGTGGTGTGAATGTGGCCAAAGTTCTTGCTGTAGAGGACCCCCGAACACATAAAAATTGTTTCCTTTGAATTTGAAGTACCCCCATCATCTGGAGATGTAAATGTGCTGTTTTCTCCCCTGATGTAGGAATTCCTTTACAAGGGAGGCAGTTCTGTCAAAAACTTCAGTGTGAACGGGAATCTACACCGAAAAGGACTGAATTTTTACTCCCGCGCTCTCTCAAAACCGGTGTCTACACTTAAAGGGTAATAATTCTCTCCTGCACAGAGTACATTATTTACTTTTAGTGTAGATACTGGTTTTGAGAGGGCTGATGAGTATACTCCATTTAATACAAAATTGTCATCAAGATTGTTAGTTTCATTATCCATCAACTTCAATTTTATCATTTTGTCATATTTGATAGAAAATGTAAAAGAAAAAGTTTGGCTGTTGTTTTTTCTTGAGAACCTTTAACATGGCCAGTTTCATATGAAATTTGGCAATATTCATTTATTGCTTGTGTGAGGGGAATATGGCGATTTGTTTAGCTGAGCAGGTAATATTGCCCGAGGGTGAAGTCTGAGGGCAATATTACCTGTCGAGGGTGAACAAATTGTCATATTCCTATGGGCCTCTGTGGCCTAGTGGATAAGAGCGCTCTTATTCATTAGGTCTCCTCTGTGGTTAGAGCCTCGCTTGGATCACATATGAGATGTCAAGTTCTGCAACGGAAGGTCATGGTTTTTCTCCAGGTACTCAGGTTTTCGCCCACCTCTGAATATCGATCGGCTCACTGATTGAAATAATCTTGAAAAGGCCGTAAAACCCCAAAAAGGACATATTTCACTCCCACAAGGGCACAAACTTAATCATTAGTCTCACTGCTGTGGGTACGAGCCTGGCATAGGTCATGTGAGATGCCAAGTTCTGCAACGCATCAGGTTGTTTTTCTTTGGTGGGTACACCGATTTTTGCCTAAATTTAACGATTAGCTTGATATGAGCAAAATAATCTTGAACCGGCCACCGTAAAACCAGAATAAAAAAAAAAAAAATGAAAGCAATGCTAACACTGCATGAAACCCCGCCACTGCAGGCCAATATGGTCCGTTAACAATACCAAACATGCTTCCTACAGTGGTCTATAGATCTGAAGTTCCATCCATAGTATTAAAAGAAATAGGTGGCCAAAAACCATTTTTATGGGAATTCCAAATGTCAATTCTGTCAAATGTCATGTTTTGCCCATTAACAATCCTTCACTATTTATGCCAAATACCAATGTATATACAAAATTTGAAGTTTCATCCAAATATTCTGCAAAGTAATGGTAAAGAGTCCAAAAACCATTTAATGAGAATTGTCAATGGTCATAACTCTGTCAAGTGCTAATGCATTTTGCCCATTAAGTCCTAAACCTGCTTCCTATAGAGGTCTGTTGTTAAGTTTCATCCATATATTCCAATTAGCAAAGGAATGTGTCCAAAAACCATTTAATGGGGATTGTAAAGAGCCATAACTTGTTGAATGTTAACATTTTTGTTAATGCATTTGCACATTAACAAACCCTAGCATGCTTCCAATAGTGATCTATACATCTGATGTGTCCTCCATTATTCCATTTTAGTAAAGGAATTTCCTAAACCCGTATAATGGAATTGTTAACATCAAATGTTAACATATTAAAGCATTTTGCATATTAACAATCCCAAACCTGCTTCCTATAGTGGTCTATATATCTGAAGTTTCATCCATACATTCCATTAAGTAAAAGAATGAGTGTCCAAAACCATTTAATGGAAATTGTTAACGGCCATAAGTCTGCCATATTTGCCCATTAACAATCCCAAACCACACATCATCCCCAATACCAATGTATATACAAAATTTGAAGAAATTTAAACACTACTTGACCTAGATATCAAGACTGTCAGTCTGGGCAAGTTTGATGATAGGACCAAAAATGTAACCTCTAGAGTGTTGGTAAGTTTTTTGATATTTTAGCTATTTTGGTAGGGAGCCATCTGGGCAACATTCCTGTGAAATTTAGGCAGAAATGGCCAAAGGGTTAAGGTGGAGTTTGCATTTTAAGCAAACTGCTGAGATTTTTTTAGCTCACCAGAGCAGCTGTCCATTGTCGTCTGACATCGTAAGGCGTCAACACTTTCAAGCAACATCTCTGAAACCACTTGGCCAAATTGGACCAAATTTCATCTGTAGAACCCCTGGACTGGGGGATTGAAAGTTTTGTTTTTAATGAAAATCGGCTCATTAGTTTGGTTGCTATGGCAACTTAAAAGTTTCCTTAGACTTATAATGCGGTAAATACATGCAGAAAAATGGCATTTACTGCCAAGCCTTTGCAGATACTTTCAATTTTTTTATAGCCCCGCTTTGAAAAAGTGGGGCTATATTGGATTTGCCATGTCCTTCTGTCATTCCGTGATTCCGTTAATTTGTGTTGGCTCCATAACTTTGTATCTGCTTAACATATTTTCATGAAACTTCACACAAATGTTAAACACCATAAGACAATGTGCAGAGCGAAGGAATTATAACTGGATTGCCTACTTTTGGAGTTATTGCCCTTTGAACATTTTCCGTAATTCCGTAATTCCGTGATTCCGTTAATTTGTGTTGGCTCCATTTTCATGAAACTTCACACAAATGTTAAACACCATAAGACAATGTGCAGAGCGAAGGAATTATAACTGTGGATTGCCTACTTTTGGAGTTATTGCCCTTTGAACATTGAAAAATGGTAATTTTAATTGTGTCCGCTTCATAACTCGAAAACCGTTTGAGATATTTTTAGGAAACTTCACACAAATGTTAAGCACTATGAGACGATGTGCAGAGCGCAGGAACCATAACTCTGCATTGCTTATTTTTGGAGTTATTGCCCTTTGAACATTGAAAAATGGCAATTTTAACAGTGTCCGCTTCATAACTCGAAAACCGTTTGAGATAATTTCATGAAACTTCACACAAATGTTAAGCACTATGAGACAATGTGCAGAGCGCAAGAACCATAACTCTGGTTTTCGTATTTTCTGTGTGTCTGTCTGTGTGTCTGTCTGTGTCTGTTAACAATTTTCGTGTCCGCTCCATAACTTTAAAACCCATTCACATATTTTCATGAAACTTCACACAAACATTAAACACCATGAGATGGTGTGCAGAGTGCAGGAACCATAACTCTGGATTGCCTAATTTTTGAGTTATTTCCCTTTGAATATTGAAAAATATCAATTTTAGCCGTCTTTGCTCGATAACTCAAAAACCGTTTGAGATAATTTTATGAAACTTCACACAAATGTAAAGCACCATATTACGTGTGCAGAGCGCAGGAACCCAAACTCTGGATTGTCTACTTTTTCAGTTATAGGCTTTTGAATATTAAAAAATGACAATTTCAACTATGTCCGCTCCATAAGCGTTTCTGATATTTTCATGAAACTTCAAATAAATGAAAAGCACCTTGAGATGATGTGCAGAGTGCAGGAACCATAACTCTGGTTTGCCTACTTTAGGAGTTATTGCCCTTTGAACATTTAAAAAGGCAATTTTGACTGTCGGCTCCATAACTCGCAAACCATTTGAGATATTTTCATGACACTTCCCACAAGTGTAAAGCACCATGAGACAATGTGCAGAGCGCAGGAACCCTGACTCTGATTTGCCTACTTTAGGAGTTATTACCCTTTGAACATTGAAAAATGGAAGATGAAATTTAGTATAAACATGGACATTCTGGTAATGTATCATGCTCATTGAAATGAGGGACAAGGGCTCACAACTCTTTAGAGTTTTTCCAGATAATGTAAAATTTTCAACAGTTATTTCTTGTTCATAACTGTTTTCTCTGCAGCTTAAATAACTTTCTTCTCTGACAGCGCTGAAGCGGGGCTAAAGTCAGATCCTCTGACAGCTCTAGTTTTTATAGAAATTCCTTGAGTAAACTTTTTTTCAGCCATATGCTTTTATGCCAACCTGGGGGTCCCCCAGGGTGTGCCAGGGCCGTGCCCCAGCCCCTCTACTTTATTCAGATCCCCACCCCTAAACCATATATATTTTGTTCCTTGTGATAAAACATTTGGTGACACCAACCTGGGGGCCCCTTGGTGTGCTGGGGCTATGCCCCACCCCCTCCACTTCGTAAAAGGCCCAATTTTTCAGAAACTTCAGATCCCCATCCCTAAACCATATATATTCTTGTTCTTTATGATAAGACAGTGATACCAACCAAGGGGTCTTCTGGGGTGCAAAGGGGCCATGCCCCATCCCTCCACTTCACAAGAGAAACTGTTCAGAGCCCCCACTCCTAAACCATATGTATATTCATGTTCCTATGATAAGAGGCATTCCGTGACACCAACTTGGGGGTCCCATAGCGTGCCCTGGGTCACACCACACCCCTCCACTTGATAAAGAGCCATAGCTCGTAGAAACCATTCAGATCCCCACCCCTAAACCATATATATTCTTGTTCCTTCTTGTCACACCAACCTGGGGGTCTCTTTTTGCTGGGGCAATGTGCTGGGGTCATGCCTTCATACTAGAACAAGAATTCCGCTGAAGGCTATGTCGCGCCTTTTGGGTGCAAAGTCATCGAACCATGATATCTAGGCCAAGGTCAAACCTAGATGCTTGCATAAAAGTTGCCATTCTTAAATGAAAGCTTGTACTAAGTATCATTAATGAATCTCTAATAATTCTTGAGAAATGAACTTAACCATTAGGGTGAACGCTAGAGTGGTTGCAATATTTAACAAAGATAGTGAACCATAAAATGAAGGTCAAGGTCAAATATTGATGCTTGCATTTAAGTTTCAATCTCCAGATACAAAATTGTACCAAGTATCATTAATGAAGCTCTTATAGTTCTTGAGAAATTAACTTGACCATTTGGGTGGTGTGTGTGTGAATTCGGGTTTATTGTTTGATTTGAGGTTTAACGTCCCCGTCAACACTGTAAAGGTCATTTTGGAGACGTTGCTTCCAATTTTGTGGGCCTTTTACCCGACATTGAGATGAAATGACATCTCAAGCCCTGTCGCCCAATAAAACCAATAGGGTTTATTAGCATGGACTGTCCACCTCGCACCACGGTTCCTGGACAGGCTTAGATCCTTTAAGCGTTTTACCAGTACTAGCGTGCGGGCCGGATTCAGCTCTGCGTGGAAGCATCATGCAACCCATATATTTCTTCGAGCCCCTATGGGCGGGGGCGAAAATTCGGGTTTAACGTCGCTTTCAACAATTTTTCAGTCATATCACGACGGTGGCTGGTTGCGACAGGGGGCTCAATGCTCACGTTTATAGTGCTGCCTCACTGAAGTATCATGTCCCAGACACATTACATGATACCACACCCAGCCACATTATCCTGACACTGGGTCGACCAGTCCTAGCTCTACCCCGAAAATCTGAGTGCCAAGCGAGGAGCAGCTAGTACCATTTTTAACGACTTTGGTATGTCGCGGCCCGGGATCGAACCCGTGACCTCCCGTTCCCCGGAGCGGACACTCTACCAAATGAGCTATCGGGGCCAGTACCATTTGGGTGGACACAATATTTTACAAAGTCAGTGAACCATGAAATTTAGGTCAAGGTCAAATGTGGATGCTTGCATTTACATTGCCATCCCCAGATTCAAGCTTGTACCAAATACCATCAATGAATCTCTTATAGTTCTTGAGATATCAACGTGACCATTAGGGTGAATGCTAGGGTGGGCACAATATTTTACAAAGTCAAATGAACCATGAAATGTAGGTCAAGGTCAAATATGGCTGCTTGCATGTAAGTTGTCATCCCGTGATACAAGTTTGTACCAAGTATCATAATTGAAGCTCTTAATAGTTCTTGAGAAATAAACTTGAACCTTGGGGTGAACGCTAGGGTGGTAGCAAATGTTGACGCCTTGACAAACGGACGGACGAACGAACGGACGGAAAACTGGGCGCCTACATCGCGCCATGCTAATAGCAGGCGCGACAAAAAGTGTCCATAGGACATGGATGCCCCCGCCAAAATGCCATTCAGAAAAAAGGGTATATATGTAATTGTAACGGGTATAGCTTGAAGTTATTATTAAGATAGATATCATTTTTAAGAGAACACAAACCGTATTTTGAGAAGTTTCAAGAAAATTCCTCGAACAGTATGAGAGTTATGCAGCAGACACAAGGTCTAAGGTGCTAATGGACAGACATACGGATAGATGGCAAATGGTGGACTGATGGATAGAAAACATGAGAATAAGAGGTTCATATACATAAGCAGCTACTTTATACCATACAGTTTATGAGTTATGGCCCGGACACAGTAACTAAGGAACTAAGTCAAGGGCAGATAATTGTTGCCTTCCTTGTTCATGACGCATCGTCTAATTGACATGCAGGCACCTGTAAAGTTTCACTAATACAGTTGACTTTCGTTATCTCGACCTCGCCTATCTCGACCCTATCACTTATGTCGAACCGATTTCTAAGTCCCATATATTTTCCCTATACATGTATATTTATTGTATTTCAACTTCGCATGTGTCAAACTACTTTTAAGTTGACACTTCGGCTATCTCGCTCAGCATTTTCAGTCCCAGAATATATTTTTCATTGACTTAACTACCGCGTTTCTCGGACCGAAATTCATGATGCAAAGAAGGAAAAACAAAATAAAAACGATGCCGTCGGTCTTTCAGTTAAAGAAAATAATAATAGACCTTTACAAAACAGTTCATCAATACTCACAATGTTTTTAATTTTCCAATGTCCAACTGCTTTTGTAATTAAAATTAGCATAAACAATACCTTTACCGCTATTACGAAAATCACGTGCGTGTAATAAAGACTGACACGCGGTGCTCAACCTTTGATCTTAACACCTCGTTTCAATGGTTTCAGAGATTTCCGTGATAAAAGGCGGCTCTGATTTGTATTTATGTACAGTTAGGTATGACAAGGCTCTTTAAGGTTGTTTTACGTTATCGTCATTAGTGTCAAAATTGAGTACTGTCCCTTGTCCCGATGCACATAGAAACAGTGTAGATCCTAAAAAGATGGCCCATGACCAGCTTTCTCGGCAGGACCTTAACTGTTTAAATCAATGCGAGGGACTACCGTATGACGTTTAGCATGTAGTGCTCATTATTGCATTCACAAGCGGGTAAACAGTCCATTTAAGTACATGTCTATTTTTAGCTTATTTGGATACCCGAATTTGCAGGAATTTAAAAGACAACAAAACACGAGAGAAATCTTTTATAATCGCTATACTTCGACAAGCTCCATTACTTTCATAAACAAATTTTAAAAACTCAATAGGCTGTGCATGTAAGTGCTATTACTCTAGAACTAGAAATGCGTCCATAGGACACGGATGCCCCCGCCCGAAAATATGTCTATGTTCATATTCATCCATAGAAAGTTATTGACAGTGTTTAAGTTTTGGACCCTTTTTATGCCATTTGACCTCCCAAGTATGTCCTTGGAGGTACGGATCTGGGTTTGCACGTGACACATTGTCTCATGATGGTTAACATTTCTTCAAAATAATTTCAAAATCCATCCAAAAATAAGTTATTGGCTGCGTTTAAGTTTCGGACCGTTTTTTTTACCTTTGACCTCCAAGTATGACCTTGACCTTGGAGGTACGGACCTGGATTTTGCATGTGACACATCGTCTCATGATGGTTAACATTTCTACAAAGTAATTTCAAAATCCAACCAGAAATAAGAAAGTTATTGACTGCGTTTAAGTTTCGGACCCTTTTTTTGACCTTTGACCTCCAAGTATGACCTTGACCTTGGAGGTACGGACCTGGGTTTTGCATGTGACACATCGACTCATGATGGTTAACATTTCTCCAAAGTAATTTCAAAATCCATACAGAAATAAGAAAGTTATTGACTGCGTTTAAGTTTCGGAGCCTTTTTTTGGCCTTTGACCTCTAAGTATGACCTTGACCTTGGAGGTACGGACCTGGGTTTTGCACGTGACACGTCGTCTCATGATGGTTAACATTTCTGCCGAGTAATTTTAAAATCCATCAAGAAATAAGGATGTTATTGACTGCGTTTTAAGTTTCGGACGCACGGACGAACGGACGCACGGACGGACGGACAGTTGCAATGCTATATGCCCTTTCCACCATTCTTCGAATGGCGGGGGCATAATAAACAAGAATACCAAGCATATCATGGCAAATAATGGGCTCCGACATGCATGTGACGTCACACTTTGGTTATCTCGTACTACGGATAACTCGAACTTTTTATCCTGTCCCGTGAGGTTCGAGATAACGAGCGTCAACTGTATATAACATATGATTTAGGAGTTATGGCCGCACATGAAGTCAGACGGACGTACGTACATACGGGATGGACAGGGGTAACACATAATGCCCTTCTGCTATTCTTCGAATAGACTGGGCATAAATAGGCCACATATCTCATAAACCATTCAGATCCCCACCCCATAAATATAATCTTGTTCCGTATGATTAGACTAATTCAGTCACAGCAACTGGGGGATCCACAGGGCCATTCCTCTCCCCTCCACTTCATAAAAGGGCCTCATATCTCAGAAACTGTTTAGATCCCCACCCCTAAACTATACATATTCTTGGTCCTTTGATAAGACATATTCAGTGTCAACAATCTTGGGCTTTCTTGGAATCTGGCGGGGCCATGATCCAACCCCTCCACTGCTTAAAAGGCCTTATATCTCGGGGAACCGTACAGATCCCCACCCCTAAACAATATAATTGTTCCTTATGATAGGATGCATTCAGTGGTACCAACCAATGCTCTGTTGGGTCCATGCCCTACCCCCTCCAGTTCATAAAAGGCCTAATATTTCAGATACAGAGTCCACATGGGTGCTCATTTGGTTATGGGGGTTTGTTTGGCAGACAATAATCGGTAGATCAACATTTTAGCTCACCGTCACGTAGTGACGAGGTGAGCTTATGGGATCACTTTTTGTCCGTCGTGCGTCCGTCCGTGCGTGCGTAAACAATTTCTTCAAACGACATCTCCTCCTAAACCACTGAGCGAATTTTGACCAAACTTCACAGGAATGATCCTTAGGTGGTCCCTTTTCAAAGTTTTTTTAATGGTTCCGGTCCGTTGCACATATAGGTCACAGGAGCCAAAAATAGATTTTTTTCACCGAAAACTTAAACTAGAGCTGCCGCCTAACGGGCGCCAATTATACCCCCGCATGCGTTGTCAGACAAATTTTTACAAGTATTTGACCTTGAGGAAGGTCAACGTAAAGGTCAAGGTCAGGTTTGTGTATATCAATCTTAAGTACTAGTGGCAAGGTGTGTGGTGTGTGAATATTAAAGAAATCGGTCAAAGAATAAGGAAGTTATGAGCAATGTTAAAGTTTTTTGTAACGGACCGACGACGACAGACGACGACAAGCTGACTCCTATATACCCCCTTCAAACTTCGTTTGCGGGGGTATAAAAATCTTCTTCTCTGAAACTGCAAGGCCCAGGTCTTTGATATTTGGTATGAAGCTTCATCTATTGAACCACTACCAAGATTGTTCAAATTATAGTGCTGGGGCCAAAAACGCCCCCGCCCCGGGGCCCTTTGGTTTTACATGGGCTTATATAGGGAAACTCTTTAAAAATCTTCTTCTCTGAAACTGCAAGGCCCAGGTCTTTGATATTTGGTATGAAACTTCATCTGGTGGACCCCTACCAAGATTGTTCAAATTATTGTGCTGGGGCCAAAGATGCCCCCGCCCTGGGGCCCTTTGGTTTACATAGGCTTATATAGGGAAAATCTTTAAAAATCTTCTTCTCTGAAACCGCAAGGCCCAGGTCTTTGATATTTGGTATGAAGCTTCATCTATTGAACCCCTACCAAGATTGTTCAAATTATAGTGCTGGGGCCAAAAATGCCCCCGCCCCGGGGCCCTTTGGTTTTACATGGGCTTATATAGGGAAAATCTTTAAAAATCTTCTTCTCTGAAACTGCAAGGCCTAGGTCTTTGATATATGGTATGAATCTTCATCTTATGGATCCCTACCAAGATTGTTCAAATTATAGTGCTGGGGCCAAAAATGGCCCGCCCCAGGGCCCTTTGGTTTTACATAGGCTTATATAGCGAAAACCTTTAAAAATCTTCTTCTCTGAAACCGCAAGGCCCAGGTCTTAGATATTTGGTATGAAGCTTCATCTAGTGGACCCCTACCAAGATTGTTCAAATTATAGTGCTGGGGCCAAAAATGCCCCCGCCCCAGGGCCCTTTGGTTTTACATGGGCTTATATTTGGAAAATCTTTAAAAAATCTTCTTCTCTGAAACTGCAGGGCCCAGCTCTTTGATATTTGGTATGAAGCTTCATCTAGTGGACCCCTACCAAGACTGTTCAAATTATAGTGCAGCGGCCAAAAATGGCCCGCCCCAGGGCCCTTTGGTTTTACATAGGCTTATATAGGGAAAACCTTTAAAAATCTTCTTCTCTGAAACCGCAAGGCCCAGGTCTTAGATATTTGGTATGAAGCTTCATCTTGGGGACCTCTATCAAGATTATTCAAATTATAGCCCTGGGGCCAAAAATGCCCCCGCTCCTGGGCCCTTTGGTTTTTCATAGACTTATATAGGGAAAATCTTGAAAAATCTTCTACTCTGAAACCACAAGGCCTAGGTCTTTGACATTTGGTATGAAGCTTCAGCTAGTGGACCTCTACCAAGATTGTTCAAATAATAGCCCTGGGGCCACAAATGCCCCCGCTCCAGGGCCCTTTGGTTTTACATAGACTTATAATAGAGATAATCTTTGAAAATCTTCTTCTCTGAAACAACAAGGCCAAGGTCTTTGATATTTGGTGTGAAGCTTCATCTAGTGGACCTCTATCAAGATTGTTTGAATTGTAGCTCTGAGGCCAAAAATGCCCCTGCCCCGGGGCCATTTGGTTTTACATAGGCTTATGTAAGGAATATCTTTAAAAAAATCTTCTTCTCTGAAACCGCAAGGCCCAGGTCTTTGATATTTGTTGTGTAGCTTCATCTAGTGGACCTTTGCCAAGATTGTTCAAATTATAGCCTTTGTTGATATTAGGTATGAAGCTTCACCTTTTTAGACCTCCCTCAACATTATGCACATTATAACCTTGGGGTCAATAATGGCCCTCCCCGGGGCCCTCTTGTTACTCTATGGATCAGGTGAGCGATCCAGGGCCATCATGGTCCTCTTGTGTTTTATATTAGGATCACTTTTTGTCTGTCATCCGTGCGTAAACAATTTCTTCAAACGACATCTCCTCTTAAACCACTGATCGGATTTTGCCTAAACTTCACAGGAATGATCCTTAGGCGGTCCCCTTTCAAAGTTGTTCAAATGGTTCCGGTCCGTTGCACATATAGGTCAAAGGAGCCAAAAATAGATTTTTTTCACCGAAAATATAAAAAATCTTCTTCTCTGAAACCGCAAGGCCCAGGTCTTTGATATTTGGTATGAAGCTTCATCTAGTGGACCCCTACTAAGATTGTTCAAATTATAATGCTGGGGCCAAAAATGCCCCCGCCCCGGGGCCCTTTGGTTTTACATGGGCTTATATAGGAAAATTTTTAAAAAAATCTTCTTCTCTGAAACTGCAAGGCCCAGGTCTTTGATATTTGGTATGAAGCTTCATCTAGTGGACCCCTACCAAGATTGTTCAAATTATAGTACTGGGGCAAAAAATGCCCCGGCCCCGGGGCCTTTTGGTTTAACATTGACTTATATAGGGAAAATCTTCTCTGAAACAGCAAGGAGCAGGTCTTTGATATTTGGTATGAAGCTTCATCTAGTGGACATCTGCTAAGATTGTTCAAATTATAGTGCTGGGGCCAAAAATGCCCCCGCCCCGGGGCCCTTTGGTTTTACATGGGCTTATAGGGGGAAAATCTTTAAAAATCTTCTTCTCTGAGACTGCAAGGCCCGTAACTTTGATATTTGGTATGAAGCTTCATCTATTGAACCCCTACCAAGATTGTTCAAATTATAGTGCTGGGGCCAAAAATGCCCCTGCCCCGGGGCCCTTTGGTTTTACATAGGCTTATATCGGGAAAATCTTTAAAAAATCTTCTTCTCTGAAACTGCAAGGCCCAGGTCTTTGATATGTGGTATGAAGCTTCATCTTGTGGACCTCTACGAAGATTGTTTAAATTATAGCCCTGGGGGCAAAAATGCCCCCGCTCCGGGGCCCTTTGGTTTCACATAGACTTGTATACGGAAAATCTTGAAAAATCTTCTTCTATGAAACCCCATGGCCCAGATCTTTGATATTTGGTGTGAAATTTCATCTATCAAAGTTTGTTCAAATTATAGCCCTGGGGCCAAAAATGCCCCCGCTCCGAGACCCTTTGGTTTTACATAGACTTATATTGGGAAATCTTTAAAAATCTTCTTCTCTGCAACTGCATGGCCCATGTCTTTGATATTTGGTATGAAGCTTCATCTAGTGGATCTCTACCAAGATTGTTCAAATTATAGCCCTCAGGCCACAAATGCCCCCGCCCTGGGGCCCTTTTGTTTTACATAGACATATTGACATAATCTTCTCTGAAACAGCAAGGCCCAAGGTCTTTCATATTTGGTGTGAAGCTTCATCTAGTGGACCTCTATCAAGATGGTTCAAATTATAGCCCTGAGGCCAAAAATGCCCCCGTCCCGGGGCCATTTGGTTTTTCATAGGCTTATGAAGTGCTGGGACCAAAATGGCCCCGCCCCAGGGCCCTTTGGTTTTACATAGGCTTATATAAGGTAAATCTTTAAAAAAAATCTTCTTCTCTGAAACCGCAAGACAAAGGTCTTTGATATTTGGTTTGTAGCTGCATCTACTGGACCTTTGCCAAGATTGTTCAAATTATAGCCTTTGTTGATATTTGGTATGTAGCTTCACCTTTTTTGACCTCCCTGAACATTATGCACATTATAACCCTGGGGACAATAATGGCCCTCCCCGAGGCCCACTTGTTACTCTATGGATCAGGTGAGCGATCCAGGGCCATCATGGCCCACTTGTTTATTTTTTATTTTTTTTTTTGGTTTGGGTTTTACGGCCCTTTCAAGATTATTTCACTCATATCGACCCGATCGTTAATCAGAGGTGGGCGAAAACCGGAGTACCCGGAGAAAAACCACCTGACCTTCCGTTGCAGAACTTGGCGTCTCACACGTGGCCCAAGCGAGGCTCGAACCTACGGCGGTGAGAGACCTAATGACTAAAAGTCAGCGCTCTTATCCACTAGGCCACGGAGGCCCGCCGGTAGATCAACATCATATCCAGTTAAAATACATTACTGCCAGTGGGCAGAGCCCACCTGTGCTCTGGTAAGGATAAGCAGAGTGGCCCATGGGCATCTTGTCAATTTGTAGCTCTGGTGGCCATCTAGTTCATTTGAGCATAACTGTTTTAGATATTTTGGTAGAGGGTCACCTAAGCTGAAAGAAATTGGCCCATGGGTATGGGAGGAGTATTTTTTCTTATTTTCTAATTTTAGCTCTGGCGCCATCTTGTTAATCAGGGCAGAACGATTTTAGCTATTTTGGTAGAGAGCCACCTACATTGCGTAGTTTGAATGAAATTGGAGTGAAGTTTAAATGAAATTGCCCCAAGGGTTTAGGAGGAGTTGTCTTTTAAAGCAAGATTTAAAGCAAGTTGTTGACGACAGATAACACATGACAGGCATTCACTGATCACAATAGCTCATAATGAACACTGCTCAGGTGAGCTGAAAAAAAAAACAAAAAAAAAACAGCCCACCTATCCAGCAGATTTTGAAGTATACAGTTTTTCCTTTTTCCCCATACAAAAACCCATTGCCAGGCTGCACATGAAATCAAATGACCTGGTTATCAAACAAAATATCTCCCATTGCCAGAGGGCCACAAATGACTATTAACTGTTACTTTGTGAGACGCCACACTCTTCAACTGAAGGTCAGATGGTTTAGTACCCTCCGGTTTTCGCCCTCTAATTAACAATTGGCTCAAAATAAATGAAATTATCTTGAAAGGGCTGTAAAACCAAAACAAAACACAACAACATTATTTGCCTTTTTTCCTATTCAATGGACAAGGTATTTGACATCGTCATTAACCTTGTCAACCTGTGCTGACCATTTCAAAAACATTTTTGCAAGTACTCGGTCGCCTGATGCTACGTTTCAAGACAATCTGCCCAGCAGTTCTGGTGGGGCCCATTCCTGTGACCTTGGGTCACTATAACAACATTTCCATTACGAAAACACACCCGTGCGATATAGAGCTTTTTTCCATATCTCCAAAATGCCTACTTTTCTGATGAAAATTTGAGACATTTTTCTTATTAATAGTGCAAACATAGGTTGTGGGTGCTCGTTAGAACCGCCTCATTGAGGCGGTTCTAAAGAGTACCCACAACCTATGTTTTGGAGCAGAAATAAGGAAAATAATGTATACCCCCGTACACCCCAGTTTTCTCTATATAAAGTGGGGTGTTCGGGGGTGTTCATTTCACGGACTTTTTAACGTGATGAAAGGACAGTTCCATGAAACTGCTGGACCAATTTCAATGAAATATTCATACGCAGCAGCACTCAATGGCAATGGCTGAAGAAAATAATTATGTTCTTATAGTTCAGGTCACATGACCAGGATTCCTTTAACTTACGCCTCCTCAACCATGATTTCTAACTTGCACCCTAACAACAATCACACCACAGATTCCTTATACTCCATTAACAATCAGACCAAAACATGCCTCAGCTACAGTCAGGGCCAGGATTCTTTCAAACTTCGGCCTCAGCAACAATCCTGGTCCTGACTGATGCTGAAGCATAAGTAATGATTCCTGGTCCTGATCACTGTTGGGGCATAAGTTCTAGGAATCGTGACACTGATTGTTTTGAGGCGTAAGTTTATGGAATCTGGGCCCTGATTGCTGTTTAGGCATGTTTAAGGAATCTTTGCCTTATTTTTGTTGTCGAGCCATAAGTTTCAGGAATTGTGGACCTGATCGTTGTTGAGGTAGAAGTTACAGGAATCGTTGCCCTGATTGTTTTTGAGGCATAAGTTTCAGGAATCATTGTCCTGACTGTCGTCAAGGCAAGTTCCCGGAATCGTGGCCCTGATGTCGAGGCATAAGTTTTAGGAATCGTGGCCCTGAGTGTTGTCCAGGCGTATGTTTTAGGAATCGTGGCCATGACTGTTGCTGAGGCGTAAGTTTAAATCTTAACATAGGAATCTTCATTCTAATGCACTTATTCAGTTGCTTCATTTAAAAGTTTTGCTGCAAAATAATAGTTCATACCTGAAGGCAACTGAACATTCAGATCTTCTAAAATGTCCTATCAAAATTATTTCAGGAACACAAAAACCCTTAAATATCTCGACTAAAATTTTGTGAATGCTCTCGTCATTCTTTTCTTACAAGGGAGACATTTTTTGGGACTTCCTGTTTGCTTTTCTTTGTCTTGAAAGCCTCCGAAAAAAAACGGTATACTCCTGTAGACTAGTACTGAAAGGTACTGTTATGTATAAGATTTTTTTTTTCAGATTCTTATATTATATCTAGTGGATTTGTTTACTTACTAATTTTAAGAAAGAGTTTCTAGAAGATTGAGTCAGAGAATAATAGTTGGTAAACATGTTTTGAACAAGAACAGGGATTAAAGAGCAACCCAGAAATTTCTAGATCACATTATTTTTAACACGCATGAACGCCATTAGAAATTTTTTTATTAGGAAAAGATGTCCGTGTGAAATAATGGCGTCCAACATGGTGTCAGAAATTACATATTTTGGGTAAAAATGATGACATATTCTTATTTTTGCTTTCAACATAGATTGTGGGTGCTCCTTAGAACCGTCTCAATGTGGCGGTTCTAACAAGTACCTGTAATCTATGTTTTTGAGATAATGTATACCCCCGTAAACACCACTTTTCTCCATATAAAGTGGGGTTTAGAGGGGTCTGCGATTCACTGACTTGTTATCATGATGTATTTTTCTTGGTTTGAGTTTGGGAATCTTAAGAAAATTTAATTCTAAATTATGTGTTAGATACTTGGGGATTATTTTTCAAAAGATTGGGTACAACATAAATGTTCTAAGACAGACTGCATGCATGGTAGTTAACCCAATCACGGTTGACAACTTTGCTTCCCTCTTTAATTGTATGCCGGTGGGTCAGGCCTCCGATTCTATGATGGTTCTAGGGTAAAGGCTTGCTGAGAATTAGATCAATCTATTTCAATGTAACGTTGGTTGGTGCCTTATACTCTGTCTCTGGTTGGGCCCATCAGAGTCTAACTGTTGGTTTTCTTTTGCTCCAGCATTTCAGTGGTTTCTTGCTGTCGAGTCCTCACCGTTGTTTCATCGTGTGATTTTTTGTGTTCACGGAGATGTTGCACTGATGAGTTAGGAGGCCTTCATGTGGACTGAACAAATTATTTGTCTAAATCACGACGGTAGTAAGGGCGAGGATTGTGGCCATGTAAAATCAATTTAAGCCCCTCAGTGGAATTCGTTTCCGCTGACCATTCCAAGGCAGTTCTTCTGTCCCGTTTTTTTTTGTTATGGTTTGTCTTTGGGTGTTTGTGTCGCTTATATTGTTTTGTTTTGGATAGCCTGTTGGCAATTTTGCGTGAAAGTAACTGTCCTTTTGGCTTTCCCCTGTTGATGTTTCCATTGGGGTCTGTGTTTTTTCATGTTTCTTTCCCTTTTGTGTCTCTGATGGGAGCTATGGGTTAATTGTATCGATTCCTGATCATTGCCTCCACTTCTATTTTGTATATGTTTTCTTTCTGCTACAAAAACTACACACAAACTTTAGATTCAAGATGAGACAGTTTATAACCAGCACTCCTGGCTTATACGATAGCAGTTAACCAGTACATTGCACATTCTTTGGCCTGAAACTCATATGTGGTGTAACAAAAATAGAATTCTCAATTATCCATGTTACTCGCCACTTTTTGTGGCGGGGCATACAAAAGGGAAGTAAATAATGATGAAATAAAACAAATTAGTTCCCTATATAAGTCCATGCAAAACCAAAGGGCCCCAGGGCGGGGGCATTTTTGGGCCCAGCACTATAATTTGAACAATCTTGGTAGGGGTCCACTAGATGAAGCTTCATACCAAATATCAAAGACCTGGGCCTTGTGGTTTCAGAGAAGAAGATTTTTTAAGTTTTCGGTGAAAAAAAATCTATTTTTGGCTCCTGTGACCTAGATGTGCAACGGATCGGAACCATTTGAACAACTTTGAAAGAGGACTAACTAAGGATCATTCCTATGAAGTTTGGTCAAAATCCGTTGTTTACGCACGGACGGAAGCACGCACGCACGGCCGACAAAAAGTGATCCCAAAAGCTCACCTCGTCACTACGTGATGGTGAGCTTAAAACTTGATAAAAGTGCTTGCAAGCACTGCATCATGCCCTGCCATTGCACTTACATGAAGCAAGGGCCATAACTCTGTCAAAATTAATTCAAAAGGGAATGAAGCTGACATGAATATATGGCTGAGATAATAATTTTCAATGTTCAAAGAGCCATAACTCTGAAAGAAAGTAAACCAGAAATACAGTTCTCTTTTTCTGCAGATCCCAACATAGTGCTGCAGGTGTGAAATTTTCTGAAAATATCTCAAAACGGTCTATTTACAGAGTAGATATGATAAAAATTGTTATTTTCAATGATCAAAGAGCCATAACTAAACAAGAGCTGTCGCATGACAGCGTAGCTCGTCTGTTTTGTGCCATCAAGATATAAGGTAAAATTACTGAACCATGAAATATTATAATTCAGGTGTGAAATTTCTCCATGAAATAGTATTCAAAATATATGGGAGAATCACTTAACCATGAAATATAGGTCATAATACTAACCTAGACATATTTTTATGTCATTCATATGGTCACATGGAATTGATAATTCAGATATAAAGTTTCTCCATCAAATAGAATTGAAGATATAAGGCAAAGTCACTGAACCATGAAACATAGGTCACACTGACCTACATATATTTTGAGGTCAATCAACTGGTTGCATTGAAGTAATATTCCAGGAATAATATTTCTCCATCAAATAGTATTCAAGATAACAGGCAAAATCACTGAACTGTGAAATATAGGTCACACTGAGCTAGATATATTTTGAGGTCAATCATGGGGTCACAAGGTATAAATAACCCAGGTATGACGTTTCTCCATCAAATAGTATTGAAGATAATAGGCAAAATGCAGGAACCATGAAATATAGGTCACAGTGACCTAGATATATTTTGAGGTCAATCATCGGGTCACATGGAAGTAATTATCCAGGTATGACATTTCTCCATCAAATAGTATTCAATATAATAGGCAAAATCACAGAACCATGAAATATAGGTCACATTGACCTAGATATATTTTGCAGTCAATTATCGAGTCACATGGAAGTAATAATCCAGGTATGACATTTCTCCACCAAAATAATATTCAAGATAAAAGGCAAAATCACTGGACCATGAAATATAGGTCCCACTGAAATAGATTTATATTGAGGTCAATCATGGGGTCACATGGAATAAATAATCCAGGTGTGATGTTTCTCCATCAAATAATATTCAAGATAACAGGCAAAATTGTTGGCATTTCAAAATTTATTAACAGGAGAAATAACTTTGTCCACTCGCTTGAGCAAAAAAATTGCCCTATAGTATTGCACTTAAATATTTTTGAGAATTTTAAATTGTATGCGCCATAAACAAGAATGTGTCCAAAGGACAAGCATGTTCACACCTGGCAGCACAATTAAGAAAACTTAAGGGGAATTGAAACACCTTCAGGGGAGGCAACTCCTGCAGAAGTATTTTTGTCTCCCATTTCAATAGGGGTCAACTCTTAAAGGAAAGAATTTTCAAAGTCTTTCCTTTAAGATTAGATGCCTTTTTCAGTGGGTCAGGGCTTATAGAAAAATGAACAGGAAGTCTTGAAAGTTGTCTCCCGTTGAAAAATGGCGGAAAACTCTGCCAGGGGTTCCCATTCCCCTTAAAACTCAAATGCTAAGACCATCTTGGACACAGATGTGAATAAGGATTGACATGGGTGACACTTTTATTAAGCTCTTTCCACCAATAGAAGCTTCCGTGGTGTAGTGGTTATGCTACTCGCCTTGTAAACCAGGGATCGAAGGGTCTATCCCAGGCTTCTCCTGATTTTCGGATGAGTCTTTAAACCGTGGTCCCGTCTACGTATGACCTTAGCTGTTGTTGAGACGTAAAACTCAAACACTCAATCACTTTCCACCAATCTTCAAATGGCAGGGGCATAACGGAAGTTATATAATGGGGGTTGGTTGTTTGATTTGCGGTTGTCAACACTGTAAAGGTCATTTTGGAGACGTTGCTTTCAATTTTGCAGGACTTTTACCCGACATTAAGAAGAAATGATATCTCAAGCCCTGCCGCCAAATGAAACCAATAAGGTTAAGCATGGACGGTCCGACTCACACCACATTGCTGGGGCAGGCTTAGATCCTCTAAGCGGTTTACCAGTACTTGTGTGCAGGTCGGAAGCATCATGCAGCCCATCTATTTCTTCAAGCCCCGATGGGCAGGGGCTGAGGGGGGGGCTGAATTGTCATTTTGGAACATGATCAATAGGTATGCCAAATTAATATATCAAAGGAAGAAAACTCCTGAAAAAGGAAGTGTCTTCTGTGGTATTTCAATCCCTTTCAATATGGGGGCTAACTCCAATGCAAGCAAATTCTTTCCTTTAAGAGTATCCACCCTGTTAGAAGGGAGGCAGATCTTTTCATGCAGTCTTTTTGAGTAGCTTCCATTTTACATGTATCCCGGCCCCCGCCCATCGGGGCCTGAAGAAACAGATGGGCTGCATGATGTTTCCACGCAGAGCTGAAACCGACCTCACACAAGTACTGGTAAACCCCTTAAAGGATCTAAGCCTGCCCAGGATGTGCGAGTTGGACCGTCCATGCTTACAAACTTACTGGTTTCATTGGGCAACAGGGTTGACATGTCATTAATGTCAGGTAAATGTCCACAAAATAGGAAGCAATGTCTCCAAAATGACCTATACAATGTTGACAGAGACGTTAAGCCTCAAATCAAACAAATTTTACATGCATCCATTTACCTAAAAAAGGCTCTGCATGCTGGGTATCTTTTTCAGCAAACAACATTTTGAAATATTTTTCTTATTTTTTCCAGAAAACAGGATCTGACATTTCATGCACAATTTACATCTTGCATGAGATGTAAGTCCTGTTTTAGGGAAAAATTAAGAACATTATCAACAATTTGTTATCTGCTGAATTAGCCCAGAGAATGGTAAAGGTATAACCGGCCACAAATATTGTCTATGCATGTACTTGTCTGAGGACAAGTAAGCTGAAATTTTTCATTTGTCCTCGATGAAATTGGAGGATTTAAGCTGGACAAATCGGACATGCAGACCTCATACTGACCAAGCTTTTCCATGCCTGAAAGGCCCGATTTTGCAGCCTTAACCCTCATCCGGCTGAATATGACAACCATTACCTTCGCAAACAGTGTAGATCCAGATCAGATGGCTTCTGAAGAAGCCATCTGATCAGGATCTACACTGTTTGTAAATATCAAGTAATTTGATTGGCGACTAGTCAGAAATGGGTGTAGCTTGATAAGCGTTAAATAGTCAAGAAGAAATAAATAAGAAGGATGTATTCTAGCTGATACTAGTCCTCCCTGAACACAAAAGTTCCGAGCTACATAATCGCTTGTGCAGGGGTCAAGTTTTCTTGGCTGTTAGCTGGATAAGCGTTGAATAGTCAAGAAATAAAATCAAGCTCTAAAAGCCTGAAATCCTGCAAATGCCTGAAATATATGAGGCCTGGACATGGTATTTCCACATCCTTGGTAAAGACAAAGATCAGGCATCTGTGCAATCTGATCTCTAGTGATCAGAGTTTGGCTACATGGATGCCTGTTGACTCAACGCTTCTGTAGGCGGGCTATATTATGATTGATACTAATAGTACTCCCTGAACACAAACTTTCCAAGCTACATTATCATTTGTGAAGAGGTTTTCTTCGCTTTTAGTTCAGAATAATCTTCCAGACCAAGATCAGCCTGTGTGTCATACATCTATGTAGTCTGGTCACTTGTGATCAGAGTTGAGCTACATGGATGCCTGTTGGCTCAACGCTTATTTAGGCAGCTGTATTCTGCTTGATACTACTAGTCGTCCCTGAACACAAAATTTATGAGCTACATTATCACTTGTGAAGGGGTTCCCTTGGTTTATAGTTCAGAATAATCTTCCAGACCAAGATCAGCTTGTGTGTCGTACATCTATGTAGTCTGGTCACTAGTGATCAGAGTTGTGCTAAATTGTTGACTCGACACTTCTTTACGTAGCCAATGAAGGCTGTATTCTGGCTGTATTCTGACTGAAACTAGTCCTCCCTGAACACAAAATTTCCAAGCTACATAATCGCTTGTGCAGGGGTCAAGTTTTCTTGGCTGTAAGCTCAGAATAATCTTCCAGAACACCATCTAAATGCTCATTCAGTTTCTTGAAGTGTCTTTTACCGCCACCTCCTTTTCTTCTCTTCTGAACAGGTGCCTGAAAAATAAAATAATCGCTTTTTTAATCTCAAAATTTTCAACCAATATATGTCTAGTGTCCCTAAAAAGTGAGGTGTTGTCGTTCAAAGATTTTTATATTTTTAGCTCTGAACCAGAACAATTTTAGCTATTATGGTAGACAGCTACCCAGGCAACAGTCCTGTGAAGTTTAAATCAAATTGGCCCAAGTGTTTAGAAGATGTTCACATTTAAACAAGTTTTCAACATTTTTTTCATTTTTAGCTCTGGCGGCCATTTGGCTCATCAGAGCAGAGCTGTTTTAGCTTTTTTAGCATAATGTCATCTAAGCAACATTCCTATGAAGTTTTAATGAAACTGGCCAAAGGGTACCTGTAGGAGGAGTTGTTGTTTAAAGTTTTATCTATTTAATGCTCTGGCGGCTATCTTGTTCATCGAACCAGAACAATTTTAGCTATTTTGGTAGAGTCACCCAGGCAACATTCCTGTGAAGTTTGAATCAAATTTTCCTATGGGTTTAGGAGAAATTCACATTTAAAGCAAGTTTTCAACCTTTTTTTTAGCTCTGGCAGCCATTTGGCTCATCAGAGCGGAGCTGTTTTAGCTATTTTGGTATAGGGTCACCCAAGCAACATTCCTATGAAGTTTGAATGAAATTGGCCAAAGGGTACCTGTAGGAGGAGTTGTCTAAGGATTTTTCTATTTTTAGCTCTGGTGGCTATCTTGTGCATCAAACTTGAACAATTTTAGCTATTTTGATAGAGAGCCACCCAGGCAACATTCCTGTGAAGTTTGAATCAAACTGCCCTAAGGGTTCAGGAGGAGTTCTCATTTAAACAAATCGTTGACGATGCACACTGACTGATCACAATACCTCACCATGAGCACTTCTTGCACAAGTGAGAGGAAAGAGGAAAATGAAAGAGATAAGGATAGCAGATCTTGCCCAACTGTAAGCCAATATCAACTGGATGCCCCTGTGCTATAAGATACATGACACCATCCCCTCACCCAACCACACTGTGTCTTAGTATGTTTAAGAATCTGCTGAAATTGTAATTGTCCTTTTAAGAGCAATTAGTATCTTCTTTATGCTCGGTATACTTATCACTGTCTTAAAAATACTCATCACTTTCTTAATAATACTAACCACTTTCTTGATAATACTTACCATTCTCTTGGTAATACTCACAACTTTCCTAATAATCTTTTTCCTTTCATTTTGGTTTTATGTCTTTTCAAGATTACTTCACTTATTTTGAGTGGATTGTTATATAGAGGTGGGCAAAAACTGGAGTACCCAGAGAAAAAACACCTGACCTTCAACTGCAGAACTTGGTGTCTGACATGACCCTAGCAAGGCTCGGACTACAGTGGCGACAGACCTTATGATTAAGAATCAGGGCTCTTACCCACTAGGCCACGGAGACCCGTCTTTCCTAATAATGCTCATCCGGTTCTTAATAATATTAATCACACTTTTTTTTTATATCTCACCAATTTTTTTAATATGAGAAATACTTTTCACTCTCTTAATAATACTCACCACTTTCTCAACTAGATAACCACTGTACCACAGGAGGCTTCTGGTGAGTTGGACCTTCCATGCTTAAAAACCCTATTGGTTTCAATGGACAACACGGCTTTAGATGTCATTTCATGTCAATGTCAGGTAAAAGTCCCACAAAATTGGAAGCAATGTCTCCAAAATGACTTATGCAGTGTTGACGGGGACGCTAAACCTCAAATCAAACAAACAAAAACAAAAGACAACAGTACAATTCAGAATCTCTGAATATTCGGCGAAAACAAATTTTTGAGGTCATTCAAGGGCATAACTCTGATGAAAATTGATGCAAAAAGCCATTCAATAGTTCTGAGATATATCTTGCCAACAAAAATTCACAGACCAAATTTTATCAAAATCCATCATTTCTTTCTCAAGATATTAAGTGGAACAAATTTTCGACATCATTTAAGGGCCATAACTGCTGAAGACTGTCACAAATACTGTGTAACAATCCCAAGCTATATCCTGTCAACATGCATTAACATTCGATACTAAATTTGATCAAAATCCATCAATTCTCTTTAGATATTGAGTGGAAAGGAAGTTTTGACGTGATTTAAGGGCCATAACTCTGCTGAAAATAGATGCAAAATGCTGCATAACAATCCAAAGCTAGATATTGTCAGCATAAATTCACATACAAAATATGATCAAAATCAATCATATATTACTTAAGACATTGAGTGGAAACGACTTTCTGGTGCTAGGCAAGGGCCATAACTGTTGAAAATTGGCGCAAAAAGATGTGTCATATGCAAAATTTGATTAAAATCTTTTGTGCATCAATTAAGTTATTGAGCAGAAATGATGGCTGGATGGATGGTGGGATGGACAGACAATATGAAACAGTACACGACCACCCCCATACTTTGTATGCAGGGGTATAATAATACTCACCACTTTCTTAAGACCAACATCTTGCATAGATGTTATTCCTTGTTTCTCCAGGTATTCTTCTATTTTTCTCTCATCCTGGCCTTCTACTGACACCCCACGCCATAACTTCTGAAATTCTGATTGAAGAAAAGTGATCTTAGGCTGCATTCACACTAGACCAATAATCAGTACCAGACTGGTTTGAACCAGTCAACACTGTCTGGTATAGATCAGACAAACCAGTCTGGTATGGTTAAGATTTGCTCAAACTAAAGGTGTCTTTTCTCGCCATCAATTTGTGAACAAGCTGTGCAATAAACACCCCTGTATACAGAGAATATAAGAATCTTATATGGGTGTGAGGGTTGGATGGAAAAATCCGTCCCGAGGGTCGCTGTCCGGCATCACGAGGCTTGCCGAGTGATGCCGGACAGTGATCCCAAGGGACGGATTTTTTCTATCCGCCCCTCACACCCATATAGGATTCTTTTTCTTGCATACCTTCCATTTCTTTGCACGGATTATTAATGGTGGAGTCACTTCGAGTACCGACGTCCGCCATATTGTGATGACACTACAGGAATATTTAGTGACGTCACGTAACGTGCATGACGTCAATCTTAACGACGGTGCATACAAGGTCGTATTCAACCAGTGCATTTATCAAACAAGCGAGAATATTCGATTTTGGGTCGGAACACCAGGGTCAGAACATAAATTTCTATCCCAGGGTAAAATCACGGATTTCCTTGTCTGGTGTGCAAGAAAACTGAGGTTTACAGGGGTATACACAATGTTTTGTTTGTTTGATTTGAGGTTTAATGTCCCCGTCAACACTGTATAGGTCAGTTTGGAGACGTTGCTTTCAATTCTGTGGGACTTTTACCCAACATTGAGATGAAATGACATCTCAAGCCCTGTCGCCCAATGAAACCAATAGGGTTTATAAGCATGGACGGACCGACTAGCACCGCTTTACCATGGCAGAGTTAGATCCTCTAAGCGGTTTACCAGTTCTCGTGTGCGGTCAGTTTCAGCTCTGCATGGAAGCATCATGCAGCCCATCTATTTCTTTAAGCCCCTATGGGCGGGGGCCGTGTATACACATGTACATTATTATATCTTTCTGCTGTGGTTACTCGTTAGAACTGCCTCGGAGCACCCACAACCTACATTTGAAGTATAAATATGTTACGACATGAACATGTTTTTGTTTGTCTGTTTGTATGTGTTGAAGTTTTAAATCTCTGTCAACACTATTTAGGACATTTTGGAGACGTTGCTTCCAATTTTGTGGGGCTTTTACCCAACACTGAGAGATGAAATGACATCTCAGTCCTCCGCCCTCATAAACCACTAGGATTTTAAGGGACGGTCTGACTCGGACCACTTTTCCTGGCAGGCTTACGGTAGACCTTTTATTTTTAACCCTTTTTGTACAAAATGGAATCTCCCTCCTTATATATAGCAGGAGTCCATTTAAAAAGATTTAGGGGTGACAGGCTGTGTTTTCTTCAAAGTTGATTGGGACAATGGCTGAACTTTTTGCAAACAGTGTAGGCCCTGATCAGATGCCGCAGAATGCGGCATCTGATCTGGGCCTGCACTGTTTGCCAATTACCCCTTGAGGGGTTTCCGGTACTAAATGGGTTAAAGCGGTTTACCAGTACTCAAAAGTTCAGCCGGTTTCAGCTCTGCATGGAAGGACAATGCAGCCCAATTTATTTCTCTAATCCCCAATGGGTGGGGGCGTGGACTTGAAAGTTATAACCAAGTAATGAAGCATAGCTGAAAAAAAAAATCCCTGCCTTTGGTGAGATTCAAGCCTTGGCCAATTTGCACTAACCACTGAGCCAAAGATTCCACACCCTGACACAGTTGTCAGAGATTGGTAAAAAACCTGTCTGCTATTGACCATATTTGCATTATTTGCTGGCTCCCAGCTTGCACATTGATAAATATTGGATAAACAGGAAACCAAACCAGATATTGGAAAAACAGGATACCAAACCAGACCCCCTGACCTTGAAAGGTCAGGGGGTCTGGTTACCTGTTTTCCCAACACGGATAACCTTCAGACTAGGAATCAGCAGATAATGCAAATAAGGTGAATGCATAATCTAGCAAGGCAGATAACTGAAAGTTGCAGCTGCTTGCTGTAACACTATCTTCCTACACTTTATGGTAAAGAATGTTACAGTCATCAAATATGATGTTGCCAAGCCATTTTCAGCAAAGTTAAGTCCAATCCGGTATGGTCCCCGTCTTAATACATGACAAGAAAGCAGTCTTAGGGACAGCCAAATCCCTCACCGAACTTTAATAACAAGGTCCAACCTTATTACCTTCACCTGTGACCTTGACCTTGAGTTGGCATGGTTTATATATGGGTTCTGCACATCAGCTCTCTGAGGGGGATATTTGACAGAAGTTGAATGAAAATCCTTCCAGGGGTAAAGGAGATATGGAACAGACAAAAAATTCAAAGTTTCACATTTGTGACCTTCAAATGTGGCCTTGACCTTGGGTAGGCATGATTTATTTATGGATTCTGCACATCAGCTCACTGAGGGGATATTTGACTAAAGTTTAATGAAAATCCGTCCAGGGTTTAAGGAGATATGGAACGGACACAAAATTCAAAGTTTCAAACTCATGACCTTCAAATGTGACCTTGACCTTGAGTCGGCATGGTTTATTTATGGGTTCTGCACATCAGCTCACTGAGGGGGATATTAGACCATAGTTTAACGAAAATCCTTCCAGGGGTAAAGGAGATATGAAACGGACCCACAATTCAAAGTTTCAAACTCCTGACCTTCAAATGTCCCCTTGAAGGACAAACAACCGGATGGACGGACAGATGAAGGTCATTATTATAATCCCCACTCTGCTTTGCAGCGGGGGATTAAAAATTGTCCGAGAATGAAGGAAATAAGCATCGCTGAAAAATTCCTGCCTAGTGTCCCTGGGATCTGAAACAGAGCCGCTTGGCTGAAAGAGTCTACTCACTGACACAGTTGTTATGCAGTTATCAGCCTATTAGCACTGCCTTGGCTTATATAGCAGTTGCAGTTACAAGTGGAGCACTGTGGTGCAGTGGTAAAGCATCGGATTTGAGATCGAGAGGTAGCCAGTTCGATCCCCGCAAGCGCCAAGTGTTGTTTCTTTGAGCAAGAGACTTCATCTACATTGCTTAACCCTTATCTTGCTGAATATTCATTTAAGCCACACACAGTTCTGTCTAGCAACCGATCAAATTACTTGATGCAATTTATTGCTACAAATTCATAAAGTGAATGCCAAACAGTGTAGATCCTGATCAGATGGCTTCTTCAGAAGCCATCTGATCTGGATCTACATTGTTTCCAAATATAGGGGTTGTTGTGAATAGCAGGATAAGAGTTAGTACTGGTTCCTACCCCTGAAAAGAGGGCCACGTGAAAGATTAGTACTAGTACTAAATGCGTTACCCTCTATAAACAAGGTTGATTATTATTATTATTATTATTATTATTATTAGCTATGCATACTCTACCAAGGCAGATAAATGCAGGAGGGAGTCATGGACCGCAACATTTGTCAAGAATATTTTGTTCCTTATCTGCTTAGAACACAGGGCTTGTAACTGCAACTGCTATTTAAGCCAAGGCAGTGCAAAATCCCACCTGTTTGGGAATTATACCCAAGAGAGGCTCTGAAAGTGACATTTTGGGGTTTGATGAAGATAAAATTCCGTTTAGAAAAACCAAAAGTAGAAATGGATCAAACAAAGATGCTCAGAATGTAAAGCAACCTCAGTGGCAGCAGGTAGATTCCCAATAAATAGCTTCAGTGGCTGGCATTATTGGTTTTGTTTGTTTGATTTGAAGTTTAACGTCCCCGTCAACACTGTAAAGGTCATTTTAAAGACGTTGCTTCCAATTTTGTGGGGTTTTGACATCTCAAGCCCTGCTGCCCAATGAAACCAATAGGATTTATAAGCATGGACGGTCTGACTCACACCACATTGCCTGGGCAGGCTTAGATCCTCTAAGCGGTTTATCAGTACTCGTGTGCGGGTCGGTTTCAGCTGTGCGTGGAAGCATCATGTAGCCCATCTATTTCTTCAAGCCCCCGATGGGCGGGTGCCACAACAGAATGTGGTATGATACAAGAAACACAATGGGGAAAAAACAACAACAAAAAACCTCAGTGGCAGCAGGTAGATTCCCTATAAATAGCTCCAGTGGCTGGTATTATTGGTAAAAAATACATCTCAGTGTGCTACAGGTTAAGCAAACTGTATTAGGTACTTTATGTACTATAACAGTTTAACCCATTATATACAAGTGGACTCTTCCATTGCTATATGTTGGACAAGTCCATCTATCATATAAGGGGTGTCAGGCCTATTTTTTCATTTTTCATCTATTTCTGACGGAAAATTTTGTTAGCAAATAGTGTAGGCCCTGATCAGACGCCGCATTCTGCGGCTATGATGTGGGCCTGCACTGTTTGTCAAAGTACCCCTTTAGGGGTTTCCCACATACAATGGGTTAATGATTTGACCACTAACGAACTAATTAAGCTAAGAATAGTATGGACAACCGGCTCCAGATGTCAGAATCAGTTGATAACTTAAAATATTGCCAGACCAGATACCTTCGGGGTTAGTTGACCCTGTGGAGCGCTGTGGTGCAGTGGTAAAGCATCTGATTTGAAATCGAGAGGTCCCGGTTAGATCCTCGCAAACGCCAGGTGTTGTTTCCTTGAGCAAGAGACTTTATCCACATTGCTTAGTACTGGTTCCTAACCAGGAAAAGAGGGCCACATGGAGTGTGTGTGTGAATTCGGATTTAACGTCGCTTTCAACAATTTTTCAGTCATATCACGACAGTGTCTGGTTGTGACAAGGAGCTCAATGCTCACTTTTATAGTGCTGCCTAACTGAAGTATCATGTCCCAGACACATTACATGATACCACACCCAGTCACATTATCCTGACACTGGGTCAACCGTCCTAGCTCTACCCCGCAAATCTGAGTGCAAAGCGAGGAGCAGCTAGTACCATTCTTAACGACTTTGTTATGTCGCGGCCCGGGATCGAACCCGTGACCTCCCGTTTCTTGGAGTGGACACTCTACCAACTGAGCTATCGGGGCCGGTAAGAGGGCCACATGGAAGATTAGTACTAGTACTTAATGTGTTACCCTCTATAAATAAGGTCAATTATTATTATTATTATTGGACCAAATTGACATATGATCTCTAAACCGTAAACTGTCTATCTCATCTGCAGACGTCACTTTCAAATATTTTTTTTTTATTTCACAGAAAATAGGGCTTGACATTACATGTGAATCGTCTGCCAAGCAGACAATTCACATGTAATGTCAAGCCTTATTTATCATGAAAAATAATTTAAACTAGAGCTATCACTAAAGGTGATGAATACCCCCACAAAAACTGCCTTGATAGTACAACAGCGGCATTTTGCAATTTTTTCACTTGAAAGGGGCCATAACTATGTCGAAAATTGACGAATCGTAGTGGAAATCGAACTTGACCTGTATTTTATGATGTTACATCAGTGTACCAAAAATTATAAAAATCGGTGAAGCGCTTTTTGAGTTATCGTCTGGAAACCAAGTCAACAGACCGACCGACAGACAGACCGACAAGCTCACTCCTATATACCCCCCCCAAATTTCATTTGTGGGGGTATAAAGATAAAATTGTGGTCTGCTCTAGTCATTTACACGGAGTGAGTGAGTGTGTTAGAGTATAAGAATCTTATATGGGCGTGAGGGGTGGATTGAAAAATCCGTCCCGAGGGACACTGTCCGGCATCACGAGGCTTGCCGAGTGATGCCGGACAGTGATCCCGAGGGACGGATTTTTCTATCCACCCCTCACACCCATATTGGATTATTTTTCTTGCATACCTTCCATTTCTATTGCGAATATTTAATGTTGCTGTCACTTCGGTTACCGACGTCCGCCATTTTGTGATGACACAACAGGAATGTTTAGTGACGTCACGCATGGCGTCGCCGCGCGTGAGATTGTAATCAACCAGTGCATTTATCAAACACGCGATTATGTTCGATTTGGGGTCGGAACACCAGGGTCAGAACATAAATTTCTATCCCAGGGTAAAATCACGGATTTCCTTGTCTGGTGTGCAAGAATTTTGCTTCTCACCAACAGCTACGAGGGTAGGCTGAAAAGTTCTGAGCCTGACCAAGAAGCAGGCATCGAACAGCCATGAAATTTTGTATTCATTAAATCCAAACCTTTATTACTTGATCTGACTCAAATGAGTTCAAGTTTACCTGCAATAACGTAGAAATTCTAGACTTTGAAAATTGATACTAGCACGTTTTTGAGAAAATGGACATAATCTGGCATCGTCGTGTCATTGTGGTGTCATCAAGTACCTCCATAAAAGGGGTTTAGCTCCTAAGGACATTCATGCCGATATGGTTGCTACATTAGAGGATGATGCTCCTCTGTATGCAACCGTGAAAAGGTGGGCAGCAAATTTTAAGATGGGCAAGGACAGCCTTGAAGATGATGACCGGTGTGGACGACCCACAATGGCAACAACTGAGGAAACCATCAGCCAAGTGCACAGGGCCGTGATGGATGGCAGGCGTTTAACTGTGAATCAGTTAGCTAACACTGTTGGCATCTCCCGTGAACGAGTAGAGAACATTCTACACAGTGAATTAGGAATGTCGAAGGTTTCCGCCAGATGGGTGCCACGGCTTTTGACGCCTGACCAAAAGTTGACCAGACTGAACCTGTCACAAGGCAACTTGGCTATTTTTGAAGCAGACCAAGATGGTTTTCTTGACCGTTTTGTCACTCAGGATGAGTGTTGGGTTCATCACTTTGAGCCAGAGACCAAAAGACAATCCATGCAATGGAAGCACCCTGGCTCACCCCCTCCAAAGAAGGTAAAGGTCTTCTCCTCTGCAGGGAAGGTGATGGAATCCTTGTTCTGGGATGCCAAGGTTATAATATTCATTCATAATTAATGGGGAGTATTATGCAGATCTGCTAAAACAATTGCGAAAAGCAATTAAGGCTGAACGACCCGCAAAATTGACAAAAGGGGTCTTGTTCCATCAGGACAATGTGCCTGCTCATAAATCGGTTGTCGCAATGGCTGCTGTGCATGACTGTGGCTTCACACTTGTCGATCACCCTCAGTATTCACCTGATCTATCTCCATCAGATTATTTCCTGTTTCCAAACATGAAAAAGCACTTGGCTGGGCAGCATCATTGGTCAGACGAGGAGGTGATAGCTGCTGTGGAGGAGCTTTTCAGGGACCAAGATGAGACCTTCTATACCACTGGGATCCAAGGACTCCAGCATCGCTGGAGGAAGTGTGTGGACAGGAAGGGAGACTATGTTGAAAAATAAGGCACTTTCAGCATTGGATCTTGGTCAGGCTGAACTTTTCAGCCTACCCTTGTATGTTCATTCAGAGATGGGACCTCGGTTTAAAGACTCATCCGAAAGTCTGGAGAAGCCCAGGATCGATCCTGTGACCTGTGGTTTACAGGGCAAGTAGCATAACCACTACACCACGGAGGCTTCTCATTTACATGGAACTTTTAAGGATTAAGAAAACCGTAATACATACCATCATCTATGTTAAACTGGCAATATTTGTCGTTATAAAAAAGGATCTGTTTCTTGTCATTTGGCCTTGTAATGTATGAAATGTTATCCCCTAGAATCTGAAATAAAGTAAGCAAATGTTAACAACAACCCCTATCTTTGCAAACAGTGTAGATCCAGATCAGAAGCCATCTAATCAGGATCTACAACTTTGGCAGTCAGTCTATTAATTTGTAGCAATAAATTACATTAAGTATTTTGATTGGTTGATAGACAGAAATGGGTGCAGCTTTAATGCATATCTACACTGTTTGGCATTCAGTTTATGAATTTGTAGCAATAAATTACATCAAGAAATCTGATTGGATTATAGACAGAAATGGGTGTGGCTTAAATGAATATTCAGTAAGCAAGTGTTAACCACAAAGAGTTTGTCTGTTTGATTTGCAGTTTAACATCCCTGTCAACACTGTAAAGGTCATTTTGGAGACGTTGCTTCCAATTTTGTGGGGCTTTTACCCCACTTTGAGATGAAATCAAATCTCAAGCCCCGCCGCCCAATGAAACCAGTAGGTTTTTTAAGCATGGACGGACCGACGCACACTGCTTTGCCTGGGCAGGCTTAGATCCTCTAAGCAGTTAACCAGTACTTGTGTGCTGGGTCGGTTCCAGCTCTGCGTTGAAGCATCATGCAGCCCATCTATTTCTTCAAGCCCCGATGGGAAGGGGCAGTAACCACAAAGTGACAAACAATACACTCAGGCACATGCAGACAATGTAGTCCTGGCCAGGACTAACTAGAGGTTTGCTGATTAGTCTCTTTGCATGCTGGTTCATTTAGCACATTTTTTGTTGTCTGTGTTTGTTTTTTTTAAATAGATAGAACTTCGGTGAAGTTGATGCTGCACCTACTTCCCCACCTCCATTCCAAATACAAGAATTTCGCAGAAGGCTGTGTCGCACCTGCTGGGGGCAAAAGTCACAGCATCAGAATGTAGTTATCAAATCAGTAAATTTCATTCTTAGCAGTTCATAGTTGATGTAAAATGTGTCAAAGTCACTGGACCAAAAAATATAGGCCATGGTCACCAGGTCAAGGTACATGCCAAATCAGTACATCAACGAGAAGCACTATGGTTTGGTGGCTGTCAGCCATTTATTTTATGACATATCGAACATTGACGTAAAATGTGTTAAAGTCACACGAGTGCATAATATAAGTCAAGGCCACCAGGTCAAGGTACCCACAGAGACAGTAAGCATGATGCAAGGTTTGGTGGTTGTAGGCCTTATAATTAAAAAGATATGGAACGTCAACCTGAAATGTCTAAAAATCAATGGAGATCAAAAAATAGGTCAAGGTCACCAAGTCAAGGTACCTGCACAGTCAGCACAGCTAGGAGAAGTACTATGCAAGATTTGGTGGTTGCAGGCCTTTTGCTTTTACTTGAAAAGATGCGGAACAGTGACGTAAATTGTGTCAAAGTCACTGGAGCATAAAATATAGGTCAAGGTCACAAGGTCTAGGTACCTGCAGAGTCAGTATATCTAGGAGAAACATTTTGTAAGATTTGATGGTTGTATGCCTTTTATTTGAGGAGATCTGGAACTTCGACATAAAACGTGTCAAAGTCACTGGAGCAATCGGACAAGGTCATCGGGCCAAGGTACCTGCAGAGAAAGTACATCTAGGAGAAGCACTATGCAAGATTTGATGGTCGTAGGCCTTTAATTTGATGAGATCTGGAACATCGACTTAAATTCTATCAAATCACGTGAGTGTAAAATATAGGTCAAGGTAACAGGGTCCAGGTACCTGCAGTGTCAGTACATCTAGGAGAAGTACTATGCAAGATTTGATTTGTTTGTTTGTTTGTTTGATTTGAGGTTTAACATCCCCATCAAAACTGTATAGGTCATTTTGGAGACGTTGCTTCCAATTTTGTGGGACTTTTACCCAACATTGAAATGAAATGACATCTCAAGCCCTGTCGCCTAATGAAACCAATTGGGTTTATAAGCATGGACGGTCCGACTTGCACCACTTTGCCTGGTCAGGCTTAGATCCTCTAAGTGGTTTACCAGTAATGGTGTGTGGGTCAGTTTCAGCTCTGCGTGGAAGCATCATCCAGCCCATCTATTTCTTCAAGCCCCGATGGGCGGGGGCCAATGCAAGATTTGATGGTTGTGGGCCTTTTATTTGAGGAAATCTGGAACTTCAACGCAAAATGTGTCAAAGTCACTTGAGCATAAAATATTGGTCAAGGTCACCGGGTCAAGGTACCTGCAGAGTCACTACATCTAGGAGAGGCACTATGCAAAATTATATGGTTGTAGGCCTTTAATTTGAGAAGATCTGGAACATCGACATAATTTGTGTCAAAGTCACTGGAGCTTAAAATATAGGTCAAGGTCAACGGGTCAAGGTGCTTGCCTAGTCAAGAACTCAGGGAGATGTTTCATGAAAGGTTTGATGGTTGTTTAGTCTTATAGTTGATAACAACACAAACTTCGATATAGATGTCGAACTTCCACATAATGATCAAAGTCACTGGAGCGCAAAATATAGGTCAAAGTCACCAGGTCAAGGTGCATACACAGTCAGAAGGTCAGGGAGATGTTTCAACTTTCATGTAAGGTTTGATGGTAGCTGAGATTTGTAGCTGACTAAAATAAAAACTTTGACGTAAATGTTGAAAATCGATGTAAATGTTAGCAGACAGACGGACGAATGAATTGACAGATGCACGGACGGAAAAGCGGATGCCTATGTCGCATCCTGCTACAAGCAGGTGCGACTTAAATAGTGTTTATTTCAGGTAGAAGAAATAAATATAGGAATTTCATTGAAAGTACATAGATATTCACAACTGTAAATTTTTGCATAATTTAATTTAAATATTCTTGGTAGAGGTCCACTAAATGAAGCTTCATACCAAATATCAAAGGCCTGGTTTCAGATAAGAAGATTTTTAACGTTTTTTTTCCTAATTTTTTCTCCTTTTCTCCTTTTTACTGCGATGGAAATAACTTCTGCATGGAATGGAATTCTTTGAACAACTTTTAGAGAGAACCACCCAAAGATCATTTCTGCCAAGCGATGACAGAGGATAAGCGATCACAATAGCGCCCCCCAGGTGAGCTAAAAAGATAAAGATAAAATGATGATGCCGTCTGATACTTGTGATCAGCAGTCAAAGGAATTAATGACAAATGGGCTTGTCCAACATACAGGAATGGAAGAGACCACCAAAATACAATGGGTTAATCCTTAACCCTTATCCTGCTGTTCACGACAACCCCTATCTTTGCTAACAGTATAGATCCAGATCACATGACTTCTGAAGTAGCCTTATCCTGCTGTTCATGACAACCCCTATCTTTGCTAACAGTGTAGATCCAGATCAGATGACTTCTGAAGAAGCCTTATCCTGCTGTTCATGAAAACCCCTATCTTTGCAAACAGTGTAGATCCAGATCAGACGGCTTCTGAAGAAGCCTTATCCTGCTGTTCATGACAACCCCTATCTTTGCTAACAGTGTAGATCCAGATCAGATGACTTCTGAAGAAGCCTTATCCTGCTGTTCATGACAACCCCTATCTTTGCAAACAGTGTAGATCCTGATCAGATGGCTACTGAAGAAGCCTTATCCTGCTGTTCATGACAACCCCTATCTTTGCTAACAGTGTAGATCCAGATCAGACGGCTTCTGAAGAAGCCTTATCCTGCTGTTCATGACAACCCCTATCTTTGCAAACAGTGTAGATCCTGATCAGATGGCTACTGAAGAAGCCTTATCCTGCTGTTCATGACAACCCCTATCTTTGCAAACAGTGTAGAACCAGATCAGATGACTTCTGAAGAAGCCTTATCCTGCTGTTCATGACAACCCCTATCTTTGCAAACAGTGTAGATCCTGATCAGATGGCTACTGAAGAAGCCTTATCCTGCTGTTCATGACAACCCCTATCTTTGCTAACAGTGTAGATCCAGATCAGACGGCTTCTGAAGAAGCCTTATCCTGCTGTTCATGACAACCCCTATCTTTGCAAACAGTGTAGAATAAGCCATCTGAACTGGATCTACATTGTTTGACATTCAGTTTATGAATATGTAGGAATAAATTACATCAAGTAATCTGATTGGTTCAAAGTCAGAAATGGGTGTGGCTAAAATGAGTATTCAGCAGGATAAGGGTTAAGATGCTTTAGAAAAACTGCATCTGAAAATGTCGTCTGCTGATGTCGTCTGCTAAATTTTCTTGCAATCTTTTCAAACATACTTTTGCAAACTGGCAAACAGTGTGGACTGTGGTCAGACTGCTCCTCTAGGAGCAGTCTGACCACAGTCCACACTGTTTCCAACAAGGAATTTTATAGTAACTAGCAGACAACAAAGCAGACGGCAATTCTTGTGACTGGAATCTCAAGGGTTAAGCTGTGTCACTTCTACCTTTAAATAGCTCAGTTGGATGCACGGGTTCGATACCTGCTGGGGTCGGCAACATTCTTTGTTGGAGATTGATCATGAAATCTTTTCTACTGTCATTCTCTCCCTTCCACTGATTCAAGGAGGGCAGTTGTCAGTTTCTGGTGAAAGAATGTTCACTGCTTACGTATAAGCCTGCTCAGGAAAAGTGTGGATAGGTAATTATAAACTGACCAGCTAAAAAATGACCTAAAATAGTGTTGCCTGGGCCATTAAACTCCAAACAAACAATTCTAACACAGCGCGCCTATATAGGCAATGGAAAATAACTGTGTTTTATTCTGCAACAAATCACAGCTCGGAAGAGCGTGACGAATGATGTCATTAAAAACTGCAAATTTATGACGTCACTAGTCGATTTCCTTGACGTTAGACGGTGTAACGTCATATTCTCGCATCGAAAACGTTAGAAAAGGGTATAAATGCATGTGTTTCAGTCGATAATTTTAGCGGGATTTCTTCTAACAATGGTGGAAAGTTGTGAGATTTTGAAGGAAACAGCAGCTTTATTGCCGATTTCAGCCTGTTAGAATCGAAATAGATCAGCTCTAGTTTGTGATTTATTGAGTAATAAATCACAGTTTGTCGGTCAGTTGTAAGTAGACAAATCACGCGCGCTACGCGCACGTGATTTGTCTACTTTACAACTGACCTCCAAACTGTGATTTATTACTCAACAAATCACAGTTAGAGCTGATCTATTTCTTAAACAAATCTACCTTTAAAGCTTTCTGTGCATTGGGACAAGATTCTTCCACATCCTCCAACAGAACACCACCGTCACCATGGAGATCATGGCGCTTCAGGAGATTTATCAGAGCTTTACGATTTGGAATGTCATATTTCGGTTTGAAAAGAAACTTTTCTACTACATCTGAAGAAGCCCTTATCCTGCTGTTCATGACAACCCCTATCTTCACAAACAGTGTAGATTCAGATCAGATGGCTTCTGAATCTGATCAGGATCTACACTGTTTGACATTCAGTTCATGAATTTGTAGGAATAAATTACATCAAGTAATCTGATTGGTTCAAATGTCAGAAATGGGTGTGGCTAAAATGAGTATTCAGCAGGATAAGAGTTAAGATGCTTTAGAAAAACTGCATCTGAAAACGTCGTCTGCTGATGTCGTCTGCTAAATTTTCTTGCAATCTTTTCAAACATAATTTACAAACTGGCAAACAGTGTGGACTGTGGTCAGACTGCTCCTCTAGGAGCAGTCTGACCACAGTCCTCACTGTTTGCAACAAGGACTTTTATAGTAACTAGCAGACAACAAAGCAGACGGCGATTCTTGTGACTGGCATCTTAAGGGATAAGCTGTGTCTATTCTACCTTTAAATAGCTCAGTTGGAAGCACAGGTACGATACCTGCCGGGGTCGGCAATATTCTTTCGTGGAGAGTGATCATGATATTTTTTCTAAGGTCATTCTCTCCCTTCTACTGATTCAAGAAGGGCAGTTGTCAGTTTCTGGTGAAAGAATGTGCACTGTACTGGTTAACCGCTTACATATAAGCCTGCCCAGGAAAAGTGTGGATAGGTAAACTGA
Source organism: Lucinisca nassula (assembly GCA_963580285.1). Lineage (NCBI taxonomy): Eukaryota > Metazoa > Mollusca > Bivalvia > Lucinida > Lucinidae > Lucinisca > Lucinisca nassula. The sequence continues at coordinate 43,401,111 of OY757027.1, read as the reverse complement.
CCGGTTAAAAATGACCTAAAATAGTGTTGACTGGGCCATAAAACTCCAAACAAGCAAACAAATCTACCTTTAAAGCTTTCTGTGCATTGGGACAAGATTCTTCCACATCCTCTAACAGAACACCACCGTCACCATGGAGATCATGGCGCTTCAGGAGATTTATCAGAGCTTTACGATTTGGAATGTCATATTTCGGTTTGAAAAGAAACTTTTCTACACCATCTGAAGAAGCCTTATCCTGCTGTTCATGACAACCCCTATCTTCACAAACAGTGTAGATCCAGATCAGATGGCTTCTGAAGAAGCCATCTGATCAGGATCTACACTGTTTGGCATTCAGTTTATGAATTTGTAGGAATAAATTACATCAAGTAATCTGATTGGTTCAAAGTCAGAAATGGGCATGGCTAAAATGAATATTCAGCAGGATAAGGGTTAAGATGCTTCAGGTAAAACTGCATCTGAAAATGTCGTCTGCTGAGGTTATCTGCAAAATTCTCTTGCAATCTTTTCAAACATACTTTTGCAAGCTGGCAAACAGTGTGGACTGTGGTCAGACTGCTCCTCTAGAAGCAGTCTGACCACAGTCCACACTGTTTGCACTAAGGACTTTTATAGTAACTAGCAGACAATAAAGCAGAGAACAATTCTCGTGACTGGCATCTTAAGGGTTAAGCTGTGTCACTTCTACCTTTAAATAGCTCAGTTTGATGCACAAGTTCGATACCTGCCGGGGTCGGCAACATTCTTTTGTGGAGAGTGCTCATGAAATCTTTTCTAAGGTCATTCTCTCCCTTCTACTGATTCAAGAAGGACAGTTGTCAGTTTCTGGTGAAAGAATGTGCACTGTATTGGTTAACCGCTTACGTATAAGCCTGCTCAGGAAAAGTGTGGATAGGTAATTATAAACTGACCAGCTAAAAAATGACCTAAAATAGTGTTGACTGGGCCATTAAACTCCAAACAAACAAACAAATCTACCTTTAAAGCTTTCTGTGCATTGGGACAGGACTCCTCCACATCCTCCAACAGAACACCACCGTCACCATGGAGATCATGGCGCTTCAGGAGATTTATCAGAGCTTTACGATTTGGAATGTCATATTTCGGTTTAAAAAGAAACTTTTCTACACCATCTTCGTATACTATTTTGACCTTTGGGTTACTCTGCAAGGCCTGTGAAAGAGAAACAGAAAACTAGAAATTGTGCTTGTTAAACACTATGTTCCCAACATTATGTTTGCCCCTAAAGATGATATAAAGTAAAATTATGATAAATTAAATATAGAACAAGTTAATAGCTTGAATAGTTTTTGAGATATCATGGTTTCAAGGAGAACACGCAAAAATTTTCAAAGGGCCATTACTTAATTTCATATTTTTTACAATGTTAATCAGGTCATCTACCAGGGATAAAGCTGTTGGTTTGTTTGTGCTGAGGTTTTATGTCCCCATCAACACTTTAGAGATGTTGCTTCTGATTTTGTGGACCTTTATCCCAAACTGAGATGAAGTGAGTGAGTGATGAGTTTTACGTCTCCCCAACAGTTAAGGTCATACCGAGATGGGACCTCGATTTAAAGACTCATCCGAAAGTCTGGAGAAGCCCAGGATCGGTCCTGCAATCCCTGGTCTACAAGGCGAGTAGCATAACCACCACACCACAGAGGCTTCTAACACTGAGATGAAATGACATTTCAACCATACAAAGAAACTGCTGAGGCGGTTCTAACGAGTTCCCATAATCTATATTTTAGAGCAGAAATAAGAAAAATAAGGTTTACCCCTGTAAAACCCAGTTTTACTGTAAAACAGTGGGAAAGTAACTGTCCTTTTGGCTTTCCGCTATTGATGTTTCCATTAGGTCTGTTGTTTCATGTTCGTGTTTCTTTCTCTTTGGTGTTTCTGATGGGAGCTGTGGATTGATTGTATCGATTCCTGATCATTGCCTCCACTTCTATTTTAAGGAGCGGTCCTACTTGCACCACTATTTCTGGGCTTAGTTAGACCTAAGAAGTTTTGTCGGTTTTAGCTCTGTGCAGAAGCACAAGCAGCCCAATCTATTTCTCCACACCCCAATGGGTGTGTATTGGGGTGTGGCTGGCTAAGAAATGTTGAGAGAATGGATTTCTCTCTCAAAGACAACTAGTTTTTGGCTGAACTTTATATTTTCCTATTTACAGTAAAATTTCTAAATTGAAACCACAATTGGGACTGTTCAAAGGTGGTCTAAGAACTTGATGTACATAAAATTGAACTGAAATTAACCTGTGTTAACCTGTCATGTGAACAAATTTGGTTGCATTTATCAGCTTAGTATTACAATTGGCCAAGCAGTTCTGAGGAAGATTTTTAACCCTTGTCCTGCTGAGCCCAGATCTGCCTTATCTTTCAAACAATGTAGATCCAGATTTTCAAACAATGTAGATCCACATCAGATGGCTTCTGAAGAAGCTATCTGATCTGGATCTTCATTGTTTGTCATTCAGTTTCTGAATTTGTTGCAAAAATTTGCATCAAGTAATCTGATTGGTTGATATTCAGTAGTGGGTGTGGCATATTTAAATATTCAGCAAGTCATGGGTTAAGGGTTTTACCATATTTGGACCTGGCAGGCATCTTGTAATGTGACCTGGGCCATCTGCACAAACTTCCGTTACCCTAATGCCAGGGGCCATGTATATATTAAATTGAAATCAACTTCACAGTTTCAGGAAAAAAAAAACTTCTTTGGAATGTTGATGGACCTGCAATCCTAAATACATATGGCCAATCGGCCCCTGCCCTTCAGGGCTTCAAGAAATAGATGGGCTGCATGATGCTTCTATGCAGAGCTGAATCAGACCGCACACGAGTACTGGTAAACGGCTAAGAGGATCTAAGCCTTCCCAGGCAAAGTGGTGCGAGTCCGACCGCCCATGCTTATAAACCCTATTGGTTTCATTGGATGACAGGGCTTGAGATGTCATTTCATCTCAATGTCGGGTAAAAGTCCCACAAAATAGGAAGCAACGTCTCCAAAATAACCTATAAAGTGTTGATGGGGATGTTAAAAAAACATTCCTCCACCTTGAATTGAACACAGGACCCTCTGGTTCAGCGTCAAGCAATCAAGTATGGGAGGTAATATAGAGTAAAAATTCTTAAATTTTATGAAGTAAGGGAGGTAATACAGAGTAAAACTTCTTACATAAACTTAAGTTCGAAAAATGGTAATTTTCAACTTGGTGCCCTTAATGGATTGCATATGAAAGAGGTACTATTAATGAAGCAACAGTCCTAATATGAAAGCAATGCATCGAAGAATAAAGGTAAAATATTACTTTGAAAAAGGTTAACTAAAAGGTAAACCTCGGACGACGCCCGCCCACCCAACGCCCGCCCGGCCGGACATCGCTGTTCTTAAGGTCGGATTTGTTTTAAACAAGAGGGCCCAATGGCCCTATATTGCTCACCTGTGTACCAGAAAATCATTAGTGTAGGAGACCACTTGACATTGCTACATACTATATATCTAAGCTCAGGCAAAGCGGTGTCCATGCTTATAAACCCTACTGGTTTCATTGGGCGACAGGGCTTGAGATGTAATTTCATCTCAATGTCTGGTAAAAGTCCCACAAAATTGGAAGAGACATCTCCAAAATGACCTATACAGTGTTGTCGGGGATGTAAAACCTCAAATCAAATAAAATCTGTGCCTAATGGTTTTGGAGAAAAAGATTTTTTTAATTTTTTTCCAGTAGAAGTCTATAGAAGCTAATGAGCCCTGGGGCTTGGCCAATTTTGACCCAAAGGGCACGGTTGGCAGGATTTATGTAGGCGACCATTTTGTGTTGCTATATACTAAATATCTAAGGTCTGTACTTCATGGTTTCAAAGAAGATGTTTGAAGCTTTTTTCCATTATAAGTTTGTTGGAGTTAAGGGGCCACAGGATTTGGACCCCAGGGGCATAATTGGCAGGATTCATGTAGGCTACCACTCGACATTGCTACATGCTAAATACCTAAGCTCTGGGACTTATGGTTTCAGAGAAGAAGATTTTTGAAGATTTTTTTTTCGCCATTTTAAGTTGTTTTTTTCTTTTGTTTGTTTTTTTTATTATAAGGGCCCTGTGGTTTCAGAGAAGAAGATTTTTGAAGTTTCTCCAATTGTAAGTCTATGAAAGCTAAAGAACCCTGGGGTGGGACCAATTTGGATCCCAGGGGCATAACTGGCAGGATTTATGTAGGTGGCCACTTGACGTTGCTACATAATTAAAACTCTAAGCTCTGGGCCTTATGGTTTCATAGAAGAAGATTTTTTTAAGTTTTTTTTCCATTATAAGTCTATTGGAGGTGATTAGCTAGGGTAGCTTATGTAGGTGACCACTTGTCATTGCTTCATGCTAAATATCTAAGCTCTGGGCCCTGTGGTTTCAGAGAAGAAGATTTTTTTTCCATTATGAGTCTATGGGAGCTAAGGGGCCCCGGGGCTTGACCCTTTTGGACCCCACGGGCATGATTGGCAGGATTTAAGTAGGTGACCACTTGCCATTGCTACATGCTAAATACCTAAGCTCTGGGCCCTGAAGTTTCAGAGAAGAAGATTTTTGAAGTTTTTTTTCCATTATGAGTCTATAGGAGCTAAGGGTCCCCGGGGCGTGGCCCTTTTGGACCCCAGGGGCATGATTGGCAGGAATTATTAGGTGACCACTTGCCATTGCTACCTGCTAAATATCTAAGCTCTGGGTGCTGTGGTTTCAGAGAAGAATCTTTTTTAAGCTTTTTCCATTATGAGTCTATTGGAGCAAAGGGGCCCCGGCGTGTGGCCCATTTGGAACCAAGGGGGCATGATTGGCAGGAATTATGTAGGTGACCAATTGCCGTTGCTACATATCTAAACTCTGGGCCCTGTGGTTTCAGAGAAGATTTTTGAAGCTTTTTTTTTTCCATTATGAGTCTATGTGAGCTAAGGGGCCCCGGGGCGTGGCCCATTTGGACCCAAGGGGCATGATTGGCAGGATTTATGTAGGTTACCACTTGCCGCTGCTACATGCCAAATACCTCAACTCTGGACGCTGTGGTTTCAGAGAAGAAGATTTTTGAAGCTTTTTTCCATTTTGAGTCTATAGGAGCTAAAGGGCCCCGGGGCGTGGCCGTTTGGACCCCAGGGGCATGATTGGCAGTAATTATGTAGGTGACCACTTGCCGTTGCTACATGCTAAATATCTAAGCTCTGGGCCCTGTGGTTTCAGAGAAGAAGATTTTTGAATCTTTTTTCCATTATGAGTCTATGGGAGCTAAGGGGCCCCAGGGCGTGGCGCATTTGGACCCCACGGGCATGATTGGCAGGATTTATGTAGGTGACTACTTGCCATTGCTACATGCTAAATATCTAAGCCCTGGGCCCTGTAGTTTCAGAGAAGAAGATTTTTGAAGCTTTTTTTTCCATTATGAGTCTATAGGAGCTAAGGGGCCCCGGGGCGTAGCCCTTTTGGACCCCAGGGGCATGATTGGCATGAATTATGTAGGTGACCACTTGCTGTTGCTATGTGCTAAATATCTAAGCTCTGGGCGCTGTGGTTTCAGAGAAGAATCTTTTTTAAGCTTTTTTCCATTATGAGTCTATGGGAGCAAAGGGGCCCCAGGGCGTGGCCCATTTGGAACCCAGGGGCATGATTGGCAGGAATTATGTAGGTGACCAATTGCCGTTGCTACATGCTAAATATCTAAACTCTGGGCCCTGTGGTTTCAGAGAAGAAGATTTTTGAAGCTTTTTTTCCATTTTGAGTCTATGGGAGCTAAGGGGCCCCGGGGCGTGGCCCATTTGGACCCTGGGGGCATGATTGGCAGGATTTATGTAGGTGACCACTGGCCGTTAATACATGCTAAATATCTAAGCTTTAGGCCCTGTGGTTTCCGAGGAGAAGATTTTTGAAGCTTTTTGATCCATTATGAGTCTATGGGAGCGAAGGGGCCCCGGGGTGTTGCCAATTTTGAACCCAGGGGCATGATTGCCAGGAATTATGTAGGTGACCACTGGCTGTTGCTACATGATAAATATCTAAGCTCTGGGCCCTGTGGTTTCAGAGAAGAAGATTTTTGAACCTTTTTTCATTATGAGTCTATGGGAGCTAAGGGGCCCGGGGGTGTGGCCAATTTGGACCCCAGGGGCAGGATTGGCAGGAATTATGTAGGTGACCACTTGTCGTTGCTACATGCCAAATATCTCAGCTCCAGGCCCTTTGGTTTCAGAGAAGAAGATTTTTGAAGCTTTTTTCCATTATGAGTCTTAAGGAGCAAAAGGGCCCCGGAGCCTGGCCCGTTTGGACCCCAGGGACATGATTGGCAGGAATTATGTAGGTGACCACTTGCTGTTGCTACATGCTAAATATCTAAGCTCTGGGCTCTGTGGTTTCCGAGAAGAAGATTTTTGAAGCTTTTTGTTCCATTATGAGTCTATGGGAGCGAAGGGGCCATGGGGCATCGCCAATTTGGAAGCCAGGGGCATGAATGGCAGGAATTATGTAGGTGACCACTGGCCGTTGCTACATGCTAAATATCTAAGCTCTGGGTCCTGTGTTTCAGAGAAGAAGCTTTTTTTTCCATTATGAGTCTATGGGAGCTAAGGGGCCCCGGGGTGTGGCCAATTTGGACCCTAGGGGCATGATTGGCAGGAATTATGTAGGTGACCACTTGCCGTTGCTACATGCCAAATATCTTAGCTCTGGGCCCTTTGGTTTCAGAGAAGATTTTTGAAGCTTTTTTCCATTACGAGTCTATAGGAGCTAAAGGGCTCGGGGCGTGGCCCGTCTGGACCCCAGGGGCATGATTTGCAGGAATTATGTAGGTGACCACTTGCCGTTGCTACATGCTAAATATGTAAGCTCTGGGCCCTGTGGATTCTGAGAAGATTTTTGAAGCATTTTGTTCCATTATGAGTCTATCGGAGCGAAGGGGCCCCCAGGCGTGGCCAATTTGGACCCAAGGGGCATGATTGGCAGGATTTATGTAGGTGACCACTGGCCGTTAATACATGCTAAATATCTAAGCTCTGGGCCCTGTGGTTTCAGAGAAGAGGATATTTTATTTTTTTCCCATTGTAAGTCTATGGGAGCTATATGTTGCCATGACAACCAGAATTCCAATCTGATCAGCCCAAAAACCTTATGCAGCCTTTCCCCCTACCTGATGATGCTTCTCATGAAATTTGATTAAGATTGACCATGGGGTATTAGAGATATACTTATTTGAAATTGTTTACGGACGGACGCACGGATCTCTGATCCATTCTGCAACAGTCACATACTGGTTGATCAATGATGTACAAGTTTACTCATAAGATGCAGGCCCCTGTCCATGGGGGCTTGAAGAAATAGATGGGCTTCATGATGCTTCTACGCAGAGCGGAAATTGACCGAACTTTAGTACGGGTAAACTGCTTAGAGGATCTAAGCCTGCCCAGGCAAAGTGGTGTGAGTCAGACCATCCATGCTTATAAACCCTATTGGTTTCATTGGGTGACAGGGTCTGAGATGTCATTTCATCTCAATGTTGGGTAAAAGTCCCACAAAATTGGAAGCAACGTCTCCAAAATGACCTATGCAGTGTTGACATGGACGTTAAACCTCAAATCAAACAAACAAAACAAAGCTCTGCGCAGAAGCACCATGCAGCTCAATCCATTTCTCCAAGCCCCAACGGGCAGGGGTGCGCTTAGGCCTATCTGTTCCAATACTAAGAATCATTACGGTAATATTGAAGACATACCTCTGTAGCAAGCCAGTGTTTGTTCTTGTTGCCTATATCTAGTTGATTTGTTTCGTCTAAGATTTCTTCTAGAGCCAGCGGGTACATGTCTCCATTTTGATGTCTTGTCTGCAAGAATATCTTAACCCTTGACCTACTGATCATGAATATATTAATTATTTACACCCACTACTGATTATCAACCGATCAGATTTCTTGATGCAGATCATTGCAACAAATTCAAAAACTGAATGGCAAACAATATAGATCCTGATCAGATGGCTTTTTCAGAAGCCATCTGATCTGGATCTGCATTGTTTGAAAGATCAGACATATCCGGGCTCAGCAGGACAAGGGTTAAAGTTTAAGTAAATTAGTTTGTTTGGTGTTTTACAGCCTTGTCAACACTATTTAAGTCATGTCAAGCCAGACAATTCACCTAACCACACTTTTCCCAGGCATGCTTATACGCAAGTGGTTAGCCAGTACAGAGTACACTCTTTGGCCAGAAACTGACAACTATCCTTCTTGAATCAGTGGAAGGGAGAAAATAGCCATCGGAAGAGATGGCAAATCCCCCGACCAAAAGCCAATATGGCCTCCAGAAGATTGTTCACCAATAGAAAGTGCGCCAGAATTAAACCAGCAATATATCACTAAAGTTATGACCATCACAAGATTATACTGTCAGGGGAGATAACTAAAAAACCAGGGCACTCAGAATAGTGGTTCTTGCGCATGACATGCCTGCTTAAGCCCATGTATTTCTGCATGAAGTACCATCAGTATGTCTCAAAGGGTATTGGAGATATGGTGATCACAAGCTGGTCATACTGTTATATTGGAAGGGTAGATAACTCAAATACCACAGCACCAACAGTTGTGGTTCTTCCACATTACACCCCTTCTGTACCTTGTATACAACTGCGCCAAGTTCCTTCAATATATCTCACAGGGTGTTGAAGGTATGGCCATCACAAGGTTATACTGTCTGGGGAGATAAGTCAAAAACCAGAGCACCCAGAGTTGTTATTCTTGAGCATGAAACACCTGCTTAACCTCATGTACATCTGCATCAAGAACCACCAATATGTCTCAAAGGGTATTGGAGGTATGGTGATCACAAGGTGGTCATACTGTTATACTGGAAGGGGAGATAACTCAAATACCATAGCACCCAGAGTTGTGGTTCTTAGGCATGAAGCGCCGTCTCAACCTTGTATACAATCGTGCCAAGTTCCATCAATATATCTCAATGGGTATTGGAGTCATGGCCATCACAAGGTTATATTGTCAGGGGAGATAATTAAAAAACCAGGGCACCCAGAGTCGTGGTTCTTGCATGTGACACACCTGCTTAACCTCATGTACAACTGTAGCAAGTACCATCAATATATCTCAAAGAGTATTGGAGATGTGGCCATCACAAGGTAGTAATTCTATTTCATTGGAAGGGGAGATAACTCAAAAACAATGACACCCAGAGTTGTGGTTCTTGTGCAGGACACACCATCTCGGCCTTGTGAACAACTGTGCCATGTATCATCAATATATCTAAAAGGATATTGGACCATTACAAGATAGTTACTCTATTTTATTGGAAGGGGAGATAACTCAAAAACCATGACACCAAGAGTTGTCGTTCTTGTGCATGACACACCGTCTCAGCCCTGTGAACAACTGTGCCAGGTACCATCAATATATCTCAAAGGGTACTGGAGTTATGGCCATCACAAAGTAGTCATTCTTTTTTATTAAAAGGGGAGATAACTCAAAAAGTATGGCATCCAGAGTTCTGGTTCTTGCACATGACATGCCGTCTCAATCTTGTGAACAATTGTGCCAAAAACCATCAATGAACCTCAAAGGGTATAGGAGTTATGGCCATCACAAGGTTTCGTCTACGGACGGACGGATGCCAGGCTGATCACTATTTCCCCTCGAACCTATTTGGTCGGTGGATAAAAATGACTGTAGAAAAAATTTCATGAAAGTATGTTGCCGACTGGGTAGGGATCAAAATAGAAGTGAAGGCAATGATCAGGAATCTATACAAAACATGCCACCTTTGCCTCACTCAATCACCCCTCCGGCATGACGACCTAAACAGTGTTAACTGGGCCATTAAAACTCTAAACCAAAAATTCACTTTGCCGCATGGGTGTGTTATCGTAATTTGACAGGTGTGACATGACCTTAACACTGTTAACTCTAAACCAAACCAGTCAAAGTCAAAAATAGTTTGGATAGAGTTGCCACCCCTGAAGGCGTATCAATAATATTTTCAATAACTACCGGTATGGCTGAATCAATTAAAAAATTTTCTACAAAATATAATCTTCCTTAAACCCCACTTTTATAAAGATAAAACTTCGCTTTGAAGGGGTATACATTATTTGCTTATTTCTGCTCCAAGACATAGGCTGTGGGTGCTTGCTAGAATCACCTCAAAGAGGCGGTTCTAATTAGCACCCACATCTTATGAGTTAAAATAAGAACAAGTGGAGTGCTGTGGTGCAGTGGTAAAGCATCGGATCTGAGATCGAGAGGTAGCTGGTTCTATCCCCGCAAATGCCAAGTGTTGTTTCCTTGAGCAAGAGACTTTATCCACGCTGATTAATACTGGTTTCTGTCCAGGAAGAGGAAGAGAAGATGGCCACATGGAAGATTAGAACATACTAGTTTACTAAATGTGTTGCCTTTTATAAATAAATAGAGGATCTTGCATGAGTACTGACGTATAATGGAATTTATTAAACTTGTTTAGGAAAAGGGATAAAATGCGAGACTGTGCCGAGCATTTTATCCCTTTTCCTAAACGAGTTTAATAAATTCAATAATACATGAGCATGACTCCAAGATCCTATTTATCATAAGACATTTAAAATGCATTTTATTCACGATTGTTTACTAAAATGACAATATTCCACTGTTAGCAAACGTGACGTTGTTAAGGACGTCGTACATGTAACTTTACGGGGCGTATCTTACTAATTTGCATATTTAATCCACTAGTGGATTATTGAAAATATTACATGGCGTTATTACACTCTCAGACGTGACGTCATATGATAAAGTCATTTATTATTATTATTATTATTATTATTATAACAAGGTATGTTTACCAAGGTCAATTTTTCTTTAAAGTAGGTCACAGGTCAAATTTTTGCATACATGGAAATCCCCTGTCACAAGGAACCCACATGCCAAATAAGTAGGCTCTATCTGAAATAGTTCAAAAGTTATGACCAATGTTATTCTTTCCTTTTAAGTAGGTCATAGATCAAGGTCACAGGTCAAATTTTTTTGTATGAGTGGGAATCCCTTGTCAGGAACATACATGACAAATATGAAGGCCCTATCTGGTGTGGTTCAAAAGTTATGACCAATGTTACTTTTTTCTTTAAAGTGGATCACAGGTCAAGGTTCCAGGTCATTTTTTGGGGTTTGCGTGGGAAGCCCTTGTCACAAGAAACCTATATGCCAAATATGAAGGCTCTATCTGAAACAGTTCATATGTTATGACCTAGGTTATTTTTTTCTTTAAAGTGGCCAAAGGTCAAGGTCACAGATCAAAATTTTTTGTATGAGTGGGAAGCCTTTATCAGTAATTTAACAAATTTGTTCTTGATCAAGTAAGGTGTTTAAAAGGTGCAGACAGAATAGCAAACAGTAAAGATCCTGATCAGGAGTAGTCTGATCTGGGTCTGTACTGTTTGCTTTGGCCTACCTATACCAAAACTTAGAATCATTGCAATACACATTTTCGGGATACATCTTGAAAGCATGTTGCATGTATATCCAAAACAGAGTTATAATGAAAAATTTTATGAATATATAATTCTAATTCTCCATAATTATGTACATTTCCAGCAATTTGTTTGTTTGTTTGAATTGTGGTGTAACACCGAGTGATTTGACTGGTTGAAATAAAAGTTCTATACATGTACTTTGATAAATTCCATAAGCAAGAATCTCAGTATTTCACACAGCGACAGGTAGTAGTAATATAATGTTACGTCAATTATGTTTAGAACTCGCGTGTTACGTCATTGGATATGAAGTGACCTCAACAGCGCTTGATTTTAAGTTTGGAAACAATTGAAAATGTAAATGTTAGAAGACAAATTAACTGAATTTGAAGACTTGATGTTTTTTAGCTTCGGTTCCTTTCACAGATGGCATCTTCTTATTGAATAATCAATGACATCTTCTTATTGAAGAATCATTCCGCCATGGTCATTGGTAAGTTCATTCTTACGCTTTAAAAAGAATTCCTAAAATTTACCATTTTGATGATATTTTTAATATTTCGATGACAAAGTTGGAATAATAGCGTAGAATTATCATTTTTGTGGATTTTATCGATGTGTAAACTCTGGCAAATCACTCACAAACTTAGCACTGGCCTTCATTCGCCATATTTGCATTATTTGGTGGCTCCCAGCTTGCACATTGTCAATATTGGAAAAACAGGTAACCAGACTCCACTGACCTTGAAAGGTCAGTGGGGTCTGATTACCTGGTTTTCCTACACTGATAACTTTCAGACTAGGAACCAGCAGATAATATCTTTCTTTCATAGCAACAGATAAGGTAAGTATTTTGTGATAACTGAAGGATAGTTTTCCTTATTTCTCCATCTAAGCCTATGTTCTGGGTACTCATTAGAACAGCCTAGGTGACGGCCCCCGCCCATCGGGGCTTGAAGAAATATACAGACTGCATGATGCTTCCACACAGAGCTGAAACCGACCCGCACACGAGTACTGGTAAACCGCTTAGAAAATCTAAGCCTGCCCAAGCAAAGCGGTGCGAGTCGGCCCATCCATGTTTATAACCCTATTAGTTTTATTTAGCGGCAGGTCTTAAGATGTCATTTCATCTCAATGTCAGGTAAAAGTCCCACAAAATTGTAAGCAACATCTCCAAAATGACCTTTACAGTGTTGACAGGGACGTTAAACATCAAATCAAAGAAACAGCCTCGGTGAGGGGCCGAAGGGGTTCTAATGAATACTAATAACATAGGGCGAGGATTATGGCCATGTAAAATTGATTTAAGCCCCCCAGTGGAATTCTTTCCACTGACCGTTCCAAGGCAGTTCTTCTGTGGCGGTTTATTTATATTGTTGTTTGTTACTTACTGTGTGTATCACTTCTGTCTTTTTATTTTGGATGGCCATTTGGCCATTTTGTGGGAAAGTAACTGTCCTTATGGCCTTCCTTTGTTTAGGTTTCCATTATGGTCTGGTCGCTTCATGTTTGTGTTTCTTTCCCTTTGGTGTCTTTGATGGGTGGAGTAAGTTAATTGTATCGATTCCTGATCTTTGTTTTACTTCTACTTTCCACTGACCTTGAAAGGTCAGGGGGTCTGATTACCTGTTTTTCCTAAACTGATAACTTTCAGACTAGGAACCAGCAGATAATATCTTTCTTTCATAGCAACAGATAAGGTAAGTATTTTGTGATAACTGAAGGATAGTTTTCCTTATTTCTCCATCTAAGCCTATGTTTTGGGTACTCATTAGAACAGCCTAGGTGACGGCCCCCGTCGATGGGGGCTTGAAAAAATATACAGGCTGCATGATGCTTCCACACAGAGCTGAAACCGACCCGCACACGAGTACTGGTAAACCACTTAGAGGATCTAAGCCTGCCCAAGCAAGGCGGTGCGAGTCGGCCCGTCCATGTTTATAACCCTATTAGTTTTATTTAGCGGCAGGTCTTAAGCTGTCATTTCATCTCAATGTCGGGTAAAAGTCCCACAAAATTGTAAGCAACATCTCCAAAATGACCTTTACAGTGTTGACGGGGAAGTTAAACCTCAAATCAAACATACATACAGCCTTGGTGAGGGACCGAAGGGGTTCTAATGAATACTAATAACATATGGTTTTATGGAGAATTGACAAAAACTAGCCTTCAATTATCACAAAATACCATATCTGTTGCTGTTCTTTGGAAGAAATTTGACATAGCAACAGAGGCGGTTCTAATGAATACTCATAACATACCGTATTCGCCCCAATTACCGCACCATGCGCTTAGTTTTTTCAAAATCGTGTCATAAAATCATGGTGAAAAATCTACCTAATTAGCGCACACTTGATACGAAAACAACAGCTTCCAAGATGATGCATACTGATATTTAATGGGACGGAAAAAGATACTTAAGCATTGCCTTCACTGTTGGAAGAAAAAATGGTAAGTTTTTATAGATTTACTATGAGATCTTCAAGGGGAGATTACTGTAAAGTGTGCGCTTATGCATCTCCTTTTCAAAAATAGCTTTGGTGTGCGCTTAGGCCAAAACAAATTATATGTGTGGTTCCTATTACATGGTTTTCAAAAATAGGGTAGGTAGGTAGGAAAATTATTTTATTTTTTATTTTTATTTTTTTCTCACCTTCTATACTATGCTACACACTGCACTTATTTTTGTTATATTGTTTTGCTTCTGTTGTATAATTGTACTTGAAAACATTGTAAACAAATAAAAGTATAATAAATATTACTTAGTTTTCATCCATATTGTCCTAATTGTTACAAAAAAAAGGGTTTTCTTCAGTCAGAACAAAGTATTTTGATTGGACATCCTGTGTATGTGTTCGCCTTTTACAAAAGGTCAGCCTTTGGGACTTGCTGTTCTAGTGAAGGTTGCTTTATCTTGAATAGTGTTGTAACTGTTATTGTACCATATATACATTGAAGATAAATGTAAAAGTTCAAAAGATCAAGATGAAATGACAGAGTAAACGGATATCAGAAAGTTTCTTATAACGGCTTAATGCTGCAAATTAAACATCCACCAATTAGCACCAGCAGAAACTATTTTATTTATAGTCTTTTCAAATCGTAGTCCTTGTTCCATTTGTATCTGTCTTACTTGGTCCTAAAGCTGAACATGATAGATAGATAGATAGAGAGAGAGAGAGAGAGAGAGAGAGAGAGAGAGAGAGAGATAGATAGATAGATAGATAGATAGATAGATAGATAGATAGATAGATAGATAGATAGATAGATAGATAGATAGATAGATAGATAGATAGATAGATAGATAGATAGATCTCACAATGATTCTGAAAACAGGAGTCCAAAATCCTTCATTTTGAAAAGTTAAGTTCCTGATCTTGATTGTACAAAAAACATAAACATTTCTACACACGTGTACACTACATCATAGTTGCATGTTTCCCTAACTGCCTCTTTCATGACTCTAATCCAAACTTGTACAGTGTGGAAACTCAATAGAACCATGCCATTGAGGTGGTTGTAATAAGAAACCACAACGTACATGTATGTTCTGAGCTGAGATTGGGAAAAATATATCCCCAGTTAAGTCTGCTTTACCCTTTAACTAGGGGCATGCAAGGGTGAGCAGGGATAAATAAGTTCTGAATAGTTAGATCCTCCGGAAGCAAATAATACACCAAATAAACGAAAATAGCAGACTCGGTTTTATTGAGTCTGTTCATCTCAATGTCGGGTAAAAGTCCTACAACATTGGAAGCAATGTCTCCAAAATGACCTTTACAGTGTTGACGGGAACGTTAAACCTCAAATCAATTGACCAAAATATAACAACGTCATGCCTGTTTAAAGAATGGAGAAAATGGATATTTTAGACACTTTTTTAGCAATAGATTGTTGCCTGTTTGATGGTTTACCGCTAATTCCCGCTGTTTATTGTTCCAAATTATCTCACTTTAAGATTTGATGACCAGTGTACATGTAAGTGATACCAATTAAACGATTAGGTGTGAAAATTTACCTGACCAGTGTTATCATGTGCATATGCGGCCAGTCTGATCGGCGAGTGTCTAAACTTTCCGAGAAATGAAACCTTGTGAACAATAAACTCAGATCAGACTGTGCAGAACTTCAAGCTGATCTGAGTCTTTTCTGTGTGCGCATACGCATTCAGTGCATTTCGCGGAAAGCATTTCTGATGTCACCACCATATGACACCCTAGCTCATTAACTACCGTCTTTATCGGACATATATTACAACAGGTTAAACTGCTTCCTGCACTCACGAAAAAAAATCTTTTAACGTAAGATCAGCCTGCACATCGAGCTTTTCGTTTGCTGCTCTCTGCATATCGCAGAAGCCATACTACAACAGGTTTGAACAAAGAGCAAAGACTGATAAGACTGCGCAGGCTGATATGTGACCTCACCTGTCGCACAGTTTACTGTCATGTTTTCCAAAAATTGGATGCGAAGACCGTGTGTGCAAACTATCGATGACGTGTTATTGAAAAACGTGGGAAAAATTCAGACTGCAACAAATGCACGTTCAAAATGACGGCGGGAAATTAAGCGCGGCATGACAAAAACTATATATGTGTGACCAGCGAAGACTACGATCAGCCTGCGCATCTCTGGAGGCTTAGCTTTCTGTTCATGGAGAACGTGAAAATACTTGAGAGATTTACACAAGCCGTCTGCATTATTTATGTTTGTTGAAGCGTGTACACTTGTCTGATTATCGCTACAGGTGGTAAAACATAATTTGGATAATTTTTATTGTCACAAAAGTAATCTGATTATTGCGAGGGATCATACCGTCACGGTCTGCATACCGCAATAAATGTGCGCCATTGTCCTTTTTTATGCGTCCGAGACATGGGTTTATGCATCTTGCGCTTCCGAAAACAAATTGCATTCAAAATTTGTGGGTTCCGACCGCTTTCTAATTTTGCCTCTCTTACCGGTCCATGGAAAATACCTGTTGATCACAGGAGACAACAGACGTTTTACCCTCTGGTAGTAGTTTTTTTCTTATTTATTTTGTTTCCGGTGGTGGTTCTATTGGCTTGCATGAACGGTCTTGAATGTGCTAAGTACTGGAGATTTTGGATTATAATTATGGGTTACTTCAAAGCGTCGGCTTCTTCAGAAGTAGCCACGTGCCATATCCCTGACCCATTTGAACTGTAACTGGCTAATTGTTATTGATTAGCACGGGCCATGCACTTACCGCGGCAATTGATAAAAAAAACAGCTTTTAAATAGCGATGCTTACGATATGCATTGTTTTTCTAGGCTCACAGTTATTTAGAGACAAACACGGATGTTTTTGATGTTTTTTTGTTGTTTTTTTTTTGGCAGACGCACACCATTTTCATGCGTTAATACGACCAGATTGTCCTTTAATGAAAACGCTTTTTAATGAATATGTACTAAAATACTTTAACCATGAAAAATTCAAAGACCGTTTTTGCACATAAAATGTTTGGAATATTCATGATAGAAAAATAATTAGGGTCGGCGGGAAAAAGTTAGGCACGGTCGGGTAACCGGAACCACACATATATTTTGTTTTGGCCTTATAGGAGCATGTGCGGTAATTAGGGTGAATACGGTAGGTTTTTATGGAGAATTGACAAAAACTATCCTTGAATTATCACAAAATGCTTACCTTACATGTTGAAATTTCAGAAATAATCCCTAATTTCGTTAAAATTCACCAAGTGAATGACAAAGAGTGTAGATCCTGATCAGATGGCTTCTATGATCTGGATCATCACTGTTTGCAAATATAGGGGTTGTCATGAACAGCAGAATTAAGTTATTATTATTCTTACCTTCATAAATTTGACAATATTTGCCAAAATTCCGAACTTATATTGTGAACTGCCTGCGCTGGTCTTGTAATCAAATGTTGTAGAAGAGGCACTGGTTCTAAGCTCTAAAAATACAGAGGACATTCGTTATCATTAAGGAAACATGCCTATACAGATACATTGTAAATTTAAATGCCGCAAAAACGAAAATTTTAAGATGAACAATTGTGATACTTCTCTTATTTCTGCCCAAAATATAGATTGTGGGTACATATTAGAACCGCCTCATCGAGGCGGTTCTAACAATATCAAAAATATAGATTGTGGGTACACATTAGAATGTTCTAACGAGTACCCACAATCTATATTTTAGAGCAGATATAAGAAAAATAAGGTTGACTTCTGTAAACCACCCCAGTTTTACTGTACAAATATGGGGTCCAAGGGGGTCAGAATTATATATAAGGCTGACGCAATTAATCGTGTAATCCATTAATCGATCGATAAATTCCACCAAAATGATTATTGTTTCTGATTTGTTTTTAACTGATTAGTTGATAGGTACAATTTACTACCCAAAGTAATGCCTAAAATAGCTGGATGCGTGGCAAACAGTGCAGACCCTGATGAGACACCGCATTCTGCGGCGTCTAATCTGGGTCTACAATGTTTGCTCAGGCCTGTCTGTTCAAGGTAAAGTGCAATATATGGTAAGAGTCACGCTCAGATAGAAAGCCAGACAGGTAAAATTATAACAATAACCTTAGCGATTACTAATCGATTATCGATTGCAATGGCATGACTGATAATTGATTATCTTTTCAGCTCCGATTAGCCAGCCCTAATTATATAGGCCCGTTTTTGTGATGTGACAGCAGTATTTGTTCCCTAGCAGTTTGCCGATAAAAAGAATTCGCTGTTATCAACAAACCAAGTGAAGAGTATTGTGGGTATTAAAGTTCCCCTTAATTGCTCCGAGAAACAAATGTTGCTGACATTTGTTAGATTTGGCTTGTGGAGATGATTAACCCATTTAGTACCGGAAGCCCCAAAAAGGGTACCAGGGCAAACAGCGCAGGCCCAGATCAGATGCCCCAGAATGTGGCATCCGATCAGGGCCTACACTGTTTGCGAAAAGTTAGTTAAGCCATTTTTCCAAATAAATTTTGAAGAAAAAACAACCTGACACCCCTAAATTTTGAAATAGACTCCTGGTATATATAAGGAGGAAGATTCCATTTGGTACTAAAAGGGTTAACAAATATCTACAACATTCTGGTTTGTTGAGTAGCAGATTACAAGAGTCATTCATGACAATGTGTTCAATATAGGCGCTTCTAACCTGAGGGATGCCCGTGGCTAGCGGAATAATTTATGTATTCAACAAATTTAACCACTACTCCAAGGAGGCTTCTACGAAAAATGGCAAAATATGTAGAATCTCCCTAATTACTTGTAATATAGATTTATACCCTGGAATGTGTTTTAGCCCGGATAAGCCTTATCTTCCAAACAATGAAGATCCAGATCAGATGGCTTCTGAAGAAGCCATCTGATCAGGATCTTCATTGTTTGTCATTCAGCTCATGAATTTGTTGCAATAATTTGCATCAAGTAATCTGATTGGCTAATAATCAGTAGTGGGTGTGGCATATATAAATATTCAGCAGGTCAAGGGTTAAACACCCAGAGTAAATGACCCATCAGTGTTTGACATTACAATAACACACCCATGCGACATAGTGTATTTTTTCACATCTCCAAAAGGGCTACTTTTCTGATGAAAATCTTTGATATTATTTTTATTTATAATGCAAACATAGGTTATGGGTGCCAGGTAGAACCGCGTTCTAACGAGAACCCACAACTTATGTCTTGGAACAGAAATAAGACAAGAGGCTCAATGAGCCTAAACCGCTCACCTGAGGAACTTAAGTTTTAACTATTCACAGACTTGACTACTAAATCTGCAAATAGAATCCAGCCCATTGACCCTTACAGGATATAAGTCATGATTATTGCATTGCATTCCAAGTTTGAGACTTCCAGCTTCTATAGTTCCTGAGAAATCTTTGACGAAAATTTAACATTGGTCAAAATGGAGAGAAAGAAGAATGAAAGAACAGATGAACAAATAAGCTGAGAAAGCCCAATGTCTCTTACACAAAATAAGTCATCATTATTCTATTGAATACCAAATTTGATGCTTCTAGCTTTTATAGTTCCTGAGAAATCTTTGATTAAAAATTTAACATTGGTCTATTATCTCTATATGGAGAGAAAGAAGAATGAAGGAACAAATGAACCAGACTAGCTCCAAAACCTAATGCAGCCTTTCCCCTTGCCCAATGGTGCTACACATAAAATTTAAACAAGATTGGTTGACTGCCTTCTGAGATATGCTTCATTGAAAGTGTGAACGACGGATGGACGGACGACAGACGACGGACTCCGGAGCCTTGGTATACTATCGGCTCACTGGAGCCTTTGACTCAGGTGAGCTAAAAATTCAAGTCGCTATTTCTGTCACAACATTTCCCTACGTTAAGTCTATGGGAAAATTTTTTTGTCTCTCAAGGTCACGTAACTCCGAGGTCAATATTCCGATTCGGCCCAAAATTGAACTTAACCGAGATTTTATGCCTGTCCTCGTTACCTGCAAGTTTGAAGCTGATATGAATGAAAATAAAGTTGCTATCGTGGTCACAACGTATTTTTTTATGCTCAAGGGCAGGTAACTCCAAGGCAAATATTCCGATTCGGCCCAAAATCGAACTTAACCGAGATTTTATGTCTGTCCTCGTTACCTGCAAGTTTGAAGCTGATCTGAAAAAAATTCAAGTCGCTATCGTAGTCGCAACATTTTCCCTAATTAGTCTATGGGCAAATTTTTTGTCGCTCAAGGTCACGTAACTCCGAGGTCAATATTCCGATTCGAACTTAACTGAGATTTTATGCCTGTCCACTTTACCTGCAAGTTTGAAGCTGATCTGAATAAAAATAAAGTTGCTATCGTGGTCACAACGTATTTTTTTATGCTCAAGGGCAGGTAACTCCAAGGCAAATAATCTGATTCAGCCCAAAATCGAACTTAACTGAGATTTTATGTCTGTCCTCGTTACCTGCAAGTTTGAAGCTGATCTGAAAAAAATTCAAGTCGCTATCGTAGTCACAACATTTTCCCTATGTTAAGTCTATGGGCAAATTTTTTGTCGCTCAAGGTCACGTAACTCCGAGGTCAATATTCCGATTCGGCCAAAAATCGAACTTAACCGGGATTTTATGCCTGTCCTCGTTACCTGCAAGTTTGAAGCTGATCTGAATAAAAATAAAGTTGCTATCGTGGTCACAATGTATTTTTTCATGCTCAAGGTCACGTAACTCCGAGGTCAATATTCCGATTCTGCCCAAAATCGAACTTAACCGAGATTTTATGCCTGTCCTCGTTACTAGCTACAGTGATGACAACATTTTCCCCATGTTAAGTCGATAAGCCATTTTTCGGGCGCTCAAGGGGACGTAACTCTTGAGTGAATTATCTGATTCGGCCCAAAATCAAACTTGACCGAGATTTTATGCCTGTACTGGTTATCTGCAAGAATGAAGTCGATCAGAAAAAAATTGACGGAGCTAGAGTGATGACAAGCTTTTTCCTTTGTGAAGTCTATGGGAGCTAGATGTTGCCATGGCAACCAGAGTTCCACTCAGATCTGCCTGAAAACCTAATGAAGCCTTTCCACTTGCCCAATAATGCGACACATGAAATTTGATCAAAGTTGGCCAAGTAGTCTTTAAGATATACATTTTTGAAATTCCCATTAACCCTAATGCAAAAACACACAAGGGCAGGTAACTCCTAAGTGAATGATCCGATTCTGCCAGTTATCGAACTTGACCGAGATTTCATGGCTGTGCTGGTTATCTGCAAGAATAAAGCCAACCTGATAATAATTGAAGCAGCTATGGTGATGACAACATTCTCCCCATGTTAAGTCAATAGGCAATTTTTTCAACGCTCAAGGGCACGTAACTCTTGAGTGAATAATCCGATTCAGCCCAAAATCGAACATGATCGAGATTTTATGCCTTTCCTCGTTATCTGCAGGAATGAAGTCGATCAGAAAAAAATTGACGGAGCTAGAGTGATGACAAGCTTTTTCCTAACGCTCAAGGGCACGTAACTCCTGAGTGAATAATCCGATTCAGCCCAAAATCGAACTTGATCGAGATTTCATGCCTGTCCTCGTTATCTGCAAGAATGAAGTCGATCAGAAAAAAATTGACGGAGCTAGAGTGATGACAAACTTTTTCCTATGTTAAGTCTATGGGAGCTATTTGTTGCCATGGCAACCAGAGTTCCAATCCGATCTGCCCGAAAACAGTATGCAGCCTTTCCCCCTACCTGATAATGCTTCACATGAAATTTGATCAAGATTGGTCCACTGGTTCCGGAGATATACTTCTTTGAAAGTGTGGACGACGGACGACGACGACGACGACGACGACGGATGACGGACGCCGGCTCGTGGTATACTAATACCTCACATGAGCCTTCGGCTCAGGTGAGCTAAAAAATAATGTATATCCCTGTAAACGCCAGTTTTCTCTATATAAAGTGGGGTTTAGCGGGATGTTCATTACACAGACTTGTTCACATGATGAGCCATCAAAGTTCAACTAACTGCATGTTGTGTGCACTTGTTACAATTACCTCACTGTGTAATCGCAATAGATGTTTCCGACAATAAGGAAATTACTTTTCTTGCACACCAGATGAAGAACTCCCTAGTTTTAGCTTGGGATAGAAATTCTGTTCTAACCCTGGCATTCTTACCCAAAATTGAATATTTTCGGGTGTTTGATAAATGTACTGGTTGACCTCATATGAACCGTCATTAAGGTTGATGTCACGGCATGTTACGTGATGTCACTAAACATTCCTGTAGTGTCATCACAATATGGCGGATGTTGGTAACCGGAGTGACAGTAGCATTAAAAATCTGCACTAAGAAATGGAAGGTATGCAAGAAAAAGAATCCTATATGGGTTTGAGGGGTGGATAGAAAAATCCATCCCTCGGGATCACTGTCCGGCATCACTCGACAAGCCTTGTGAATCGGGTCGTGATGCGAGACAGTGTCCCTCGGGACGGATATGTCCATCCTAGATGCAAGTTTGTCCTAAATATCAATAATGAAGCACTTATAATTCTAGAAAAATGGACTCTTACATTAGGGTAAAAGTTAGGGTGGTCACAATATGTCATCAAGACATGTAAGGTGCTATTCCAAGTTGCAAGTTTGTACCGAGTATCATTAGTGAAGGTCTGATTGTTGTCAAGAAATGGACTCTTACATTAGGGTGAAAGTTAGGATGGTCACAATACTGCACAAAGTCAGTGTGCCATGAAATATGGGTCAAGGTCACATATAGATGCTTGCATTGAAATTGCCATTCCAAGATTCAAGTTGGTACCTTAACCTAGTATCATTAATGAAAGTCTTATAATTCTCGAGAAATGGACTTTTACAATAAGGGTGAAAGTTAGGATGGTTGCAAATGTTGACGGCTTGATGAATGAACGGACAGAAAACTGGACTCTTATTTCGGGCCATGCTTAAAGTAGTTGCAACAAAAAGGAAAATTCTTATTTGACCATAAAATATGTTGTGGTTACTGGTTAGAATTGTTTCAATGAGTACCCACACCATAATTATGTTTCAAAGAAGAAAGCAGGAAAATATATTCTATAAAAGGGTAATCCTTTGGAGCAAGGAATACACCACAGAACTGAAAAATATGGAGTGTGCAAGTTTTTTGAGCCAGACTAGCTAGTTTTGGCCAAATAGGCTTCAGCAGTGACCCTCAAATATTTGCAAAATCCCACAATGGAATCAATGATTCCAAAGGACAAGAAAATATAAATTACACTATGATGTGGTGCAGGGAGACTTGTTGTGGCCACCACACATTCCCAGACACCAGCTGTAGTGACGTTAAATACGGTATGTTCTATAAAAGGGTTATTGAAAGCCTTCTTTTTCCATAAAACATATGCTGTGGGTACTTGTTGGACCTGCTTCAATGCATACCCACAACACGTTTCAAACAAGAAATAAAAAAAATTCTTCTTTCTCCAAAAAAATGTATGTTGTGGTTACACCACAACCTCTTTATAACACTATTGTTAGGATCCAAAGCAGAAATTGTGTTACGTAAACAACCATGTTATATCCAAACAAAAAAAATAGCCATCGGAAGAGATGGCAAATCCCCCGACCAAAAGCCAATATGGCCTTCAGAAAATTGTTCATCAATAGAAAGTGCACCAGAATTAAACCAGCAATATATCACAAAAGTATTGCAGTTATGGCCATCACAAGATTATACTGTCAGGGGAGATAACTAAACAAGAGTTGTCAGAAGACAACATAGCTCGCCTTTGGGGGCCTAAGATGGATGAGGGCAAGTTATCAAAAAAGAGCCACAGTGACTTTGACCTTCAGCCCCAGACCCTGAAAGTCGAACTCGCTCGAGATATCATCATACTCAACATTTGTGTAAAGTTATATTAAAATCCATTCATAAATGTAGGCACTAGAGCGATCACAAAGTTTTTCTAAAAATAGCCACAGTTACCTTGACCTTCAGCCCCGGAACCTGAAAGTCAAAGTCACTCGAGATATCATCATACCCAATATTTGTGTGAAATTATATTAAAATCCATCCATAAATAAAGGCGCAAGAGCGATGAAAAAGATTTTCTAAAAATAGCCACAGAGACCTTGACCTTCTGCCCCAGACCCTGAAAGTCGAACGAGCTCGAGATATCATCAAACCCAACGTTTGTGTAAAGTTATATTAAAATCCATTTATAAAATAGCCACAGTGACCTTGACCTTCAGCCCCAGACCCTGAAAGTTGAACTTGCTAGAGATATCATCATACCCAACATTTGTGTGAAGTTATATTAAAATCCATCAATAAATTAAGGTGCAAACCCGATGACAATGTTTTTCTAAAAATAGACACAGTGACCTTGACCCAGTGACCCTGAAAGTAGTGACCTTGACCTTAAGCGCCAGACCCTGAAAGTCAAAGTCAATCGAGATATCATTATACCCAAGTTATATTAAAATCCATCAATAAATGAAGGCGCTAGAGAGATTACAATGTTTTTCTAAAAATAGCCAGTGACCTTCACCTTGAGCCCCAGACCCGCTATGTTTTTAAAAAGAAAAAAAAAAAAAAGAAAAGGAAAAGAAAAAAAAAAAAAAAAAAAAAACATGCCTCCCCCGGGATTTGAACTCACGCAGCTTGCAGTAGTGACCTTGACCCAGTGACCCGGAAAGTAGTGACCTTGACCTTAAGCGCCAGACCCTGAAAGTCAAAGTCACTCGAGATATCATTATACCCAAGTTATATTAAAATCCATCAATAAATGAAGGCGCTAGAGAGATTACAATGTTTTTCTAAAAATAGCCAGTGACCTTCACCTTGAGCCCCAGACCCGCTATGTTTTTAAAAAGAAAAAAAAAAACAAAAAAAGAAAAGGAAAAGAAAAAAAAAAAAAAAAAAAAAAAAACATGCCTCCCCCGGGATTTGAACTCATGCAGCTTGCAGTAGTGACCTTGACCCAGTGACCCTGAAAGTAGTGACCTTGACCTTAAGCGCCAGACCCTGAAAGTCAAAGTCACTCGAGATATCATTATACCTAAGTTATATTAAAATCATCAATAAATGAAGGCGCTAGAGAGATTACAATGTTTTTCTAAAAATAGCCAGTGACCTTCACCTTGAGCCCCAGACCCACTATGTTTTTAAAAAAAAAAAAAAAAACATGCCTCCCCCGGGATTTGAACTCACGCAGCTTGCAGTAGTGACCTTGACCCAGTGACCCTGAAAGGAGTGACCTTGACCTTAAGCCCCAGACCCTGAAAGTCAAAGTCACTCGAGATATCATTATACCTAAGTTATATTAAAATCCATCAATAAATGAAGGCGCTAGAGAGATTACAATGTTTTTCTAAAAATAGCCAGTGACCTTCACCTTGAGCCCCAGACCCACTATGTTTTTAAAAGGAAAAAAAAAAAAAGAAAAGGAAAAGAAAACCAGAGGACCAGTGGTCCTGTAAACGCTCACCTGACATCAACCCAGGGCTACCATTTGAACAAACTATGATAGGTTTTTTTTAAAAATCCGTCCAATAATGGTCCAAGTACCCAATTCTACTTGCCAAGTTTCAATGTCATTGGCCTTATGGTTCCAGAGAAGAAGAATTTGAAAGGTTTTTACTTTGTATGGGCATGGACGCCATCTTGGTCATGTGACCTGGACCGTATTAGCAGTTTTCATTAGTTCATCGCATAAAGGCTCCGTATCAAATTTTATTTCAGTTGGCCCAGTAGTTTCTGACATATGGAACCTGAGTGATCTTGGTCCCAGACCTTTCTTACCCATAAATCTTCATGTATTCAGTTACTTTACATGATCTACCAATTTTTGTGACACTGTCTTCAATGGTTTCATAAAAATCCATTATTTTCACTTTTTCCCATGCAAAAGCCTAAGTCGGCAAATTTGACATTGGCGTAAAATAGGTCACGGTCAATCCAGGATCACCATTTGATCAAATTATGATAGGCCTGAGTGCTATGTGCCAAGTTTCAAGGTCATTGGCCGTACGGTTCTGAAGAAGAATGTTAAAGGGTTTTTACCATATATGGGCATGGCCACCATCTTGGTCATGTGACCTGAACCATATCAGCAAATTTTCATTTGTTCATCACATAAAGGATCAATATCAAATTTCACTTGAATTGGTCCAGCAGTTTCTGAGAAAAAAATGTTTGAAATATGGTCCCAGATCACTGAATGACCTTGACCATTCTTACCTATACATCTTCATGTATTCAGTAACTTTACCTGATCTACAAATTTTGGTGAGACTTTCTTCAATGGTTTCCAAAAAATCCATTATTTTCACTTTTTCCCATGCAAAAGCCTAAGTTGACAAATTTGGTATTGCCGTAAAATAGGTCAAGGTCAACCCAGTGTCACCATTTGTACAAACTATGATGGGCCCGAGTACCATATGCTATACGCCAAGTTTTAAGGCCATTGGCGAAGAAGATTTTTAGAGAAGTTCTGGAGAAGAAGATTTATGAAGGCTTTTTACTATATATCTGCATGGCAGCCATCTTGGTCAGGTGATCTAGACCATATTGGCAACTTTTCATTTGTTCAACACACGAAGGCTCCATATTGAATTCCACTTCAATTGGCTCAGTAGTTTCTGAGAAAAAAAAATGTTTTTTTTTTTGAAATATGGAACCTGAGTGACCTTGGTCTAAGGTCAATGAATGACCTTGACCTTTCTTACCTATAGATCTTCATGCATTCAGTTACTTTGCCTGATCTACCAATTTTGGTGACACTGTCTTCAATGGTTTTCTAAAAATCCATTATTTTCACTTTTTTCCCATGCAAAAGTCTTAGTCAGCAAATTTGACATTGCTGTAAAATAGGTCAATGTCAACCCAGGGTCACCATTTGTACAAACTATGATGGGCCTGAGTACCATATGCTACTTGCCAAGTTTCAAGGCCATTGGCCTTACGGTTCTGGAGAAGAAGAATTTTGAAATCTTTTAACCATATCTGGGCGTGGCCGCCATCTTGGTCATGTGATCTAGATGGTATTGGCAATTTTTCATTTGTTCAACTCACAAAGGCTCCATATTGAATTTCACTTCAATTGGCTTGGTAGTTTCTGAGAAAAAAATGTTTGAAATATAGAACCTGAATGACCTTGGTCTATGGTCAATGAATGACCTTGACCTTTCTAACCCATAGTTCTTCATGTTTTCAGTTATTTTAACTGATCAACAAATTCTGGTGACACTATCTTCAATGGTTTCCTAAAGATCCATTATTTTCACTTTTCTCCATGCAAAAGCCTAAGTCGGCAAACTTGACTTTGCTGTAAAATAGGTCAAGATCAACCCACGATCACCATTTGTACAAGCTCTGATGGGCCTGAGTACCATATGCTACATGCCGAATTTCAAGGCCACTGGCCTTACAGTTCTGGAGAAGATTTTTGAAGGCTTTTTTCCATATATGGGCATGGTGGCCATCTTGGTCATGTGATCCAGACCCCGCAAACAAACTTTAATTGCTGGTCAATAGGTCAAGGTCAGCCCAGGGTCACCATTTGTACAAACTATGATGGGCCCAAGTACCATATGCTACATGCCAAGTTTCAAGGCCATTGGCCTTACAGTTCTAGAGAAGAAGAATTTTGAAGGCTTTTTATCATATATAGGCGTGGCCGCCATCTTGGTCATGTGACCTAGACCATATTGGCAACTTTTCATTTGTTCAACTCACAAAGGCTCCATATCGAATTTCACTTCAATTGGTTTGGTAGTTTCTGAGAAAAAAAATGTTTGAAATCTTGAACCTGAATGACCTTGGTCTAAGGTCAATGAATGACCTTGACCTTTCTAACCCATAGATCTTCATGTATTCAATTACTTTACCTGATCTACAAATTTTGGTGACACTGTCTTCAATGGTTTCCTAAAAATCCATTATTTTCACTTTTCTCCATGCAAAAGCCTAAGTCGGCATATTTGACATTGCTGTAAAATAGGTCAAGGTCAACCCAGGGTCACCATTTGTACAAGCCATGATGGGCCCGAGTACCATATGCTACATGCCAAGTTTCAAGGCCATTGGCCTTACAGTTCTAGAGAAGAAGAATTTTGAAGGCTTTTTATCATATATGGGCGTGGCTGCCATCTTGGTCATGTGACCTAGACCATATGAGCAACTTTTCATTTGTTCAACTCACAAAGACTCCATATCGAATTTCACTTCAATTGGTTCGGTAGTTTCTGAGAAAAAAATGTTTGAAATCTGGAACCTGAATGACCTTGGTCTAAGGTCAATGAATGACCTTGACCTTTCTAACCCATAGATCTTCATGTATTCAATTACTTTACCTGATCTACAAATTTTGGTGACACTGTCTTCAATGGTTTCCTAAAAATCCATTATTTTCACTTTTCTCCATGCAAAAGCCTAAGTCGGCATATTTGACATTGCTGTAAAATAGGTCAAGGTCAACCCAGGGTCACCATTTGTACAAGCCATGATGGGCCAGAGTACCATATGCTACATGCCAAGTTTCAAGGCCATTGGCCTTATGGTTCTGGAGAAGAAGATTTTTGAAGGCTTTTTACCATATATGGGCATGGCGGCCATCTTGGTCATGTGATCCAGACCCCGCGAACAAACTTTCGTTCCCCCATCCCACTGAGGCTCCATATGAAATTTGGCTTTGATTGGCCCTGCAGTATAGGAGAAGAAGATCTTTGAAAATGGTGGACGGACGGACGGACGGACGGACGGACGGACGGACGGACGGACGACGGACCATGGCTATACTATAAGCTCACCTATGAGCCTAAAGGCTCAGGTGAGCTAAAAAGGAAAAGAAAAAAAAAAAAAAAAAAAAAAACATGCCTCCCCCGGGATTTGAACTCACGCAGCTTGCAGGTAAACTTTAACACAGGATTTCAAGGGAGGTAATACAGAGGAAAATATTAACTTCTCAAAAAGACCAATTTAAGCCAAAAAACCTGTAAAATGAAGTAAAATGATAATGTTAAATATTGTTTTTTACCAATTGTTAATTATATATTCAAAATAAACTTGTAAAACATCACATATAAGAGCTTGCAGGTAAACTTTAACCAAATGCGGACGCCGACGCCGACGCTGACGCCGACGCTGACGCTGACGCCGACGCTGACGCTGACGCTGACGCCGGACGCCCGGGGGTATGGCAATAGCTCCCCCTTACTTTCGTAAGGCGAGCTAAAAACCAGGGCACTCAGAAATGTGGTTCTTGTGCATGACATGCCTGCTTAAGCTCATGTATTTCTGTACAAAGTACCATCAATAAGTCTCAAAAGGTGTTGGAGATATGGTGATCACAAGCTTGTCATACTGTTATATTGAAAGGGCAGATAACTCAAATACCACAGCACCAACAGTTGTGGTTCTTGCACACGACATCCCTTCTGTACCTTGTATACAATTGTGCCAAGTTCTTTCAATATATCTCAAAGGGTGTTGGAGTTATGGCCGTCACAAGGTTATATTGCCAGGGGAGATAACTAAAAACCAGAGCACCCAGAGTTGTAATTCTTGAGCATGACACACCTGCTTAGCCTCATGTACATCTGCATCAAGTTCCACAAATATGTTTCAAAGGGTATTGGAGGTACGATGATCACAAGGCTGTCATACTGTTATATTGGAAGGGGAGATAACTCAAATATCATAGCACCCATAGTTGTGGTTCTTAGGCATGAAGCGCCGTCTCAAGGTTGTATACAATTGTGCCAAGTACCATCAATATATCTCAAAGGGTATTGGAGTTATGGCCATCACAAGGTTATATTGTCAGGAAGATAATTAAAAAACCAGGGCACCCAGAGTTGTGGTTCTTGCACGTGACACACCTGCTTAACCTCATGTACTACTGTACCAAGTATCATCAGTATATCTCAAAGAGTGTTGGGGATGTGGCCATCACAAGGTAGTGATTCTATATTATTGGAAGGGGAGATAACTAAAAAACCATGGTACCTAGAGTTGTGGGTATTATGCATGACACACGGTCTCGGCCTTGTGAACAACTGTGCCAGGTATCATCAATATATCTTAAAGGGTATTGGAAATATGGCCATCACAAGGTTGTCACTCTATTTTATTGGAAGGGGAGATAACTCCAAAACCATGGCAACCAGAGTTGTGGTTCTTGTTCATGACACGCCGTCTCAGCCTTGTGAACAACTGTGCCAAGTACCATCAATATATCTCAAAGGGTATTGGAGTAAAGGCCATCACAAAGTAGTCATTCTATTTTATTAAAAGGGGAGATAACTAAAAAAGTATGGCATCCAGAGTTCTGGTTCTTGCGCATGACACGCCGTCTCAGCCTTGTGAACAATTGTGCCAAGAACCATCAATGAATCTCAAAGGATAGAGGAGTTATTGCCATCACAAGGTTGTCACTCTATTTTATTGGAAGGGGAGATAACTCCAAAACCATGACAACCAGAGTTGTGGTTCTTGTGCATGACACACCGGCTCAGCCTTGTGAACAACTGTGCCAGGTACAATCAATATATCTCAAAGGGTATTGGAGTTATGGCCATCACAAAGTAGTCATTCTATTTTATTAAAAGGGGAGATAACTAAAAAAGTATGGCATCCAGAGTTCTGGTTCTTGCGCATGATATGCCGTCTCAGCCTTGTGAACAATTGTGCCAAGAACCATCAATGAATCTCAAAGGGTATAGGAGTTATGGCCATCACAAGGTTGTCACTCTATTTAATTGGAAGGGGAGATAACTCCAAAACCATGGCAACCAGAGTTGTGGTTCTTGTGCATGACACACCGTCTCAGCCTTGTGAACAACTGTGCCAGGAACCATCAATATATCTCAAAGGGTATAGGAGTTATGGCCATCACAAAGTAGTCATTCTATTTTATTAAAAGGGGAGATAACTAAAAAAGTATGGCATCCAGAGTTCTGGTTCTTGCGCATGACACGCCGTCTCGGCCTTGTGAACAATTGTGCCAAGAACCATCAATGAATCTCAAAGGGTATAGGAGTTATGGCCGTCACAAGGTTGCGTCTACGGATGGACGGACGGACGGACGGACAGACGGACGGACAGACGGACGCCAGGCTGATCGCTATATCCCCCGAACCTATTCGGTCGGGGGATAATGAAGAGATTATACAGAAAAATGACAATTTATGGTCATTTTTCTGTATAATCTGTACATTTTTGGGATCCATCTTGAAACCGTGTTATATCCTTAACGGTTTTATAATGATCTGTATTATAATGAAGTTGTGGTACTCTTGTTTGAATTGGCTCAATGAAAGCCACATGGCTCTACCTGAACCGAATTCATACCTTTCTGTTTGGAAGACGATTTATGTTTCTTTGATGCCTGTTCATCACTATCGTCCTTTGACTTCAATTTTCTCTTCTCAACAGTTGGTTGGGCTAAAGCTCGTTTTTTGAATGCTTCCCGTTGCCTCAAGAGTTCCTGATCCATTCTGCAACAGTCACATACTGGTTGATCAATGATATGCAAGTTTACCCATAAGATGCAGGCCCCTGCCCTTGGGGGCTTGAAGAAATAGATGGGCTGCATGATGCTTCCACGCAGAGCTGAAACCAACCCGCACACGAGTACTGGTAAACCTCTTAGAGGATCTATGCCTGCCCAGGCAAAGCGGTGTGAGTCGGTCCGTCCATGCTATAAACCCTATTGGTTTCATTGGGAGACAGGGCTTGAGATGCCATTTCATCTCAATATCGGGTAAAAGTCCCACAAAATTGGAAGCAATGTCTCCAAAATGACCTTTACAGTGTTGACGGGGACGTTAAACCTCAAATCAAACAAAACAAACAAATACCCATTAGATGCCAATCACAGCAATTGTCATCTGCTGTGTCGCCCATTGGTAACTTTGAAAGTCATTTTTGCAAACAGTTTGGACCCAGATCAGACTGCTTCTTTAAGAGCAGTCTGATCTGGGTCCACACTGTTTGGCTGTATGCAAAAATATTATAAAAAAAAGTTTGCAAGAAGATTCAGCAGACTTTATGAACTAACAACATTTACAGGTGCAGTTCTTCATGACATCTCAACCCATTGCATGCGGGAAACCTATAAAGGGGTACCTTGGCAAACAGTGCAGGCCCAGATCAGACGCCGCAGAATGCGGCATCTGATCAGGGCCTCCTGCACTATATGCTTACAGAATTTTCTGTCAAAAATAGAATAAAAATAAAACTGCAAGCACTGCATGATGCTCCGCCGCTACAAATACATCAAGCAAGTGCATATCAAAGTGAAACAAAACCTAAAGGCTGTTTTCCCCCATCCTAGTTATGTAACCTTGCAAGATTGGTCAGAATCAATCATTAGGTTCAGGCGATATAGTGCTTCAAACAGACTACATGATAGAAATGAATAAGTGAGTGTTTGAGTTTTACATCCCACCAAGAGCTAAGGTCATACAGAGATGGAACCTCGGTTTAAAGACTCATCCAAAAGTCTGGAGAAGCCCGGGATAGATCCTGCAACCCCTGGTTTACAAGGCACGTAGCGTAACCACTACACCATGGAGGCTTCTACATGATAGATATGTCTATGTTCAATGTTCAAGGGATGATAACTCCAAAAGTAGCAAAATCAGAGATATGGTTCATATGTTCTGCATGTCTTCTCAGGCTGCTCTACATATCTGTGAAGTTTCATGAAAATATCTCAAATGGTATCAGAGTTATGGAGCGGACTCGAAACTGATAGCAACTGCTATATTCAAAGTTCAAAGGGCAATAACTCTAAAAGTAGGAAAATCAGAGATATAGTTCATATATTCTGCATGTTGTCTCATGGTGTTCTACATATCTGTGAAGTCTGATGGAAATAATCTCAAATGGTATTGAAGTTATGGAGTGGACACGGCTATGTTCAATGTTCAAAGGGCAATAACTCCAAAACTAGTAAAATCAGAGTTACGGTTCATATGTTCTGCATGTCCTCTGGTAGTGCTCTACATATCTGTGAAGTTTTGTGAAAATATCTCAAATGGTATCCGAGTTATGGAGCGGACACAAAACTGATAGCAACAGCTATATTCAAAGTTCAAAGGGCAATAACTCCAAAAGTAGGAAAATCAGTGTCAGGGTTCATATGTTCTGCATGTCGTCTCATGGTGCTCTACATGTACATATCTGTGAAGTTTCATGGAAATATCTCAAATGGTATGGAAGTTGTGGAGCGGACACGAAACTATGATAGAAATGCCTATGTTCAATGTCCAAAGGGCAACAACTCCAAAAGTAGGAAAATCAGAGTTAAGGTTTATATGTTCTGCATGTCATCTGATAGTGCTTTACATATCTGTGAAGTTTTGTGAAAATATCTCAAACAGTATCAGAGTAATGGAGCTATACGGAACTATGGGGCCCTGAGGGACAGAAGTACACTCAAAACTTCTGAGGGTATAACAAAATATCCCACCATTTTTTGAATGGCGGGGCATAATGAAAAAATAGGCCTGACACCCCTTATATGCCAAATGGACTTGCCCAACATATAGCAATGGAAGAGTCCACTAGAATACAATGCGTTAAGGGTTTAAGCCTAGGTCACATAGCCCGACCGATGTCCGGCATCGGTGGAGCTCGGTAGATTTTGGGGGTGTCGCCGAGTTCTCCTCATCGGAGGCATAGCTCGGTGACGTGAACGGGCTCCGTCCGGAAATCTACAGGCGACCAACCAAACACCGGTCGATGACCGTACGGAGTCTGTCTTAACAGGGGAGATTTTTTCGGCCTATGTGGTAGCAACTACCGGCCGGTGGTCGATCGGACATCGGGGGGTATACGGCCGGTACCCGCACAGGTTACAGGACACCGTGCGATCATCGGACGGGTTGTAAACGGTCTTTGAACACTGCCCGGCCGATGTTTGGCCGTTGTAACTCGGACTTGGCGGGGGGCGGGGGGCTATGGTCAGCTATTACATCACTGTATATATGTCCAACCTGCCTGGTATGGTCATTGCATCACTATGGCCTCTTCTCCTCATCCACATCATTTTTCCTGGCATTTTTTGGCATCCTTAAAGTCTGTCAGAAGAGGGAGTACACATTGAAATGCTGATGTTGCACGTGTGAGATGTTGCTTAGCTGAATGTTATACACGGACTGGAGCGAGCAGGTTTATATGCAAGCAGCGATATCCGGTCGAGTTCCGGTCGATGTCCGGCCGAGCTTCGGCCACTGTCCTTTACATCGGTCACCCACCGGTACTATATTTTTTAAGGCTCGGTCCCACATCGATCGGACCTCGGCCGAAACTCGGTCGGTGTCCGTTCACAAAAGCTTTTCCTCTGGTGGCCTCGGATGCACGGGACACCGGCCGATACTGAGCCGTACACCGGCCGATGCGTATTCCGATGTGGTACGGATGGGGCTGCGATGAGGGAGCTCGGTGAGAGCCCGTCGAATTTTAACTCCGAAGTTAAATTTCGCCGAGCTGCCCACCGATGGGGTTTTAAGCCCTAAACGCCGGCCGGTGACCACGGGATTCCGGCCGGTGTTTGGCGAAAGTCACATCGCTCGCTCATCGAAACCTCATCGGCCGGGCTATGTGACCTAGGCATTACTCATTTTATACGCATCAGTCACATCAAAACAGGTAACTTACAAACAGACCAGGCCCATATCAGGCATTGCAGGATGCCACTTTAGCGCATTTTTACAGAAATGCACAGCCTCTTGATCACCAATCAGAAAGCCCTCAATTTAACCCTTGTCCTTCTGAATATTTTAATCTGCCACACCCACTACCGATTATACACCAATCAGATTACTTGATGCAAATTATTGCAACAATTTCACAATCTGAATGACAAACAATGTAGGTCCTGATCAGATGGCTTCTTCAGAAGCCATCTGATCTGGATCTACATTGTTTGAATGATACGACATACCCGGGCTCAGCAGGACAAGGGTTAACTTATCTTTACTGCATTGCATACCAAGTTGATGGCTTCCAGCATTTGCAGATCCTGAGAAATCTTTGACTGGCCAATACATGTGTATGAGGGAAAGGAGATTGAAAGAGCACATGATGACAGGGTTCAATATTAACCCTTATCTTGCTGAATATTCATTTAAGCCACACCCATTTCTGTCTATCAACCAATCAAATTACTTGATGTAATTTATTGCTACAAATTCATAAACTGAATGCCAAACAGTGTAGATCCTGATTAGATGGCATTCTTCAGAAGCCATCTGATCTGGATCTAACTGTTTGCAAATGAACAGCAAGATAAGGGTTAACTTTTTAAATAACTGGACAAGGTGGTCCTGTAACTCTTGGGATGCACTGGACCAGATCTAAGTTCAACTGGACCTTAAATCATACTAAAGAAATACATTAGATGGTTACGTATTTCTGTTACCTAAAAAATCCTAAAAATTCTGACACCTTGTGGACTTACTGTAATTCTCCTAAAATTTTAACAAATTTGTTTCATGATCCAGCATGGAGTCCAAAAGGTACAGACAGAATGACAAACAGTGTAGACTCTGATCAGACTGCTCCTTCAGGAGCAGTCTGATCTGGGTCTGCACTGTTTGCTTTAATACTTTTGATTATTACAATATTATTGATTTACATAGAAAGTGAAACTACTAAGAGGAGCCCATTTTACGGTAAACGTGTTCTTAAATATGGCTTTTAATATAAACTGTGGTGCCAGATTTTCAACCGGACCATTTGGACCAGCCAGCCACTAACCTTACTAGACCTGACAAGCTTTTCACTAGACAATGTCCATCAGTCTTGGGTTAATGTCGAACCCTGAATGATTTACAAAAACAAGGAGAAAGGCTATTGTCTCTTACATTTTATGGAAGAGGAATGGTGTAACATAGTCAGAATGTTGCAGTGACTCCCCCCTAGGGTAAGGGCCTGACCCCCACCCAAGGGATCAAAAATCCATTTTGTTGAAACATGGTCATGTTGCATATCAAACCGAAAGTAATACAGAGTAGAATACAGTGGTGCAAAATTTTTTCCCAGGAGGCATGTCTTGGGGTCACCAGAGGTAAATAAAAGCACGCTAACACTGCATGATACCCCACCACTGCAAGATAATATGGTTATAGCCTTGCCCATAATAGTGGTACTTTTATGTGTTATAGTTATCTGTAAAACTTCACTAAGGCATTCAATATAGTAAAGGAACTACATACATGTATATCAAAAGGGCAGATAATACAATAACCAGAAAAGCAGAGTGACTGTCCTTGGCAATAATATGTGTCCTTTAGTGTTTTAAAATTTGAAGAAAATCCATGAAAAGATTCTTAAGTTATTGATCGCAAACTCAAAAAAAAAATTGTGAGAAATTAATCAAGTTATCGGTCGGAAATGGTGTGGATGGACGGACAAACAGACAGACACCGGAGGGTATATTATAATACCCCAGCACTATCGTGTGATGGGGTATAACAAAAAGAAGAAAAGAAAAAAAAGTCATTCCCGATATAAACATGAAGGCACAATTTGAAAAAAAAAATGTGAAAAATTATCAAGTTATCGGTCGGAAATGGTGGGGATGGACGGACGGACAGACGGACGGACGGACAGACACCGGAGGGTATATTATAATATCCCAGCACTACCGTGTAATGGGGTATAACAAAAAGAAGAAAAGGAAAAAAAAAGGTAAAAAAAAGAAATGAAAAACAAAAAATGAGAAAAAAAAAAACGAAAAAAAAAAATTCATTGCAAAAAGAAAGAAAAGAAAAATAAACGGAAAAAAAAAGAAAAGAAAAAACGAGAAAAAAAGAAAAAAAAAAAGAAGAAAATTCCATTCCTCCACGGGGGTTTGAACTCACGCCCCTCAGATTCATAGCACAAATTAATCCAGAAATGGTGGGGACGGACTGACGGACAGACACCGGAGGGTATATTGTAATATCCCAGCACTATCGTGTGATGGGGTATAACAAAAAGAAGAAAAGGGTGAAAAAAAAAAAGGGAAAAAAAGGAATGAAAAACCAAAAATGAGGAAAATTAAAAAAAAAATAAATAAATAAATAAATTCATTGCCAAAATGAAAAAGAAAGAAAAAGAAAAAAGAACACACACAAAAAAAAAAAAAAAGAAAAAACGAAAAAAAAAAAAAAAAAATTTCCATTCCTCCCCGGAGATTTGAACTCACGCCCCTCAGATTCATAGTCAACAATAGGATTTGTAGTCCAGCACTCTAACCACTACACTGGCAGTGATACTCAATATATTTCATAAATTAAAGGAATAAATGCGCAGAAACTATTTAATGGGAATTGTTAACGACCAATTTTTCGTTAAATGTTAACGCATTTTGTGTATTCACAACACAAAACCTGCTTATTATGGTCGTTTATACATCAGTGCAGTTTCATCCAAATATTCCATATAGTAAAGAAATAAGTCCCCAAAAACCATTTAATCGGAATTTTTAACGACCATAATTCCGTTAAATGTTAATGTATTTTGCCCATTTACAATCCCAAACCACTCATACCCAATGCCAATGTGTATACAAAATTTGAAGAAAATCCGTGGAAAAATATTCAAGTTATTGATCGGAAACGCCCCAAAACCCCTTATTTTGAACTAAAAAGGGCCATAACTCTGTCAAATGTTAACGGATTTTGCCCATTAACAATCCCATACCACTCATTCCCGATATATACATGTATGCAAAATTTGAAAAAAATTTGTTAAAGATTACTCAAGTTATCGATCGGAAATGGTGCGGACGGATGGACGGACGGACGGACATACGGACGGACGGACACCGGAGGGTATATCATAATACCCCACCACTATCGTGTGGTGGGGTATAAAAAGAAGTATCTTGTGTCCTTTTATTGCGACATGATTTTCAAAGCGCATGGATATGTGAAGGCATGCCATCGCCTTGCTCTGCTGTAGGTTATGGTCCTGGAAAAGGAGGTTAAGTGGACCCAGGATTCAGCCATGTACATGTATTAGACAATAATCACATTAGATTGGATATAATTATGAAATACCGTATTCGCCCTAATTACCGCACAAGGCGAACATGCTCCTATAAGCGCACACCGAAGCTATTTTTGAGAAGGAAATGCATAAGCGCACACTTTACAGTAATCTCCCCTTGAAGCTCTCACAGTAAATCTGTAAAAACTTACCATTATTTCTTGCAACAGTGAAGGCAATGCTTAAGTATCTTTTCCGTCCCATTAAATATCAGTATGCATCATCTTGGAAGCTGTTGTTTTCGTATCACGTGTGCGCTAATTAGGAAGATTTTTCACCATGATTTTATGACACGATTTTGAAAAAACTAAGCGCATGGTGCGGTAATTAGGGCGAATACGGTAGGTGAGTATAATTTTTTTTTTTCTTGCAGGTATTATATGTGCTCTAGATACATTAAGGAAACAAAGTGATCTGTCTCCTGAATTTTTTGCTGTGATAATAATTGTACATGTGGTATCTCTGAATTTCCCAAGACAAAATTTTCACATTACGCAAACACGTACGCAAACACGCCTATACAAATACATTGCCACCATTATCGCCGAAAACATGAGAGTTTTATGATGAAAAAGTGTGATTTTTTTATTTCTGCTCCAAATATAGATTGTGGCCACTCGTTAAATCCGTCTCATCGAGGCGGTTCTAACGAGTACCCACAATCTATATTTTAGAGCAGATATAAGAAAAATAAGGTATACCACGGGAAATACCAGTTTTACTATATAAGAGTGGGGTTCAAGGGGGTCGAAATTACGAAGGCGTGTTTTTGTGATGCAAGTTTAGGCAGTGTTACCTCCCTTAGGCTGTTAAAAACTTAAAAAAATTGTCACATGGCACCCTTGTTTTTTTTGGGATAATTTTGTAGGTGGAAGTTTGTTTACCATGTTTTGGGGAAAGAAAATCAATTTGAAATGAAGATTTATCAGGTACAGGGTCAAATGTTAACATGTAAGTTTATGCAAACGAAATTAGAAGACCATAACCTAAAGTATATACATGTATTTAGCTATTGTTGCCTAGCAACTGCATCCATCATGGCGGAAGCTGCTTTAGAGAAAACGGAGAAAGACTGGAGAGATAAAATGGGTAGCATTATTCAGCAAAAATGTGCCCTGTCTGAATCTTGTCATGGCTGTGTTAAATGGGAAGGGTCAGTTTTCCAACCAGGGGGTATGGGAAGGTAGCCGTTCAATTGAAAGACAAGAGAAGGAAATAGTATCGGGTCCACCGGTTTGTTTACATGATACACCATAACATGTCATCACATGTCATCAGTACGGTTAGACCAGTGCAAGATGGCTGTGGTCAAAGGCTGGAAATCAGTCACATTTGCCAGGAGAATATCTATCTTCTTATACTGAGTCGGTCATATCTGGCCATTACCTCAGTTGATTGGGTGGCTAAATTTAGAATTAAGCTGGAAAAAAAAACAAGAGGGCCATGATGGCCCTGAATCGCTCACCTGAATCCAAGATGTTTCAAAGCTTATGGAAATGAAGGATTCACTGCTTTAAGGAGATGTGGACCAAAGATTTTTCTTTGGAGGTTATTTTTCATTGTAGTGGAATTTGAAGGTTTTTCTATTTTTAGCTCTGGTGTCCATTTTGTTTAACAGAGCGGAACAGTTTAGGCAATTTTGAAAGAGGGTCACTCAAGGAACATTCCTGTGAAATTATTTTCAAATCGGGCTCTTTGCCTAGGAGAAGATGTCATTTAAAGGTTTTTCTATATTTAGCTCTGGTGGCCATTTTGTTTAACGAGCGAAACGATTTAGACAATTTTGAAAAAGGGTCACTCGACGAACGTTCCTGTGAAATTATTTCCGAATCGTGCCATTTGCCTTGGAGGAGATGTCATTTAAATGTTTTTCTATTTTTAGCTCTGGTGGCCATTTTGTTTAACAAAGTGGAACAATTTAGGCAATTTTGAAAGAGGGTCACTCAAGGAACATTCCTGTGAAGTTATTTTCAAATCGGGCCATTTGCATAGGAGGAGATGTCATTTGAAGGTTTTTCTATTTTTATCTCTGGTGGCCATTTTGTTTAACGGAGCGGAACGATTTAGACAATTTTGAAAGAGGGTCACTCAAGCAACATTCCTGTGAAATTATTTTCAAATCGGGCCATTTGCCTAGGAGGAGATGTCATTTAAAGGTTTTTCTATTTTTGGCTCTGGCGGCCATTTTGTTTAACGGAGCAGAATGATTAAGGCAATTTTGAAAGAGGCTCACTCAAGCAACATTCCTGTGAAATTATTTTCAAATTGGGCCATTTGCCTAGGAGGAGATGTCATTTAAAGGTTTTTCTATTTTTAGCTCTGGTGGCCATTTTGTTTAACGGAACGGAACGATTTAGGCAATTTTGAAAGAGGGTCACTCAAGGAACATTCCTGTGAAGTTATTTTCAAATCGAGCCATTTGCCTAGAAGGAGATGTCATTTAAATGTTTTTCTATTTTTAACTCTGGCGGCCATTTTGTTTAACAGAGCGGAACGATTTAGGCAATTTTGAAAGAGGGTCACTCAAGGAACGTTCCTGTGAAATTATTTTCAAATCGGGCCATTTGCCTAGGAAGAGAAGTCATTTAAAGGTTTTTCTATTTATAACTCTGGCGGCCATTTTGTTTAACGGAGCAGAAAGATTTAGGTAATTTTGAAAGAGGGTCACTCAAGCAACATTCCTGTGAAATTATTTTCAAATCAGGCCATTTGCCTAGGAGGAGATGTCATTTAAAGGTTTTTCTATTTTTGGCTCTGGCGGCCATTTTGTTCAACGGAGCAGAATGATTAAGGCAATTTTGAAAGAGGGTCACTCAAGGAACGTTCCTGTGAAATTATTTTCAAATTGGGCCATTTGCCTAGGAAGAGATGTCATTTAAAGGTTTTTCTATTTTTAGCTCTGGCGGCCATTTTGTTTAACGGAGCGGAACAATTTAGGCAATTTTGAAAGAGGGTCACTCAAGGAACATTCCTGTGAAGTTTTTTTCAAATCGACCCATTTGCCTAGAAGAAGATGTAATTTAAAGGTTTTTCTATTTTTAGCTCTGGCGGCCATTTTGCTGAACAGAGCGGAACGATTTAGGCAATTTTGAAAGAGGGTCACTCAAGGAACGTTCCTGTGAAATTATTTTCAAATTGGGCCATTTGCCTAGGAAGAGATGTCATTTAAAGGTTTTTCTATTTTTAGCTCTGGTGGCCATTTTGTTTAATGGAGCGGAACGATTTAGGTAATTTTGAAAGAGGGTCACTCAAGCAACATTCCTGTGAAATTATTTTCAAATCGGGCCATTTGCCTAGGAGGAGATGTCATTTAAAGGTTTTTCTATTTTTGGCTCTGGTGGCCATTTTGTTAAACGGAGCGGAACGATTTAGGCAAATTTGAAAGAGGCTCACTCAAGGAACGTTCCTGTGAAGTTATTTTCAAATTGGGCCATTTACCTAGGAGGAGATGTCATTTAAAGGTTTTTTCCATTTTTAGCTCTGGCGGCCATTTTGTTTAACGGAGCGGAACGATTTAGGCAATTTTGAAAGAGGGTCACTCAAGGAACGTTCCTGTGAAATTATTTTCAAATCGGGCCATTTGCATAGGAAGAGATGTCATTTAAAGGTTTTTCTATTTTTAGCTCTGGCGGCCATTTTGTTTAACGGAGCGGAACGATTAAGGTAATTTTGAAAGAGGGTCACTCAAGCAACATTCCTGTGAAATCATTTTCAAATCGGGCCATTTGCCTAGGAGGAGATGGCATTAAAAAATTGTTCTATTTTCGGCTCTGGCGGCCATTTTGTTTAACGGAGCAGAATGATTAAGGCAATTTTGAAAGAGGCTCACTCAAGGAATGTTCCTGTGAAATTATTTTCAAATTGGGACATTTGCCTAGGAGGAGATGTCATTTAAAGGTTTTCTATTTTAAGCTCTGGCAGCCATTTTGTTTAACGGAGCAGAACGATTTAGGCAATTTTGAAAGAGGGTCACTCAAGGAACATTCCTGTGAAGTTATTTTCAAATCGAGCCATTTGCCTAGAAGAAGATGTCATTTAAAGGTTTTTCTATTTATAGTTCTGGCGGCCATTTTGTTTAAAGTAGCGGAATGATTTAGGCAATTTTGAAAGAGGGTCACTCAAGGAACGTTCCTGTGAAATTATTTTCAAATCGGGCCATTTGCATAGGAAGAGATGTCATTTAAAGGTTTTTCTATTTTTAGCTCTGGCGGCCATTTTGTTTAACGGAGCGGAACGATTTAGATAATTTTGAAAGAGGGTCACTCAAGCAACATTCCTGTGAAATTATTTTGAAATCAGGCCATTTGCCTAGGAGGTGATGTCATTTAAAAGTTTTTCTATTTTTGGCTCTGGTGGCCATTTTGTTTAACGGAGCAGAATGATTAAGGCAATTTTGAAAGAGGCTCACTCAAGGAACGTTCCTGTGAAATTATTTTCAAATTGGGCAATTTGCCTAGGAGGAGATGTCATTTAAAGGTTTTCTATTTTTAGCTCTGGCGGCCATTTTGTTTAACGGAGCGGAAAGATTTAGGCAATTTTGAAAGAGGGTCACTCAAGGAACATTCCTGTGAAGTTATTTTCAAATCGAGCCATTTGCCTAGAAGAAGATGTCATTTAAAGGTTTTTCTATTTTTAGCTCTGGCGGCCATGTTGTTTAACGGAGCGGAACGATTTAGGCAATTTTGAAAGAGGGTCACTCAAGAAACGTTCCTGTGAAATTATTTTCAAATCGGGCCATTTGCCTAGGAAGAGATGTCATTTAAAGGTTTTTCTATTTATAACTCTGGCGGCCATTTTGTTTAACGATGCGGAACGATTTAGGTAATTTTGAAAGAGGGTCACTCAAGCAACATTCCTGTGAAATTATTTTCAAATCTGGCCATTTGCCTAGGAGAAGATGTCATTTGAAGGTTTTTTCTATTTTTGGCTCTGGCGGCCATTTTGTTAAACGGAGCAGAATGATTAAGGCAATTTTGAAAGAGGCTCACTCAAGGAACGTTCCTGTGAAATTATTTTCAAATTGGGCCATTTGCCTAGGAGGAGATGTCATTTAAAGGTTTTTCTATTTTTAGCTCTGCTGGCCATTTTGTTTAACGGAGCGGAACGATTTAGGCAATTTTGAAAGAGGGTCACTCAAGGAACATTCCTGTGAAGTTATTTTCAAATCGAGCAATTTGCCTAGAAGATGTCATTTAAAGGTTTTTCTATTTTTAGCTCTGGCGGCCATTTTGTTTAACGGAGCGGAACATTTTTAAGGAAATTTGGAAAGAGGGTCACTCAAGGAACGTTCCTGTGAAATTATTTTCAAATCGGGCCATTTGCCTAGGAAGAGATGTCATTTAAAGGTTTTTCTATTTTTAGCTCTGGCGGCCATTTTGTTTAACTGAGCGGAACGATTTAGGTAATTTTGAAAGAGGGTCACTCAAGCAACATTCCTGTGAAATTATATCAAAATCCATTCACTGGTTTAGGAGGAGATGTCATTTAAGTAAATTGTTGACAGACGCACAACGCACGACGGACATTGACCGATCACAATAGCTCACCTTGAGCCTTCGGCTCAGGTGAGCTAAAAAAAAAAAAGAGAGAGAGAGGCACTGGATGCATCCTTAAAACTATTTACAATCTGCATAACAGAGGTATCAGAACAGAATATAATAATCTTATAGGAGGTTTTAGGAATTCCGTTTATGACGTCATTCTTGCGCATGCGCAAAGTACTGGCCGTCAATTGAAACGGCCATCGCTATTCAAATGTATTGGCGGAACTTAAAATACTAACAATATTCAGACATTTTGAGAGAAAATATGCCAGTTTTCATTGAAATAATGCTTCGAAAAGGAAAGAATGATATTTCGCTTTTATTACCGAAATTCATTTATCCTAAATCCGTTTTTAATTGACGAAAATCTTTTCGTAAATAAACCATATAAATGGCTTGAGATACCGTTATTCACGAAAGCTTACTTACAAAATAAGTTTTTACATAACTTTCGTTTTATTCGCTATCCAAGTCTATCTATCTATCTATCTATCTTTAGAAATCTGTCCAACGATCTGTCTACATGTGCAATTTAAATGTCCATACTGACAGTCGAAATAAACTGAGTGGACTGACGGAGGGGCGTTGAGTCAATGTTGGTTCGCCGTCGTGCTGTCGACACCCACTCCAACTGACTTCATTGCCACATGGCCGTTGGCATGAGAGAGAGAGAGAGAGAGAGAGAGAGAGAGAGAGAGATGTTTGACTGACAAACTGACAGTAGACAGACAGACGACACCCAGACAGACTGACTGAATGAATGACTAGCAGACGAATGGACGGACTGTTAGGTAGACAAATAAACATACTGACAGTCGAAAAAAAACAACCAATGAGTGGACTTACAAACGGGCGTTGAGTCAACGTTGGCTCGACGTCATGCAGTCGACAACCACTCCAACTCACTTCAATGTCACGTGACCGTTGAGATGAGAGAGCGGTTTGACTGATCCCTGTATCCAAGAAGCCCATAACCCTTTTTGTACCAAATGGAATCTTCCTCAT
The DNA here is from genome assembly GCA_963580285.1 of Lucinisca nassula. Taxonomy (NCBI): domain Eukaryota; kingdom Metazoa; phylum Mollusca; class Bivalvia; order Lucinida; family Lucinidae; genus Lucinisca; species Lucinisca nassula. The sequence goes on along the minus strand of OY757027.1, from coordinate 43,356,563 downwards.
ATATAACAGGAGTCAATTTCAAAATTTAGGGGTGTCAGGTTGTGTTTTCTTCAAAATTTATTAGGAAAATGACCAAACTTTTTGCAAACAGTGTATGCCCTGATCAGACGCCGCGTTCTGCGGCGCCTGATCTGGGCCTGCACTGTGTGTCACTTACCCCTTTTGGGGTTTCCGGTACCAAATGGGTTAATGTAGTAAACCTGAGGGCTGGGCAGGTTGAACCAATCTACAAATCTACCAGATTTCACTATAAAAATCTGGCACTTGCGAAGGAGTGTTTCATTCTTATGCACTGAAAGGGTGTTCTACGTTTGTTTTGAATTTAATGTTCCAATCCCACTGAGTCATGTTGGGTCCGAGTACTGGGCAAATGACATTTTATTAAGCAACGCCGTATTATCGCCAACGCAATGTTTTGACGTTTCATCGACGTTGAAATGTCAACTTCAATGCATCGCTTTGAAGTTGGTTTGATGTAGACACGACGTTGTTGACACGCTACATGTCGGTTGACGTGGCGTCATTTAATGACAAACTGTAATTTACATTTGACTGCGCTCGCTAATTGGTGCTGCGCTGAGAAAGAGAGAGAGAGAGGACCCTGTTGGGTCGTATGTACAATATATCATTTTCGTAATGCGAAATTTCACATCTGGCAGCATATCATTGTTTCTCCCTTTATCTCACATTAAAATTCGCCAAAAGTTTAAAAGAATTCCACTGTTTTATGCTGTAATTAACACTTTACCTGTCCCACTGCATTTGAAGCAATACGACAGATGACAGCCAGGGCTTTTCCCGTTCTATTTTTAGAACCGGAAGTACGTCACGAAAAAAGCTCCTATATGGGTGTGACAGGTGGATGAAAAAATCCATCCCAAGGGTCACTGTCTGGCATCACCAGGCTTGCCGAGTGAAGCCTCGTGATGCCGAGGAACAGATTTTTCTATCCACCCCTCACAACCATATAGGATTCTTTTTCTTGCATACATTCCAATTCTTAGCACGGATTTTTAATGCTGCAGTCACTTCTGTTACCGACGTCCGCCATTTTGTGGTGACATTGCAGGAATGTTTTGTGACATCACCCAACGCGCATACGAGGTCGTAATCAACCAGTGCATTTATCAAACACGTGATTATATTCAATTTTGACGTGTCGCCAGTAACAATCCTGATTCTGATTAAAAAGGTCCGGTCCAGCCATACTGGTCAGTTATGCACTCTAAATACGGCCATTTATTATGGCTTGTTACTTCATTCCTCCATTCGGTAAAAGTTTAATTTGTAGGTCCAATGTGGTCCCCTGCCTTATAAGAAGGTGAATCACACCAAATAAGGTCTTAAAACAAACTTCAATATCTAATCTCTAATATCACAAAGAAAAATGATAGCCTAGGCCGAAGGATGGTTGGCTAGAATCGGATGAACTGAGGTAGGGTATGGAAATTTTTCCGCATCTGCTCCGCCATTTTGCTTTCTAGTGCAAGGGGGTAGCAACTGTTTTTCTCTAATTTTCATGACTTGGCAACTATATTTCATTGTGATTTCAAATTTATCTTTAACCAAATACTTAACTAGAGATACTGTTCATCTGATGATGACGGTAAATTCTTTAAAATGTCTACATTTTACAATCTAATGCAAAATTTAGCTCTCTGGGCGTTACGAACATGCAAGCGTCCACTAACTTGGATTTAAGAGACAACGTGACCTTTCATTCATAAATTTTCGAAGGGTGCTGTAAGCATTCTAAAGCACAACAAGATTTTTAACTTCCACCAATGGGATTTCTGGATTCATTTTAGAGGGATGCGCAGTTATATCCTAATTAACATACAGAATAATTGGGCCCTAATTATTATCAAAATTAGATTCATTCCGTGTATGTAGCGTGTCTAATAATAATAATAGGGATCAACTTAAGTTTTTTTAATGGGTGACCAAATTATTAAGACCACAATCCTTCAGCCCAGGCTTTTTTCTTCTCCATGAATTTATCATTAGCCTAAATATAGTGGTCTCGCCCCAGCCCAGGCTTTTTGTATGTTATTTAGGGTGAGACCACATTTTCTGTTCTATATAGGGAGTGAGACCGCATTTTTTAGATTTGCCATGAATTTATCATTTTCCTAAATAATGTGGTCTCATCCCTATAAAGAGATGAGACCACATTCCTTCAGCCCAGGATTTTAGTATGTGATTTAAGGTGAGACCACATTTTCTTCTCTATATAGAAGTGAGACCACATTTTTTAGATTTGCCATGAATTTATCATTTTCCTTAATAATGTGGTCTCATCCCTATATAGAGATGAGACCACATTCCTTCAGCCCAGACTTTTATTATGTTATTTGAGGTGAGACCAGATTTTCTTCTCTATATAGGAGTGAGACCACATTTTTTAGATTTGCCATGAATTTATCATTTTCCTGAATAATGTGGTTTCATCCCTATTCAGAGATGAGACCAGTCTTCCAGCAAGCTGTTATTCTGTCATTCTTTCAGCCTGGGCTAAATTGGATATTTTTGCATTTGAGGCCGCATTTTTGTCACTTTATAGACATAGGTCCATTAGAGAGCATTAACGGAATAAATCGCATGTAGTAATATTTTTACACACTCCAAACAGTATCCAAATACCCCCAATGGAGCCTCTTTTTTGTTGCTGTCTTCCTCGTGATTTATTTATTAAAATAAAGATGTAAGATGCAACTAAAGAATGACTCCTAAGTTAATGTTTGAAAAATAATAAAATACAAAATATTAAACAGAAAAATGAACGTTTGTGGAATTTCTTGGCTGAATATAGTTTTAGCATGCGGTATGCAAATGAGTAAGTTACTGTAAGCATTCTCAAAATGATACACCGCCGTCCTTCTTACAATCGACCAAAAACCAGTCGATCCTGACAATCCTGCTGAGGTAAAAAAATCTGTATTCATCGGAAGCTAATAACAATTTACTATAATAAGTGATGGAAAAAATTTGGATGCTCTTATCTCGCGCATTCAGAAGATTTTACAGTCTTCTCTAGAATAGAACGAAGAACAAAAAACATCGTTTTACGTAGTTACGTCCCTTAATTTTCGCGCCTTTATCAGAGGTCGCTTTAATTTTGGCACGTCATTCCACATCATTGAGGCGCTTTATGTAAACAAGTCACCAAGTGCGTGAAAATGGCTGTCGTTCTACTGAAGTCTAGAAATCACAGTTTTATGATATGAGTTTGCAATGTATGTTGGTAAGAAAGCAATTTTATGACAGTCAAATGATTACTCCTCATAACTGAAGCCGGGTTTTCACTCTCCGTATCTGTGGCACAGTGAACGAAGTCAGAAACTGCTAAAATATATCGCGATCCAGATAGATCAAAATGTGACTGACCCTAGTGGCATTTGAGTTGCCCTGGTGCAAAAAGTACATGGTTTAGAAAAGGATACTAGGTCTCATTATGGAGATAAGATGCCCATGTTTATTTTGATACCAATTTTATCTACAGTGTACTTTGGACCACTATAAAGGTACGAAGACCACATTGGACCTACAAATTAAACTTATGCCCTCCATTCTATAAAATCTTTAGGAGATACTCATGTAAACATATCATAGTTCCAGCTTCTTCATAATTAAACGTTATATAATCAGTAATTCCAAAATTGGGCCGAAACGACCCAGGCCGATACGATCGGACCGAAAAAGTCTCAGGCGCGACCTTTTGTGTCATACTCTGTCAAATTTGGCCTTTATCTACTCAGCTTGTGCAATCTACTTTTAAAAGGGTACCTCCTACTTCATTGCAATGAATGATACATGGCCGATGTGAAGACTAGAAATTTATTTAGATCTATTTATTTTTTATTTTTCAAGTTTCCGTCACCGGAAGTGCAATAGAGGCGTACTCGATTTGGATGGGGTAGGGGCGCACACTAATGTCCGGTAATTGTCTGGAAAAATGTCCGGGAAATGGGGTAGTGGTGCTTTATCTTTAATATTTCCACTTCCGGTGGTCAGAAATTAATAAAATTAGTATCAATTAAAATTTTCAGCTCCATTCTAAAAGATTATTAAAAATTATTTTTCATTTTTAACATTTTAAGGGTCCATTTCTGAAGTTAATTTGTCCGGGAAATTTCCGGATTGTGACCCGAATGTTTGGGTAGTGGTGCGTTAACCCTAATACCTCGACTTCGGGTGGTCAGAAATTAATAAGATTAGTATCAAATAAAATTTTAAGCTCCATTCTAAAAGATTATTAAAAATTATTTTTCATGTTTAACATTTTAAGGGTCCATTTCTGAAGTTAATTTGTCCGGAAAATTCCCGGATTGTGTCCTGGATGTATCAAATAAAATTTTTAGCTCCATTCTAAAAGATTATTAAAAATTATTTTTCATTTTTAATATTTTAGGTGTCCGTTTTTTAAGTTGATTTGTCCGGGCAATTCCCGGATTGTGTCCTGGATGTTGTGGGCAGTGATGCCTTATCCCTAATATCTCAACTTCGGGTCGTCAAAAATTAATGCAATTAGTATCAAATAATGATAATAATGTATGTCGTGTGCCCATTATAAGCGCCTCACTGAGGCGATTCTAATGAGTGCACACAACATGACTTTATTTTATAGAACATCACAAAGATATAATAAATGATCTTTAATTACGACACAAGACCTTGGCAAACAGTGTAGAACTTGATCAAAGTTTTAACCCATATATGCCTAGCGTCCCATTGGTTGGATAGCGTCCCATTGGTGGGACATTTGCAAACAATGTAGATCTTGATTAAAGAATTAACCCATATATGCATAGAGTCTCATTTGTGGGACATTGGCAAACAGTGTAGATCCAGATCAGTTATTTAACCAATATATGCCTAGCGTCCCATTTGTGGGACATTGACAAACAGTGTAGACCCAAATGATCAGACGCTGCAAAACGTGGCGTCTGATCTGGGCCGCAAAAATGCGGTATCGGATCTGAGTATACACTGTTTGCTTAAACAACGACGAAATTTAACCGCATCCATTTCTTGCTGGCGATGAATTAGGTTTACGGACTTTGAGTGATTTTACGGACCATTATGATCAGACGATGTGATCTGGGCTGCAAAATGCTGCATCTGATCTGAGTCTACACTGTTTGCTTAAACAACGGCGAAATTTAACCGCACCCATTTCTTGCTGGCGATGATGTAGGGACTTTGAGTGTTTTTACGGACCATTATGATCGGACGCTGCAAACTTGGCGTCTGATCTGGGCCGCAAAATGTGGCATCTGATCTGGGTTTTCACTGTTTGCTTAAACAACGACGAAATTGAGCCGCTGGCGATGAATATTAGATGTACGGACTTTGAGCGATTTTACGGGCCATTAATTTTCTAACGAGATTAAACATGTGTTAAGTTAATTGCTTTAACTCATAATAAGTTGACGTGTGCTGCATACATGGATTGAAATAGTAGAAAATGACTTCCACAAAAGTTGTGTCCAATTGATATTTTTCATAAATGCTGTTATTTTGTTTGTCTGAATTGAGATTAAACATCACCGTCAACACTATTTTGGTCATTTTGAAGACTTTGCATTCCAATTTTGTAGAACTTAACGTTTCGAGATATACATGTAGTGCATTTTTAACATTTCCAAAATGGTTGCTTTTCTGATAAAAAAATCGTCACATTTTTCATTTTTCTTATATATACTGCAAACATAGGATGTGGTTGCTCGTTAGAACATCCTCGTTGAGGCGGTTCTGACGAGTAACAACCTATGTCTTGGGTCAAAAATAGGAAAAATAATGTATACCCCTATGAACCCCAGTTTTCTTTATATAAAATGTAGTTTATTATTATTTTCCTTATTCCTGCAAAAAATCCACTGTGGGTACTGGTATCTAGGTTTTCCCGATTATGGAATCAACACCAAAAGAATAAATTCCTTTGAAACAATCCAGTTTAATAATAGTTTATACAAATTTACTGAGCCCATACGAAAACGCTACTTCCATTGTTTCCTAATACCTAGCAACCCACGTCATCGACGTAACGTTACTTCTACGTTAATGTAACGTTAAATGAACGTCCAAAACAGTTTGTTAAAGCCTAGCAAGTGTTCTGTATATTTAGAGTTCATTGCCTTTTCTACCTAATGCATTCTTCTCTCCATCTTCCCCTCCTCAAAATGTTCATTTTGATAAACATTGAAACTGTATCCAAACCTAAGTATGATGTAAATTATAATGTTCCGCGTACCTGTATAAGTTTAAAATAGCTTTGAAGTTATTGCTTAAATGTTCTTTGATAATACAAGCAAATGTTTAACTCTGAATTATTAATAAATTGATAATACTCTTATGGAAGTGAGTTAATCAAAAATTATATTTATATCGTTAAAGATCCAACTCAAGGGGACACAGTTTCATCACTGGTCTCGTCAAGGTCCCCGACCCAACTTGTAGCTTCGCGACACGTACATGGCCATCTTTTCCTGGATAAACGTCTAACACTCGCCCCAACGGCCAATTTCCTCGTGGAGTATCCGGTGAGATTACTAACATCACATCCCCGATTTGTACGTCTCGTTGATTCTTGAACCATTTCTTTCGAGGTCCCGGTAACCACTCCTGTAGCCATCTCGTCCAGAAGTGGCGTAGCAGCTCTTGTATCCGACGCCATCGTTTTCTTGGACTGAATTCTGTTTCGTCGACAGAGGTAGACGCAAACTGACCCCCAATCTGACCATGAAGGAAATGGTTTGGAGTCAGTGGTGTATCGTCAGCTGGACTTGCAGACTGGTATGTAAGTGGTCTCGAATTCAGCAATGCCTCGGCCCCAGTTATCGCTGTTATTAGTTCTTCATCCTTGACGTCCGCTTTACCTAGTATAGCATACATTGCTCTCTTCGCTGCTTTCACCATGGTTTCGTGGACGCCACCAAAATGCGGAGTCAATGGCGGATTGAAGTGCCACGTGACTCCCTTGTTCGCTATCGACTGGTTGATTCTTTCGTCATCTAACCTCGCTACTAATGCATTAAGTTCAGCATCCGCTCCCTTAAAATTAGTCCCATTGTCCGAAATTATCTCCTCTGGTAGACCTCTTCGACTTGACATTCTGTAAAAGGCATTCAGGAATGAATCAGTGTCCAGCCCGAATGCCATTTCCAAGTGTACCGCTCTTGTGGCTAGACAAGTGAAGAGACAGAGATATATTTTTTCGCGACGTTTCCCTCTGCCTTGAACAGTAATGAATGGTCCTGCAAAGTCTACTGCACATCTGCTGAACGCCCGTAGTGACGTTTTAAGTCTCGATGTTGGTAATGGTGCCATTATTTGTTGGCAAGGCTTCGACTTCCTCCTTCGACACTCAGCACATTCTTTCTCCTATGCACGAATCGCTTCACGACCGGACTGTATCCAATATCTAGAGGATAATGCTGCAAGTGTCTGCTTGGTTCCTGTTGCATGTTTTCCCTTTTCATGCTGATCTTTATTGATGAGTTTGGTCACCCAGCTTCTATGTGGTAGAATGATCGGAAATCTTACCTCGTAAGACAGAAACTCTGCATGCTTCAGGCGGCCGTCCGACCGCATGAGCCCATCATCATCTAGTTTAGGCTGTAGTCCAAGTAGTTTGCTCTTCGCTGGTAACAATTTTTGTTTTGCTAAAGCTTTCCATTCCTCCCTAAATTCAGTAACCTGTGCATATTGAATTAGCTGCAGCTCTGCTCTTTTCAGCTCATCAGCTTGAAGCTCTCCTGAGGTTCTATCTTCTTTCTGTTTACCACATTTGTCTATATAGCGATTCACCCATGTCATAACTCTCCTCAGTCTTAACCAGCTCGAATCATTGCATGGGCTAAATGGAAATTCCACATCCGTATTTGTAAAGCTGACGAATACAGACTCAGGCCGGATTTCAGTTCTGTTTTAAGATATTGAGCATCCTTTCTGTGACCGGACTGGCCTCTTCAATTCATCATAACCCGAGTGTTTATTTTGTATCTTCCTGGCTGGCCAAGCATCTTCTAGCAGTCTCAAGAATTCTGGCCCTCTCCACCATTTTTCACAGTCTAGAAGCTCCAATGCTGACATACCCTTGCTTAGGATATCAGCTGGATTTAAACTGGTCGGGACGTATCTCCACTGTGCTGGATCGGTATTGGACTGTATTTCGCCGACTATTTGCGACAAAAGGTTTAAACTCCCGACTTCTACCGTGTATCCACCATAACACATTTAAACTGTCTGACCAGTAAACCAACTGATTCACCTTTAAGTTCATAACGGTTGATATCCTTGTTGATAGTCGCACACCTATAACAGCACCCATCAACTCCAGACGAGGAATACTCAAGGCCTTACTGGGTGCAACACATGTCTTAGCAGCCACTATATTTGTCGTTATTGACCCATCTTTGTAGCTGTATCTTGCATAAGTAACGGCGCCATATGCATTTTCAGAAGCATCTACGAACGTATGCAAGGTGACAGTATCTACTGCTTTGCCCTTTTCAAGCAGACATCTTGGTATATGTAGACGTGTCAAAACTGTGACCCAGCCAGCAACGAATGACGGGCCAACGTCGGGCCGATAGCGATACGACGTGGCAACGTCGTATCGCTGTCGGCCCGACGTTGGCCCGCTGTGGCGTGCTAGCTGGGGAGTTCTTTAAACCAAGCCCGTGCTGTGTTGATCAGTGTGTCGCTCAGTTCTTCGTCCCATTCCAATCCAGCCGCCCACATTTCTTGTAGTAATACTTTTGCACGTATAGTATATGGAGCTATCAAGCCTATGGGATCAAAGAGCGTGGCGATCTTCCTCAAGAAGTTGCGCTTTGTGTATAGCATATCATCCCCTGGTGCATTCTCCTTGAAGGTAAACACGTCATCGTCAGCTGACCACCAAACACCTAAAGTTTTTGTAGATGGCAAACTTTCACGGTCTAGATCAACCTCCAACTTGCGATCTTGGATCAGGATTTCACTCAGCACCTTTGAGGAATTCGACAACTATTTCCGCGCATGCATACCCGCTTTTGTCAGTAGAAGGGAAAGTTGTTTATGCAGTTCTATTCCTTGCTCTTCACTGGACACCGAATCCATCGAATCATCCATATAGGTCGCCTTTTGAATCGTTTCTGCAGCAATTGGAAAATCGTCCAGTACTTTTTGCGCATGGTGTTGCAACACAAACTGCGCCTGGAATGGGGAGGAGTTCACCCCAATGACGACCCTGTCAAATTCGTATATGTCTGGCTGGCGGTTCTTGTCTATTCCCCTCCATAGAAACCGATGGTATGATCCTCTGGTGCTATCCCAATACCCAAATACATTTCAGCAATGTCACATACAATTGCTACTGGTTTCCTTCGAAAACGCAACAATACGTCAAACAGATTGCGCTGCAGCTTTGGTCCTTGGTAGATCGCGTCGTTTAGTGACATACCTTCATATTTCGCCGATGCGTCAAATACAATTCTTGTCTTTGTCGTATCTTTGTCTGGTCTTAGTATCGGGAAATGTGGTAGGTACCACTTTGATGTTGGTCGTTCCTGCTGCTGAAATTTCCTGACATAGCCCTTTTCTAGATATTGTTCAATGCACTGGTTATATGCAGATGCGATGTCCGGTGACTTTATTAATCTTTTCTCTGTATTTTCAAGTCTGCGGATGGCCATCTCATAGTTAGTTGGTAATGCAGGTTCCTTTGTTTTCCATGGTATACTGACCCTGTACGTCTGATTTTCATCATAGATGATAGTCTTCTCTACTTTCTGCAGAGCCATCTGTTCCTCTATTCGCACGATTGGTACATCCTGATCTGATGAGACATCTTCAATTTCCCAGAACTTCTTTAGGGTTCTATTCACCTGCTCAATATCGGCCTGTTCCCTCAAGAAGTAAGTATAGTCAAAGTTTGTTTGCAGAGTAGGTTCGTAATATGAGCCCGGGCTTCCTACGCATGTCCAACCAAGCGGTGTTAGTCTAGCTATGGGATCTCCCGGCTTTCCTCTTCTTTCTTCAATGGCTTAGAGAAGGTCAGCGCAGTCCAGTCCTATGAGCACGTCGACAATGTGTTTCCTTGACGAAGATGGGAAATCAATATTTCTTAGATGAGGCCATTGTTGCTTGTAGCTATTCCAATCTACAACAGGCAGGTTCCCAGTAACCTTATTAACTGTATATGCATTGATCTTCATGCTCACATTGCCTGTTACGCTCTGTAGTGTGACGACGATAGGTTTTGTTTCAAAGGTCTCGATCTGACCATTCAACACATTGACCTGGACCCTTTCCGTTCTTCCTTGCAGGCCTAGCTCGGCTGCTACATCTGCATTCACGTAGGTTTTCGTGCTAGCGTCGTCAAGCAATGCATTTACCCTGAGCGAACGATCTCCATTTATCAAAATGACAGGCACCGTGCGTAAACTAATAAATTCTGGTCTTATCCCGCTTTATGCCACCATTGTTGTCTCTTTTGCTGGATCATTCCCCTCCGTGAGGAAAGTAGCCCGGTCTGTTGATACGTTGTCCTGCTCTGCACGCCTGTTTCTCGAAATACCATAATCTTCTACACGCTTTACTTCCGTTTTGTCTTTTACAGGTGTCCTTTGTTCGACCGTCTTTTGCTTATGAAGTAACCTATGGTGCAAATCGACACAACCGTCCAGTCCGCAAGTTCGACTTCGTGGGCATGAATTGCCCTGATGTTCCTCGCCGAGGCACCGATAGCATAGCTGCAATCGTTTTGCTATATTCCACCTGTCCCGAACGCTCCTCTGCGCAAATATCCGACAGCTCCATATCCCATGCTGTTTTCGACATTTCCGGCAAATAAGTTTAGGTAAGCTCAGTTTATCCTTTATTTCTCCAAAGAATGTCCGTTGATTTCCATATCTAGGTACAGATCGTACTGTAGCATTATTAGCCATTCTGTCAGTAAAGCCGTGAACTGTCTCTGATGCGATTGTTCTGAATTCTGCCTCCTGAAGTACCCATGTCCGTAAGGTCATAACCGATTCATCCTTGTGATTTTCAAAAATCCAGCGATGGTATTGCGTTTGCATTGTTTCTGGTAACTTGCGCTGTAGTTTGGTATAAAGAGAACCATCACGCAACTCATAATCTTGACCGGCTTCTTTTAGGTTTATCATGGCGATATCAAGAAGATCCGCAAACTCTTCTATGTCTCGTGCATTACCATGTCTTATCTGTCTGAACTGTTCTAATTCTTCCAGATAGATCGCGATTTGCCGACGCCTTCCGCCATATTTCCGCTCTAATCTGTCTTTTGCAGCTTCATATGCTGTGGCCGAATGCCCAAGACTGTCTATAACCTTGAGAGCATCTCCAGAAAGATACTTGCGAAGTTGTAGTAGCTTGTACTCTCCTGTGGCGGGGGCGCTGTCTATACAAGACAGGAAAGCTGCCTTCCAACTTTGATAATTTTTCTTGTCGCCGGTAATATACCGGCCCCGATAGCTCAGTTGGTAGAGTGTCCGCTCCGGGGAACGGGAGGTCTCGGGTTCGATCCCGGGCCGCGACATACGAAAGTCGTTAAAAATGGTACTAGCTGCTCCTCGCTTGGCACTCAGATTTACGGGGTAGAGCTAGGACTGGTCGATCCAGTGTCAGGATAATGTGACTGGGTGTGGTATCATGTAATGTGTCTGGGACATGATACTTCAGTGAGGCAGCACTATAAACGTGAGCATTGAGCTCCCTGTCGCAACCAGACACCGTCGTGATATGACTGAAAAATTGTTGAAAGCGACGTTAAACCCGAATTCACACACACATTGTCGCCGGTAAATGTAGGTATCTCCACCCGTTTGAGTTGTCGCCACATATCAAGCCCAATGGAAGGGACTGTGTAGCTCGCCACCGGCTCGAATGGCACAGCCTGTGCATTCATTGTGGTTTGATTTCCTTCTGGACTAATAATGCTGTATTCTTGGGACTTTTCATGCTGCTTAGGCGTGGCCATATTATTAGCGACCCAGTTCATAATTCTGGCATTTCTTTGTTGTTTTTCTGATATATGCTGTGACTCGGTCTCAATGCGTGTTGCCAATCCTGATTCACTGATTCAAGTCCATGATTATTATCTATAGAATTTATAAATCCTACCTTATTCGAGGTTTCTTGTAAACCAGCTGATTCTTGCTTTTGATATATCCCTGAATTATCGTCAATGTTCATTCTATTAAGCAAGTCGATCGCCAGAATTTCTGATGTTCCACTTGACTGTCCCCCTTTAAGCGAACGAAGATAATGTCTTGCTACATCGTACGCAGAATTGTAGTCCTCCTCTAATTTATCCGTCTCGAGAGCGACCTTCTTGGCTTTTTCCCTTTCCTTAATGTTCATATAAAGTCCCGATAATCGTGTCATCACATCCATCGTTCTCTCTAAGCTGTTATCCAACTTGTCGCAAATAAAAAAAAAATGAGGTCCTTAAAAAACAATGAAAACATTCATAAGAAAGAAGATGGGTCATACTACGTAGTTTCGGCTAATAAAGCCTCATCAGTGACCCTGTAATAAGCCGGCATAGAAAGCCAGAGGAAACATACTGCAATTTTGCGAATTTCGAATAGGCAGTCGATTCAAAGACTGATATAAATCAAAATGGGGTCCAAATATTAGAAAAACCTGTCTAGAATACGAGTCTAAACCAATAATTTATTTCTGATTTCTCAGCATATTCACACTGATCTCAAAGGACCAAAAGTAAAATATAAACTGCACTATGGTTGATGTACGGGGAGACGTTTTACGGCCGCCACAGGGCACAGCACCAGTTGCAGTGAAGGCAAATAAAAATAAAAAATGAGGTCCTTTAAAAGCAATGAAAACATTCATAAGAAAGAAGATGGGTCATACTACGTAGTTTCGGCTAATAAAGCCTCATCAGTGACCCTGTAATAAGCCGGCATAAAAAGCCAGAGGAAACATTGTTGTGTCGTGAGCTATCCAGAAACGCCGACCGGAAGGTGATGGTTTTTACCCACTTGGATATTACACAGAGCCCGGGAAGCGAGAAAAGCATGCAGAAGAGACCACGCTCCTCAGTCTACATTGGCCACTCAAAGCAACCAGAACAGAGACTCTGCCAGGGACATTCTCAACCATTTACCCAGGTAAGACTTCTTCCTTGTCCTGTCCCCAGTCCTGGTCCCACATACGGGTTATCAAAAATACATTATTTGGCGACGAGCGATAAAACGGAAGGGGGAATTCTCCGGTCATTTCGTTAGAGGTGTATTACTACTTCACGAGTTATCCTCGGATTCGTGAGGGACGGTGAACATGATACGCGGTCCACTTCGTTATTTTTTTAACGTTGGGGATTGTGAAGGGTTCAGATTTACTTCACGTTTTCGGACGTGGGGGACGGTGAACATGATACGCGGTTCCTTTTGTTTACAGAGGGAACTGTGAAGGGTTCAACTCTTGATAGCCTGACGGGTTGAAATTGTGGGCAGGGGAAGTTCTGAGGCATTTAGCTTCTTGGTTTGGCCTGTTTATTTTTTCAACAACGTGGAGCCAGTCAGTTTTGGGGACAACCGGTGAGTTTGGCATTTAGCTGAATGAACCAATTCTTAAGGCAGTCTTAAATTAATTTAAGTTTAGCTAATTGGATTGATTTTGGCTTGTCTTCTGCCAGTTTTTTCTTGGGATAATTTTCAGTTTGGATAAATTCTAAATTGTCCCTTGCCAGTTGGGGTTTGGTTTTGCCTGGATGAGTGGCTGATTTTCTCCGTGGAATGGCAGAGGAATACCTGGTTGTCAAGAAAGAAGAAAAGGTAATCTCTGTGTTTTCTAAACCAAGATTTACATGTACTTTTCTTCGATTGTTCGCTGTATTTTATACGCGACAATTATTATAAAAGAAATCCCTAACCTGTATCATTATGGTATTAATTCAAGTAACCTACGTAAAATCTTTGGCGTATTCTATACACAAAGTACTTTCTTGAATAAAATTGGTGACAAATAGCTGTCTGCATTTTTGAAGAAAGGGTTGGTTGGTTGGTTGCAGACGAGAAGGGGTTATTTTCTTGAGTTTTCTAAACCGAAAATAGTCCTTTTTCTTCTATTTTGTTGTATTGAAAAGTATCGGCAAACAGGCTGTCAGCCATATATTGAAAAAGCATAGTTCTTACATTTTAGGAGTATTCTATACCCAAAATAGTTAAAAAGAACTGCTTATTACTTAAAAGAAGCCAGCCATCCATTAAAAAGCATTGTTCTAACGTTTTAGAAGTACAGTGCGGTCCGGTAACATTGCGCATATAAAGTTTTGATAGCTACGTGTGACTTTGTTCAAGCCACCACTCAATTTTCACAGTCAACAACATTGCAGCATTTCACTATCGACCAGCTGCAATGAAAATTGGCCTCTGAAGTTATTAATATACAGGGCAAAGATTACTATGAAAAGGGATACCCCCTTGAAATTGAACTACCAATTTTGTCGTCTAACATTGTGCACATGTTTTTGAACAGTTTGAACATGAGGGTTGACTCATAAGTTGTTGATTCGTTCTTCTGCAATGTTGTCAGAAGCAGTAAGTTTAGAATCAAGGGAATAGCGACTTTGGCTAGTTTTAAACTCAGTCTTGACTTTTAAGAGTTCGTATTTTGAGAAAAATTGGGGGGTTCCGCGAGGCTATTTCATCTGCACGTGCAGGACATCTTTTTCGGGTTAAAGTTAAACTTAATGCTGATGCACTGAATATAGTGGAATTGATAATTAGGGATACAGTTTGTGAAAATGCGAATGCAGGGTGCGCAAAATAAACGGCCATGCAAAGTTGCCGGACTCGACTGTAATATATTCTCAAAATTATTAGTAAATAACTGCTTATCACTTAACTTTTCTAGGGTTTTCGCAGTATTCTATACGCGAAAATTATTGAAAAGTGTTCTGCCTGTCGAAAAGCCAGAAAGAAAAAAAAAAAGATAAATATTTTGGGAAAGAATCTCTGGAGTATTCTATACACAGAGGTTATTCTTGAAATATTTATATTACACTTTACAGAAGTTTGTATTTGTCACTCCTTGCACAAATAAGATAGCAAATGTTGAGGCAAAGATTATTGACCAGACAGATGGCTTGATGGAGCAGTAGTCGTCTTCTAGATACACAGGCGCCGGACGACACCATCAGTCAAAGGATGAAGAAATGCTTTCACGTGAACAGAATTGATAGAAGAATGTAGTGGGCATGGCGTTGATTTCTAATCCCCATGACCAAGAACAGTAGTAGAGCAGTCATGCAGTTGATTTCTAATCCTCATGGCTAGGAAGGAACAGAAGAGGACATGCATTGGATTTCAGAAAGAGTTTAAGAATTAACAGAAAGTGACTGATCAGCCAGATGGTTCACCTTAGTGCTTGGAGTCTTCTAGACACATGTGCTTTGGTTGACATCATCAGACAAGAATGAAAAAATAGTTTCACGTGAAAAAAATAGTCTTTGGTCTCTCCGAAAGCAGATATGAAAATGGAGTTAAGAAAAAAGATAGGCCTCATGTCAGTGAATATGATTCCTACAGCCGAGAGTGACATTCATGGTCAATATCACATGGTAGGAAGTCCGAAGAGTCAAGAAGGCAAACCAGACCAAGGCTAAACTCCAGGGGTTAAAGGTCAGGAACAACCACAAGAGGACATATTAAGCCAAGACTGGAGACACCTTCTAGAAGGCATGGAAGGTCGGGCTCACCTTCAAGGAGACAGAAATTGTCAAGGTCACCTAGGCGGGAAAGTCAAGATCATCATCAGGAAGACAGGAATTGTCAAGGTCACCTAGGCGGCATGGAAGGTTAAGCTCCCCTTCAAGAAGACAGGAATTGTCAAGGTCACTTTCTAGAAGGCATGAAAGGTCAAGAACGCCTTCAAGATGACATGATATGAGGAAATCACATTCAAGGTCATGTCAAGGACACATAGAAGGCATGACAGGTTGACTCTTCAAGAAGGCATGGTAGGCCAAGGTCACCATCAAGAAAGTATGACAGGTCAAGGTCACCAAGAAAGCATGAGAAGCCAAGGTCATGCTCCAGATATGCAAGGTCAGGGTCGCATACAAGATCATACGCTCGGCACCGGATGAAGGTCACCAAGGACATATTCAAGGTCGAGCGTGTCAGGACACTAATGCTAGTACTTCTAGGTCAAGATCACCATGGCATACCGCACTGATGTGGGAAAAAGCGAGTGATGATATCATATCTCCTGAGGAGTCTTCTAGACACTCATGGAGAGAGAGGCGTGGTGATCTGAAACAGCTTCCAAAGAACATGAATTTGATGGAAATGTGTGCTGGATGTTTTTCTGACAGACACAAGTTTGAAAGCTGCTGGTCAGTTTTAAAATGGTTCGACAGAGAATGTTGTAATTGCCTAAATTGGTCTTAAGAGGGCAAAGCTTTGGATTTCTTCGCAATCACTGCAGGACTGGGAAGAGATTTGAGGATAGATTGGGAAACAGCAAGTGTTACATGTGGGTTTACGGCGTCCCGCAAACCCCCATGCTGACAAGACAACCGAGGGTGATCTCTGACAGGTGTACGGGCAGCTGTGGGGTAAGGCACAAGAAAGATGTTAAATGAATGACATGAATTATTTACAGTATCTACATACAACACTTACTAACACAAAACATCACAATTTGTTGCTTCTGTAGCCAACTCACGACGTCCGCTCCGAAGGCAAAACACTGTTCTGTGCTCGGAACGGGTGACGTGAATACCTACAGAAGCAAACAACCAAAACAACAACAAAACAAAAAAAAAGAAACAACACAAGACGCGACTGGCCAGTTTATAACCTAGGGTGAATCCCCCACACGCGTGACACTTCCTCTCGCGAACTAGTAGAACTAGTCTATCAACATAGTCGATAATCTTAGATTTAGCGATCACGTTTGCTGATCAGACGTTTAGTGATCGTCCAAATAAGGTATGTTGACCTCTTCCATGATCACATTTGTTTACAACGAACAATGATTTAGAAGAATCTGCTTCTATCCTGGTAGGCGCTGATTACGGCGGTCTGTCCGCCCTTGCTGGACCCTAACGCCTAGCGTCGTACCAGTACCTGCTGCTATGAAGCAGGGAGCAGCAGGTCACACATTGTTATGCCTGCAAATTACGATAACGGGACTAGAAACGAGTCACAAAACATACATGCTATATCATGATCCCCCTCCCGGAGAAGTAAGAATATGTTCTTGCATACACCGTTATTGCGCATGCGCCGACCAGACATACAGGCTGATTAGTGCATGCGACAAATAACCGTACAGCAGAACTCAACTTGACTGTGCATCAAATTATCAGCACCCAGCGCTTGACACAATAATACTCAACGTTCATGTTTCCCTACTGAGCACTACAGAAATCAATTAATGCTCACTACTACTGAGCATAATACTCATCAAATTTGTGCTCACTACATTATCACAAGTAAGAGGCAATTGAACAGACCACGCCTTTGCGCTACCTGGTCAGCCGCCAATTACAGGAAACATAACAATCTCTATTTCATATCCTTCTCCGCGACACGGCTCACAAATATAGCTATTCACAAATTCAATACATTAATAACAGATAGAAACTACAACAGAAGATTTTCATCTATAATCACAACATTTGTTAGTGTCTCATATGGGCCAACACTGTTTGCCGTAAATTCTCTCTATTTGGTAGGCACCCCGTCACAACAGTCCTCGCGACGCCGATGACGCAGCTGACGTCATCCCCGCCGCTCAGGCCGTTATGACGTGTGGCGACCAAATACTCCCACTTATCATCACGTTCTTTATATGTACATACATGCACAAACTGAGTTATCAGACAAAAAAGGCATCATTACAAAATGAACTCGTAATTCTTCTTGAACAAAATTATTTCTAATCAACGTGAACATGCTTGTAAAATAAAATTCATTACGGTTCATCATCACGGATAACCCAACAGGCTCTTGTATGAGTTTGCCCTGATGATGAAGATGTGGTTAAACCCGTCTTAAGTTTACGTCCCCTCTACACCTAATATCATATTGGGACGGAACCACGGTTTTCTAACCACAGCCAGTCACAAGTCATGGATCAAACAAGTGACCCGGCGTTTATTAATTACATTCTACAAAAGGGGTCTAAAAGCCTAAATGAATCTAGAATGAGCGGGTGTCCAAACTTTACGTCTCACCAACATCTAGGGTCAGCATGAGACAGGACCTCACTTAGAAAGACTCATTCTACTACTGGAGAAGCCTGGGATCGATCCTGCGACGTCTAGCTGGCAAAGCTAGTAGCCTAATCACTACAGGCCTCAATAGTGAATTCAGAATAGGCTTCAGAAAGTTGGGGTATACTAGAAGTAAACCCCTCCAAAACCTACAAGCATGTTCATACAAAAATAATACTAAACATAGATTTAACATACCTTTCAATATACTTTCTATTTCCCCGTCACAATGTTGTGTTTACTCTTTACAACTTGACCTGCTGCTAAAGTGTCCGCTTTTTTCAGGGTTTATATATCTATGAATACTACCGGAAAATCATGCCTACTCGTATTACCTTGCTTTGTTCGTGGGGAAGTGGAGATACCGGCCACAAACAAAGCCAGATAGCAAAATCGAGTAGATAATGGATTTGCGTTCAAATAGTATATTTCCCATAGGAAAAATTGATGAAACGACCCTATAATCAATGACATGACTCCTGTCAAAACGAACACCCACACAACACGTGACGGGAATAAAAATCATATATGGCACAATTTGGCGGTTGGC
The DNA here is from genome assembly GCA_963580285.1 of Lucinisca nassula. NCBI lineage: Eukaryota > Metazoa > Mollusca > Bivalvia > Lucinida > Lucinidae > Lucinisca > Lucinisca nassula. Next base: position 43,337,751 of record OY757027.1, on the reverse strand, counting down.
GATTTTTAGGCAAATTCTATAGGACTCGGCCTTTTAGCGGCCCCCTGTATTGTAAAAACAGCTCTCTATAAACCACTCATGCATACATCGTATGATATGTGCATGACTTGTTCATGGAGCCGCATAGTTTGCGTACCATATTTCACCTAAAATATTTCACTCGCACCGCCCTACCATATATCTACTAAAATAATTTAGATGTGCATAAGCACCAGAGAGGTTTCCTATTCCATCTCGTAACAAAGGTTTCCCCTTTTGGAGAAAAAACAATCAGAAATGTTTTTTCTTTGTGTACAGAGATGGAATAGGATGAACCTATCTAAACAAGACAGCTATTTACACAACAACCGTGCAAAGAATTACCTACTAAGGTAGTCTGCCCCCAAATTTTCTTAAGTAAAATTAGCTAATAAGCTACGGTGGTTTGCCCCAGAATTTTCCTGTTCCCCTGACACTCTGTTGTTTGTTAGAAAACGGATATCGTTTTAATCTCACCGGAGGTGGCCTTTCTGGCTTAACAGATTTGATTGATTTCACAGGTTCTGACAAATGTGGTGCATATAATTTGGTCTGTCTGACATGTCAGTCCTGCAAGGCGCTGTTCTCTCAGCCCTTCTGTCTCCTCACTCTCCTCTGACGTTAGTGTGTGTGGGACGCTAACGTCACCGTCACTTTCGGGTTGCTCTGCAGTTTGAAAACTGCTGTCTTCAAATGAAGACTTGTCGACGTCATTTCTGTCATGACTGTCTGTCGACAAAATTGGTTCAGAGACCAGACAATGAGACGTCACAGTCTGACGCTCAACATATTGCTTCAGTATATTAGCGTGATATGTGTTAACATTTCCATTGACGTCAATCTTATAATCCATTCTGTTCACTACCTCAACCACTTCATAAGGACCTTTCCATTGAAGCAATAATTTATTACTGTCTGTCGGTAGTAACAACAGTACTTTGTCGCCGACGTCAAATTTACGCGACCTCGCGCCTTTATCATAATAAGCTTTCTGCTTAATCTGAACCTTCTTTAAATTATCACGCGCTAATTTGCATGTCTGCTCTAACCGTTCCCTAAGCTCAATAACGTATTGATACGTCGAAAGAACTTGCTCATCGCGTACCTCCTCAGCCCATAATTCTCTTAATATTGCCATTGGACCTCTGACGTTACGTCCATATAACAACTCAAAAGGGGAGTATCCTAAAGACTCTTGTGGGACTTCCCTTACCGCAAATAATAAAGCTGGAAGATATTTATCCCAATCTTTTGGACGTTCAGCACACATGCGACGTAACATCTGCTTTAACGTAGCGTGGAAACGCTCTATCAGTCCGTTGCAAATTGGGTGTCTCGGACTACACGTTAACTGTTGAAGAGAAAGAAGTCTGCTGACTTCCTTCATTACCTCAGCAGTAAACTGTGATCCACAATCAGTCAACATTTCATCAGGAATGCCAACCCTACTAAACATTTCAATAAGCGCTTCCGCGACACGTTCCGTCTCAATACTCGGTAAAGCTATCGCCTCTGGATACCTTGTCGCATAATCTATCATGGTTAAAATATACCGAGATTTCCTATCAGATCGAGGCTCAATTGGACCAACTATGTCCACTGCCACCCTCTTAAATGGCGTATCAATCAATGGCATTTTTCCTAGAGGTACTTTAGTGACCCGACCTTTCTGAATAGTTCTCTGACAAATATCACAAGATTTACAAAATCTAGCGACATCACCGCAAATACCGGGCCAGTAAAACTCAGTTACAACTCTATCCAATGTCTTCCTAATACCCATATGTCCAGACATAAGCGTTTCATGAGCCAGTTTCAACACCTTTCCTCGGAAACTTTGAGGGACCACAAGTTGGAAAGAGACTTTGTTACCCTTGGTAAACTCCCTATATGCCAACCCTTTTTTCTCAATAAACCTAGTTTCACCTCGGTTTAAACCACGACTCACAGTCTTGTTCCCAGATACAACCCTTTTCCTGATGTTTTCCAAAGTTGGATCATCAACCTGAGCTTGCTTGAAAGCCTCCTTGTCATCGTTAATGATCTGATCGGGAACCTTAAGTTTTCTGTAAGGCTTCTCATCCTGCCTAGTTTGAGACCTAGTTACAGCCGCAGCTGAGAAATGAGACATATCAGGAAGTTTTGATCCATCAATGTTACCGATAACCAAATCGTACAACGTATCATCCATACACAAAGCTTCAGTTTTCCCAGTGAAAAAAGGACAATCAATGTCAATCATTGCCAAAGGATACCTTTGTGTGGATTCATCAATCAACGTAACATTTGATTCCTTCCCTATTAACTGACTATCCGAAACCAAACTTCTCCGAACGACACAGCCTGTACACCCAGTATCTCTTAATACAACCACCTTTTTATTATTAACCAAACCTTGTGCCGTCGGTAACCTTGCCTTTAAGAAGTAACAGACACCTTCCCTAGTTTCCTTACTACACTCCTCCCTATCCGAAATCAAAGGATCACCAACCTTATTTTCAAAAATACTTCCAATCTCATCACCTTTCCTAGTTACTTCTGTTTGACAAAAACTAACTTGGTGTGCTGCGCCACGTGGTGTGCTATTATTTTTACCGCGTCCGCGAAAAGACCCTCTGAAATTACCACGACCACGTGTATAACCACGACCTACATTCTGCGTATTCTCATTCTTAACCTGAGAACCTTGAGTCTCTACGCGCGTGTTAAAATTTTCTTTAACACCGCTATCCCCCACTCCAGTTGCTCCTACCTCTGCGCTATACAATTGTTTCCTGTCGGGGTTCTTAAAACATTTAATTGTTAAATGCCCCTTACCACATATGCTACACTTGATATCCGGTCTACCACTCGGTTTGTTCGAGTCAACTTTGTCCTGTTTACCCTGCGCTGCGCCTCTATTATCGCGTTGCCCCTTATTAATGCAACTATATACGCCCCCGCGCGCTTCTGCAAACAAATCTGCCTCCCTAGCCATTTCATCTAAATTACCAAACTGTTTTGGCTTCAGATGTACATACAGTTCTCTATTACATGACTCCAGGAACTGATCCCTTGCCATGAAATCACAGACGGCCGGAAAAGATTTTTCTATCTTTGCCATATTAAGCCATTTTTCTAAATAACTTCTCAGTCTACTACTGAACTGTATGAACGTTTCTGATTTCTCGGGCCTACTATAACGAAACTGCTTCCTAAATCCGCGCTCTGTCATGTCAAAATTCTTTAATAAAGCGTCCTTTAACTTTTCATAATCCGCCGCATCCTCATTTGACAACCGGTCATATACATCAAGTGCGCGCCCTTTGAGCAATGCACTTAAATACGCGGCCCAAACACTCTTATCCCATTTATTAGCCGTAGCATATTTCTCAAACCTAGATAAATAACTATCCATTTTATCTTTACCCTCTTCAAAATAAGGTAACTTAGGATCCCGGGCATGCGCCACCTTCTCAGCTTTTTGCTTTTCAAATTCTAGCTCGAGCTTCGCTCTCTGCATTTCTAACTGATTCCTTAATTCTTGGTGCTGTAGCTCAAACCCATGTTTTATTTTTTCTAAATGGGCCTCACTAATCTCTTTTGCCTCCCTTTCAGTCTTAATGCGTGCCATTTCAAGTTCCTTATTAACATTCAACATAGCTAGTTCATGTGCCCTTTCCTTTTCCTTTTCCTCTAACTTAGCTAGTTCATGTACCCTTTCCTTTTCTTTTTCTGCCCTTTCCTTTTCTTTTTCTGCCCTTTCCTTTTCCTTTTCCTCAGACCTTAACCTTTCTAAATCCCTTGTCTCTTGCCTTTCTGCCCGCTCAATATCCTGCTGCTCTTTAACAAAACCTTGTAACTCCTTCCCCTCATAACCTAAGTCCTTTCCCATTTGCATTAAACGCTCCATTATTGATAACGTAAATCTCACGTTACTATCAAAACCACTATAAACTGATCAGTTATGATCAGTGATGATTGAATGGGCTTAACTAAAACGTTAAAATATGTGTTATACGCGTTAATCTAACTAAAACGTTAGTTATTAAAGCACACGCGATTTGAAATGTCAAATGCTTTTAGCAAAGTATGACGTTGCGTACTGGTAGTCTAATATGACGTCATAACTGACGACGTTTACAGTAAAATGCTACAATCCGAAGTTTCATCACATTACAAAACTCCGATCATAACAAGTCACCATTAATGTTTCTATTACGTCATACCTAACCTCAAGCCACAGCGTAAATATTAACGCTAACGTTATGTCAACGTCAGTAAATTGTTAACGTCACTACGTCAGAACCATGTGTGGGTAAGATCAATTAGTAACTCTAGTTTAACTTAGTAGAATGTCAGGTAACACAATTAAGTGGGGTCTACTTAAATTTTTCGTTACCAAGAAAAAGTGGGGTTTGCCTTGCCTTCCTGCTCAGAAATTATCGACTTGTCAGTATCCATTCAGTTGAATACATGGGTTTCGCACTTCATCAACGCAGGAAGAAAGATTCAAGTTAATTTCTAAATGTGGCTGTCAATACATTTTTTTTTTTAAATTGATGATTCAGAGTATCAATGTGCTTGTTCCACAGCCGGGAACACCAGCCAGAGATCAAATCCTCACTTCACTGACACCAAATGTTACATGTGGGTTTACGGCGTCCCGCAAACCCCCATGCTGACAAGACAACCGAGGGTGATCTCTGACAGGTGTACGGGCAGCTGTGGGGTAAGGCACAAGAAAGATGTTAAATGAATGACATGAATTATTTACAGTATCTACATACAACACTTACTAACACAAAACATCACAATTTGTTGCTTCTGTAGCCAACTCACGACGTCCGCTCCGAAGGCAAAACACTGTTCTGTGCTCGGAACGGGTGACGTGAATACCTACAGAAGCAAACAACCAAAACAACAACAAAACAAAAAAAAAAGAAACAACACAAGACGCGACTGGCCAGTTTATAACCTAGGGTGAATCCCCCACACGCGTGACACTTCCTCTCGCGAACTAGTAGAACTAGTCTATCAACATAGTCGATAATCTTAGATTTAGCGATCACGTTTGCTGATCAGACGTTTAGTGATCGTCCAAATAAGGTAAGTTGACCTCTTCCATGATCACATTTGTTTACAACGAACAATGATTTAGAAGAATCTGCTTCTATCCTGGTAGGCGCTGATTACGGCGGTCTGTCCGCCCTTGCTGGACCCTAACGCCTAGCGTCGTACCAGTACCTGCTGCTATGAAGCAGGGAGCAGCAGGTCACACATTGTTATGCCTGCAAATTACGATAACGGGACTAGAAACGAGTCACAAAACATACATGCTATATCATGATCCCCCTCCCGGAGAAGTAAGAATATGTTCTTGCATACACCGTTATTGCGCATGCGCCGACCAGACATACAGGCTGATTAGTGCATGCGACAAATAACCGTACAGCAGAACTCAACTTGACTGTGCATCAAATTATCAGCACCCAGCGCTTGACACAATAATACTCAACGTTCATGTTTCCCTACTGAGCACTACAGAAATCAATTAATGCTCACTACTACTGAGCATAATACTCATCAAATTTGTGCTCACTACATTATCACAAGTAAGAGGCAATTGAACAGACCACGCCTTTGCGCTACCTGGTCAGCCGCCAATTACAGGAAACATAACAATCTCTATTTCATATCCTTCTCCGCGACACGGCTCACAAATATAGCTATTCACAAATTCAATACATTAATAACAGATAGAAACTACAACAGAAGATTTTCATCTATAATCACAACATTTGTTAGTGTCTCATATGGGCCAACACTGTTTGCCGTAAATTCTCTCTATTTGGTAGGCACCCCGTCACAACAGTCCTCGCGACGCCGATGACGCAGCTGACGTCATCCCCGCCGCTCAGGCCGTTATGACGTGTGGCGACCAAATACTCCCACTTATCATCACGTTCTTTATATGTACATACATGCACAAACTGAGTTATCAGACAAAAAAGGCATCATTACAAAATGAACTCGTAATTCTTCTTGAACAAAATTATTTCTAATCAACGTGAACATGCTTGTAAAATAAAATTCATTACGGTTCATCATCACGGATAACCCAACAGGCTCTTGTATGAGTTTGCCCTGATGATGAAGATGTGGTTAAACCCGTCTTAAGTTTACGTCCCCTCTACACCTAATATCATATTGGGACGGAACCACGGTTTTCTAACCACAGCCAGTCACAAGTCATGGATCAAACAAGTGACCCGGCGTTTATTAATTACATTCTACAAAAGGGGTCTAAAAGCCTAAATGAATCTAGAATGAGCGGGTGTCCAAACTTTACGTCTCACCAACATCTAGGGTCAGCATGAGACAGGACCTCACTTAGAAAGACTCATTCTACTACTGGAGAAGCCTGGGATCGATCCTGCGACGTCTAGCTGGCAAAGCTAGTAGCCTAATCACTACAGGCCTCAATAGTGAATTCAGAATAGGCTTCAGAAAGTTGGGGTATACTAGAAGTAAACCCCTCCAAAACCTACAAGCATGTTCATACAAAAATAACACTAAACATAGATTTAACATACCTTTCAATATACTTTCTATTTCCCCGTCACAATGTTGTGTTTACTCTTTACAACTTGACCTGCTGCTAAAGTGTCCGCTTTTTTCAGGGTTTATATATCTATGAATACTACCGGAAAATCATGCCTACTCGTATTACCTTGCTTTGTTCGTGGGGAAGTGGAGATACCGGCCACAAACAAAGCCAGATAGCAAAATCGAGTAGATAATGGATTTGCGTTCAAATAGTATATTTCCCATAGGAAAAATTGATGAAACGACCCTATAATCAATGACATGACTCCTGTCAAAACGAACACCCACACAACACGTGACGGGAATAAAAATCATATATGGCACAATTTGGCGGTTGGCGATTTTTAGGCAAATTCTATAGGACTCGGCCTTTTAGCGGCCCCCTGTATTGTAAAAACAGCTCTCTATAAACCACTCATGCATACATCGTATGATATGTGCATGACTTGTTCATGGAGCCGCATAGTTTGCGTACCATATTTCACCTAAAATATTTCACTCGCACCGCCCTACCATATATCTACTAAAATAATTTAGATGTGCATAAGCACCAGAGAGGTTTCCTATTCCATCTCGTAACAGCAAGAATGGAATTCCAGCAATCATTTCAAGATGGGAAAGATGTTTGGAAGAACAGCTGACCAAGTTCTGACCCTTGCCACTGCCACATTTAGAGACCCGCCTGAAAAGCATCGGATGCAGGAGGCTATTTCAAAATTCTGTCAGGGATGTGCTGATGAATAGACAGCCAAGCAAGCTTGTTTTGAACATTCTAGAAGTATGGAGGCTGCTCTTAATGGATTTAAACAACACCAGTGCAAATCCCAAGCGGTGGAAGGAAAGAGACATTCCAATGGGTAAAGAAAAGATGTTTTCCGTTAACAGTCAGCTCACTTACAGAAACCCGGGTACAACGACTGACTGCTAATGGGATTGATGGACAAGATCTGAACGACAGAAGAATGAAACATCAAATGGAATGATCCACGTTGGTATAAACAGATCATCGGTGGAAGAACCAGTTGTCTAATGACTTCTACACAAAATTTTGGAATGGCTTGATGAAAACAGTTTAAGTAGGCTTCTAGCCACTAGGAAAAGCTTACACTTAAGTGCAAGGCAAGGAAATAGCAAGTAATTTGACAAGTGCAAACTATGACAGGCAGAACTAGTCAAAATAATGATGGCAAATAAGGCTTTTAACACAACAAAGAAAATTTGTCCAAACCTAATGATACAGGTCCCTTTATTTTGATATGTGAATGCTTCCAAACGTTTGCAAGTTTAAAATGGAGTAGAAAAAGTATAGGCTTTTAAATAGCAGTTTCTTTTTGCCTCCATTTTAAAGAAAGATGCAATTGAACGAATTGAAGACTTTAGCTGGAGTAGAAAGAGTATAGGCTTGTAAATAGCAGTTTCTCTTTGCCTCCATAAGAAAGATACAGTTGAATGAACAAAAATAGATTTTAGCTGGAGTTGAAAGAGTATAGGCTTATAAATAGCAGTTTCTCTTTGCCTCCGTTAAAAACACATTTGAATGAACAGGAATGAGATTTTAGCAGAGTTCTCCCTAGGGTTTTGAAAATTGGAGTAAAAATGCAGTCCTCCAGAAAAAGTTGGAGTTTTACCATACTTTTCAAAAAGTTGGGAGTCAGAAATGAAAAAGTTGGAGTAAATTACTCTTAATTTGGAATTAACTAGAACTCTGTAAATTAGCCACAGTATTGTTTACCAGTTATCTTGGGTACTATCTTCTAGGCAAGATTTTGAAAAGGCTCATTCAAGTTTAACATGGTTTTTATTGTTCAGGGAGCTTCAAGGGTCAGCTAGCTCAATGGGTTGAGGGATTATCCCAATAAAGCTTAATATTAAAATACAGACAGTTAAGGAATTCAGATCCTCTGATGCCATGTGCAGCATACCACACAGGAGTACTAGTAATCTACTTAGGGGGTCCGGGCCTGCTTGGACGGGGTAGTGCAAGTCTGACTGTCGATGCATACATGTATAGGCTATGCTGGTTTCCTTGGGTGTCAGGAATTGAGATGTCATTTCATCTCTGGTAAGGGTCATGCAGGGTTGAGGGCGGCGTCTCCGGGGTGGCCTAGGTGGTGTTGATGGGGACGTTGGGTCTCGGGGTCAGGTAAACAGAAAATGTATCTATCTGACACACAAGCTGTAGTTTTGCCCTGCGGTGGTTGTCATAACTGCACCAGGCCAGATGTTTAATGGGTCAGGTTCACGGTAAATGTGGGTGGCTTCATTCAGGTACAATTAGCTGGGCAGGGAGGAAAAATAATGGGATATGCCATAAGGAGACAACCACAGAGATGAAAGACAAATTGTTACTAGAAGATGCACACGGATAAAGAATTACCCGGTAACCATTAGGTTTACTGATTACTTAAGTTCACTGGTTAACAAACTGTGCTGATGTTTTGGAAGTATCCACTAAGAATGAAGGAAAGATTGATTTTCTAGATCGCACAAATCCAGAAATGTGTCTTCTAGACGGCAGTCTATCCGCGGATTTCTGTAATAGTCCACTAAATGACATTGAGCTTCTAGTTCTGTCACGATTTCTGGACTTCTAGTTCGAAATCTGTTGGACTTAACGAGATGGCCAGACAGCAAATTGAGTGTGTCTTCTTTGTCCGCTCAAGCTGTCAAATAACAAGCTAGACTCAACACAGCAGCTTGCAAGTGAGGCTTCTTCGTCTCCTTCAAGCCAGACAATAGACTGAGACTTCTAGTCTCGTCCAAGCCCGAAGTGTCAGTGGGACATCAGTCTCACTTGAGAAACGGAGGGACATCAGTCCCACTCAAGGATGAACCTGGCAGCTGGTGACAAGGCCTTCAAGATAAAGTGGGGAGGAGTGTTGTGTCGTGAGCTATCCAGAAACGCCGACCGGAAGGTGATGGTTTTTACCCACTTGGATATTACACAGAGCCCGGGAAGCGAGAAAAGCATGCAGAAGAGACCACGCTCCTCAGTCTACATTGGCCACTCAAAGCAACCAGAACAGAGACTCTGCCAGGGACATTCTCAACCATTTACCCAGGTAAGACTTCTTCCTTGTCCTGTCCCCAGTCCTGGTCCCACATACGGGTTATCAAAAATACATTAACATACTGCAATTTTGCGAATTTCGAATAGGCAGTCGATTCAAAGACTGATATAAATCAAAATCAAGCCTCCTGTACCTCGCGGCTAGTTCCGATGCCTTCACTTTCTACTAAGAATATCAACTTGTTTTTGAGACGTGTAAATGTCGATTTAGCGCGAGACTTCTCCAGTTTTAACGATGTTTCCATGTCCATATAATCCATGTTTGTTCCCGCGGCGTTGCCGATTTCGCCCCGATCATGCCCGTTGTTGCGTTCCGCTGATGCCATATTTTTGTTCTGAAACGAATTGTCCTCGATAGAATGTTGCAACCTCGCTCTGCTACCAATTTTTGGTGTCTAGGTTTTCCCGATTATGCAATCAACACCAAAAGAATAAATTCCTTTGAAACAATCCAGTTAAATAATAGTTTATACAAATTTCCTGAGCCCATACGAAAACGCGACTTCCATTGTTTCCTAATACATAGCAACCCACGTCATCGACGTAACGTTACTTCTACGTTAATGTAACGTTAAATGAACGTCCAAAACAGTTTGTTAAAGCCTAGCAAGTGTTCTGTATATTTAGAGTTCATTGCCTTTTCTACCTAATGCATTCTTCTCTCCAGGTACTTTTTAGAATCACCTCACCGAGGATGTTCGACGAGTAACCACACTGTACATTTTAAGCATTTAGCAACCCTAAAAAACAAAAAATCCCATATTTTTCACATTTCTGCTCTAAACAGAGAGTATACGAACTCCATAGAACAGCGAGACGGTTTCAACCAGTACCCACAACCTATGTTTTTGAGCAGAAATCAGGAACAAATGTATACCCCTGTTCAACAACAACCGAATTCTAATGATTGCATGGGCTTTTTGCAATAGCGAACGTGGTAGAGTTTTGTTTTGCTACGGACTCATTTAACACTAGAATAATATTCGACGTGTCCAATATGAGACAGCATTTAGTTGAATGTTTGGAAAATGGAAGAACTGTCAGCGTTTACGAAAGAAAAAGATACAGGCAGGCGTAAACTTCATTCCCTCACTTGTAAAATCGTAAAAATTCCAGTCTGGTGTTTCTGCAAAATAATTTTAATAATCGTTTAGAATGGAGCTTAAAATTTTATTTGATACTAATTTTATTAATTTCTGACCACCCGAAGTCGAGATATTAGGGTTAACGCACCACTACCCCAACAACCAGGTCACAATCCGGGAATTTCCCGGACAAATTAACTTCAGAAATGGACCCTTAAAATGTTCAAATTAAAAATAATTTTTAATAATCCTTTAGAATGGATCTTAAAATTTTATTTGATACTAATTTTTTACTTTCTGACAGCCCAATGTGGAGATATTAGGGATAACGTACCACTACCCCCCCATTTCCCGCACATTTCCCGGACAATTCCTGGAAATTTCCCGGAAAATTCCCGGATGAGACGTGTGCGTTTACTTACTGGAATGGACCGGAACCGATCCATCTTTCTTTCTTTTTCTTCCTTGCAGTAAGGGTCTGAAACGCCAATGAATGGTGATTTCTACAGAGCCTAGCTGGGAGTGTGTGTGTGTGTTGGGGGTGGGGTGGGGCAAGGTCATCTACTGGAATGCTGACAGCACCCTTTAGACCTTTGTATAAAAGAATGAGCCTACCGTCTTTCCTCCGTTTTTCGAGAGACTCCCATTTTAATCTTCCAAGTATTCCAGTAATGATCCAAGTTTCAAAGCGGTAATTGCCTGTTACAAATCTAGCAGCTCGATTCTGAACTTTTTCAATTTCGTCCAAAATGACCTTTACAGTGTTGACGGGGACGTTAAACCTCAAATCAAACAAACAAAATCAATTTCTTCGTTAAGGACCACACCGCTGGGATCCCAGATACAACTACCATATTCCAAGATTGGATGAACAAGACCTTTATATGCTGCCTCTTTTACATCCTGTGGGAACTGGTGAAGATTTCGTCCCAGGAAACCAAGTGTTCGATTTGCCTTAGTACACATGTTGCTAATATGAGTATTCTATGTCAAGTTGTGTGTGATTGTCACACCAAGGTGTTTAATGGCGTCCACATTCTCGAGGACCGTTCCCTCAAAGGTGTAAGAAGCCCCAATTTTATTAGATATCTTCCTAGTTATCTGTTTAATATTTCATTTAACTGGCTGAAATCTCATGCCCCAATTTCGTGCCCAACATCCTAATCTATCTATGTCATTCTGAAGTTTCAGCGAGTCATCTGTATCTCTAATTTCCCGGTAGCAAACACAGTCGTCTGCGAACAGTCTTATTTCTGAGTCAACGTCAGTGGAAATATCGTTGATGTACAGGGGGAACAATAGTGGACTAAGAACAGACTCTTGTTGGACTCCAGACAAAACTGAAGCCCACTCTGAAGATTCACCATTAACAAAAAGCACTGTTTTTTGTAGCAAAGAAAGGAATCTATCCATTTGGGGGTCTTTCCCCCAATTCCATAACCGGAGAGCTTGATATTGTGGAAGGAAACATTTCTGAAAATTTCAAAAAGTGGAAGAGACAGATAGAAGTATCTATTACCACCAGCGGAGCAAAAGACAAATCCAAAGAAACACAAGTAGCAATCATTTTACTTTGTGCAGGCCCAAACTAATTGAAACTTTCGACCAGTTTACATAGACTGCTGAAGGCGAAAGTGAAAATGACAAGAAAGACCCTACAAAAGTGTTAGATAAAATTGAAAAATACTGTAACCCATGTAAAAAAATGAAGTATTAGAGTGACACAGATTCTGGTCTGTTAAATATTATGAAAGCCAGGATTTTGAACCATTTCTCACAGAGATTAGAGCAAGATCTGACTCATGTAATTTTGCTGAGAAAGCCCGCATGACGCGAGAAAAATGGTGTTTAGTATGACTGGTAAACTGCAAGAACTGTTGTTAAGAGAGGATGATCTGAATCTATCAAAAGCGGTCAATGTTTGTCGTGCTTTTGAACAGTCAAACAAACATGTTAAAGAAATCAGAGACACGAATGAGCAACATGTACACAAAGTTAGTCCAAATAAACCCGAAAAGAGATAAACGCAGAAAAAGTACAGTGCGGACAGCGTGAAGTATCCCAATTCCTCGCGTGATTCGCGATCCTCGAAGAAAGCCGAAGTTACACCCAACAAACAAAAGTCTTGTAATTTTTGTGGTTATACCGTATTCGACCTATTTACCACACCGTGCGTTTATTTTTTTCAAAATTGTATGAAAATATTTTGGTGAAAAATCTACCTAATAAGCGCACACTCAATACGAAAAAAATACGAAAAAAAGCTTCCGATATGATTATTTTATAGAGTTGAATTTCAGCATAGGGGTTCACCACATATACATATGATTTCCCCGGGTCAAAGATGCAGCAAAATTCAATATGAATTTGTTGGGAGGTTACTTTAAAGTGAGCGCTTGTGTATTTTATTCCAGAAAAAGCTTGGGTGTGCGCTTATAGGAGCATGTGCGGTAAATAGGTCGAATACGGTAATCATAAAATGTAAAGGAAAAGTGTCCTGCTTAGGGTAAAATAGAAGTAAAGTCTGTAGTCATTACGAAAACACGCATATACAAATACATTGTAAATTTTACCGCCGAAAACATGAAATTTTTAAATGAAAAAATATGATATTTTTCTTAATTTTGCTCATAATAAAGATTGTGGGTACACGTTAGAACCGCCTCATCGATGCGATTCTAACGAGTACCCTCAAACTGTATTTTAGAGCAAAAATAAGAAAAGTAAGGTTGACCCCTGCAAACCTCAGTTTTACTATATAAAAGTGGGGTTCAAGGGGGTCAAAGTTATATAGGCGTGTTTTCTTGATGGCGTGCAAAGGTAGAAACCATTTTAAAGCAAGGTTTAAGAAAGCACACTGTTATGCATAAGCATTTATTTTTCTGATTCCCACTTTCACCCCACTGTGTGACCTAATAATGCTATAAATATCTTGTTTATTTTCTTATAGAAGATTCTCGAAAAATGAGTCACAGATTAATTTTATTTGGTAAACAATATGTTTACAAGGAAAAGTACTTTAGAATCTTCCAGAAAGTTCGGGGTGGCATTATTTTTAGAATATTACCTAATCTTATTCCACAGCCCTCTGGAATAGTCTAGAGAAATCTTAGGGTCTATAAAAGAGCTTGATTTTTATCTTTGAGTCAGACTTTGGAGTTTGAAAGGAGGAGTTCCAGCCTATAGTAAATTTCCATAGGGTTCTGCCCACGCACAGATGTTCATGATATTGTGCATAATTAATACCTGGTAAATGACTGTTCGTTATTTAGCTATGTCACTCTCATATCTATGCTCATTATAAATCTACAATGTTTTGTTTATTTCTGCATCCGAAAATAGGGGTACCCCCAAACAAGTATACATATACACAACAGCTTCTTATGTGTTTGGGTTATTTTGTTCTCAGGCATCACTGTAGTCATTTTATATAATTTTTGTATCACATTTACTATTGTTCAGGTAATGATCTATAGACCATGCTCAATTCTCATATGGAGGAGACCCTAGACTTCACAACCATAAAATCTTTTGAAGTATGTTTGACTTTTGATTTCATACTGTTGCTGTTCTTGTCACCTCATCATTTTAATATGAAAATTGCCCGTATATGTGTATAACATTTTATCAAATTTTCTTGAAAATCTGAGACCGGTAACATACTGCATTTGAACATTGAATAGTCATGGTCAGATTTTTAATTTTTTCAAACCATTTTGAAGATATGATATAACATTTTCAATCGAGAAATTGCTCACAAATAATATATATAAACATGAATATATGTATGTTAAAACCATGATGTGTATAGTATGAGCTCATATAATCAGCAGCTGTATCAGTTATGGTACCCTGGGGAACACCAATAACACAATTTATTTTGAGGGTTCATTAACAATTCAATAACAATATATTTCATTATATAACAAGAGTTTTTGTATTTAATGTAATCTTAAAGCTTGCTGACGCTTATTATGACAAAGACTGTTGAATTGGCAAGTAAAATGGATGGTTCTGTAAACCAGACAATTTTCTTGATTCTGAAATAAGTATGTTTTATGTAGTATTATAAGTATGATGCAGTCAAATTAAATGTTTGAAAAGTCTGTCATACCGGAATGGCACAGATTGCTTGAATAGCCAAGCTTTATGATGTTTTTATTATGGTGTGCCAGGTAGGTCATAATACCACAGACTTTTGGCCCACTGTATACAAAGATTACCGTAGACAAAATGGAAACACTGCTGTTTTGGTTCTTCTGCCACTCTGACAATGTCCCCTCAAAATCTGAACTAAGCTACAGTCTACTTAAAACGTAACAAATGTTCCCTGCTGTGCAAATCCGTGTAAGAAAGTTATATTCTTAAATATGATCTGGAAAACAACCAGTTATTTTTGAGTATCATGATTTAATATAATAGAGATGACTATTCATACTTTCAAACGATTTCAGAGGAAGAAAAGAGCCAACAGTATGTTTGCTATCAGTGCTATAGAAAACTATAAAGCCAACTGCAGAGTTTGGCCCCGCAAATATGCTAGTAGTACAGCTAACAGCTGATTCACGCCATTTGTAAAACTGATGAATACAGAGCTAGAAAGCTTAACATTGACGGCAGGTATTGCATACATATGACTAAAAATACGAATGGTATAACTACATCTAAATATAATATAAGCTATACGAGTAAAATAAATTAGTTACAACAACTTGCCTCTCACCTATTTCATTTAGGGAAGTGTATGCCAAATGAAAATTCTACAACTAGTTCCACTGTGACTAGCTCTGCATTTATTTTGAAGACTAAAACATTGTACCTTACACTTTTGCAGATGTTATAATGAACCTAGAAAAAATGCAGAAAATTCTTTCCATGAACTCACAAAACTTTTGGTGGGGGAGCAGAGTGTGAGTCTCTTTGACCAAGTGATGTAAGAAAACATCAACAATACAAGGACCAATCAATCATAAGAACAAATCAGAAAATCAGTCTGTCCCTTCAAGTTTGTAAATCATTGACTGCTGTTTTATTTTAAAGAAGAAAATGACAACAACAAAAATAATTAAGGAAAAAATAGGATAATGAAAGTAATTAATTAAGCAAAACCATAACGTCATTGAGTATTACTGACATCAAGTGGCTTTGTATTGCAGGGTTTAAAACGACACGAAGGCCAAATAAAATAGGGTAAAAAGATCCGTCATGTCTTATTCCTATTGTGTCATAATGTATTTTTTTCAGCAATATTGTCAACACTAACATTCATCATGGACAGTGCATGAATGCATTTTATTTTTCTCTTTAAATTTTTTGGATAAAACTTGACTTGTATACGTTGATAAAGTATGTTCTCATTTACATTTTATTTATTTTATTTTATTTTTTTTTTTTTTTGGGGGGGGGGGGGGTTATTATATAAATGCCTATGCTAAGCTTTGTATGATAAGGTGGCCCAAAATGGACATAAAACACAATAAAAATACACTTTAAGGAAATCTTGTCCCCTGGTACTGAAACTGATTTTGGCACAAAAATTGACCTGAACCCATATCTAGCTTTCAAAAACATTGTTAACGGTTTCTGATTTTATTGAAATTTGTTTGCTATATAGAGCACATATGTGGCCTATTTTATATGCAATATCTTGGGGTGACAAGATCAGTAACACATCTAATACTTATGATGAACATCTTAATCTTTGCAAATTTTTATGAAAAATAGAAGAAATGTTGTAAATAAATTTATCAGGAAGATTAAAAGACATAGATACATTTACATTTTTTGTATTAGATTAGTCCTTATGGAGTTCTGTTGCCAATCAAAGCAACAGGATTCGAAAATAAGAATACCTATTGATTTAAGACTGAAAAGTTCACAGGTGTGTATGACCTCTACAGGGGATTACCTCAGGGACCTCTCCTGAGACCTATAGTAATTTATCAAATGAAACAAAGTTATATAGTTGATAGACCTCAAGTAAACAACAACTGAAGTTTCAAGAAAATCTGTGCGTGGGCAGATTTGGAACTCCCCCTTTGGGCTTTTAAGAAAAGTTATTTCTAAATTCTGTGTTGGATTGTTAAAGGATATTATATTTCATTTCGGACTGTGATTTCTCTGGGATCAAGGAAAATAGATTAATTCAGGATATTTCATACCAGAGCTAAGTACATTTAATTTTCTTACTTCTACGGGTTAAAGATAACTTGTAAATGAATTTTGTTAAAATTTTCCAAAAGGCTTGTCTGCTTTTTCTTTCTGCTAAGCCTGGCTCATAACAGAAATTGGGGGCTCGTCCGGGATAAAAACATCTTGAGCGTTTCAGGACTGACATTTAATTTGTAGGCACGTAATTGTCATTTCTTATCAAATATAGACTTGGCAGTTGCTTTAAAAGATTGGTATTTCCTCATAGGCGTACAGGGGATTGTCATTTCATGTGAAATAGTACTTGTCATTTCACGTGAATTGTCATTTCAGGTGAAATAGAACTTGTCATTTCATGTGAAATTTTCGTTGGGTTTGTCATTAAAAAAAACTTTGTCGAATTAACCTCAATCTGTATTACCATAATCATCACGAAAACATGCCTATATAATTCTGACCCCCTTGAACCCCACTTTTATATAGTAAAACTGGGGATTACCGGGGAAATTCTTATTTTTCTTATTTCTGCTCTAAAATATAGGTTGTGTATACTCGTTAGAACCGCCTCGATGAGGCGGTTCTAACGAGTACTCACAATCTAAATTTTGAGCAGAAATAAGAAAAATATCACGATTTTCGACCTAAAATGTTCGTTTTTCGGGCGGTAATGTATTTGAATAGGCGTGTTTTCGTAATGTACTTTATAATACAAACGAAAAGCAAACATGTCGTTTGATTTGAGAAGCTTTTTTGGCTCAGCCTACTCAGGAGTTGTTTAATCTGGCCAAAAGGACAGATTTGCTAGAAATTGCTTTTCACTGCTGTCAAAACAAGAAATGAAAAATATATTGGTACAGTTTTTTTGTTGATGAAGAACTTTTCGATCCATCTGCTTTGTCTCTCATTATGGTTTCACATACTGAATTACAAATGATCAAATTGAAATAGAAAGGCAAATTGAATCAGAGAAGTTAAGATTAGAAATGGAAGAAAGAGAGAAGAAAAAAGAAAGAGAAATGCAGTGACAAATGCAGATGGAAATATTAGAAATGGAAGAACGTGTTCGAAAAGAAAAAATAGAACAGGAAGAAAAACAAAGAGAAATGGAAGAACGTGTTCGAAAAGAAAAATTAGAAAAGGAAGAAAAACAAAGAGAAATGGAGGAACACCTTCAGAAAGAAAAAATAGAAAAAGAAGAGCGACTTGAAATAGGAAGAGAAAAATGGCAATTTCAATTAAAGAGGAAGGAACTGGAACTCCAGGGTCAAGATGAAACTACCCCTGGTTTTGACACTGGTATTTACGTTGATGCCACAAAGCACATCAGATTAGTTCCGCCATTTCTGGAAAAAGCGGTAGATAAGTATTTTTTGCATTTTGAAAAAGTTGCAGAAAATTTAAAATGGCCAAAGGAACATTGGACCTTACTTTTGCAAAGCGTTGTTGACGGAAAGGCTCGAGACATTTACACTCAGCTGACTGTCGAGCAAAGCTCAGACTATGATTTGGTTAAGGAGCTTATTCTTAAGGCATATGAGTTGGTCCCTGAGGCTTATAGGCAGAAATTTAGGAATTGTAAAAAAGAAATTTCCCAGACCCATGTAGAATTTGCTCGAACCAAAGAACAGCTATTTGATAGGTGGTGTTCTTCTAAAAAAGGAGGCTCTGATCATGACAAACTTAGACAGCTTGTCCTTGTTGAAGAGTTCAAACGGTGCATAAATTCAGATATTAAAAGTAGAAGTAAAAAAAAAGATCAGGAATCGATACAATTAACTTACTCCACCCATCAAAAACACCAAAGGAAAAGAAACACAAACATTAAGCGACCAGACCACAACGGAAACCCAAACAAAGGAAGGCCATAAGGACAGTTACTTTCCCACTAAATGGCCATATGGCCATCCAAAATAAAAAGACACAAGCGACAAACACAGTAAGCAACAAACAACACCATAAATAAACCGCCACAGAAGAACCGCCTTGGAACGGTCAGTGGAATGATTTCCACTGGGGGGCTTAAATCGATTTTACGTGGCCACAATCCTCGCCCTTACTTCTGTCGCGACTTAGACAAATAATTTGTTCAGTCCGCATGAAGGCCTCCTAACTCATCAGTGCAAAATCTCCGTGAACACAAAAAATCATAGAACCACAGAGATGAGACAACGGTGAGGACTCGACAGCAAGAAACCACTGAAATGCTGGAGCGAAAGAAAACCAACAGTTAGACTCCGAAGGGCCCGACCAAGTCTTTTCTCGATGAGAGACAGGTTGAAACTTTGGAGGTAGCTTCTCGTTTGGCAGATGATTATGCTTTGACTCATAAAGTCTCATTTGAGAACAGGCCTTATCCTAGAAAACCAACCTTATAACCCACAGAGAGGTCCAAGATTCTATCATAGTAATCCATCTGGCAGTTATAGCCATACATTTAATCATATACCTAAACTGTCTGGTGAAAATAAAAACCAGAATCCTTCCACACCTTCTGGTGAAAATAGAAGCCAGAATTATTCCAAACCTTCTGGTGAAAACAAAGACCAGAATCCCTTGTGGTAACCTCGAGTAGTTTGTAATTATTGTAAAAATACAGGTCATTTGATCTCTGAATGTTTAAAATTAAAGCGAAGAAAAGAAAGAGAAAGACAAGAGAAACTTAAGCATACAGGCTTGACTTCTATAAGGCCAAAACCGCAGTCTTGTGTAAGGGAGGAAACTCTTTCTGATACCAAAATATCTAAGACTGATTCAGTTACGGAGATTTATGAACCATTTTAATCAGATGGTTTTGTGTCACTAGATGGTGACAGTTATGTCCATCCTACCCCTATTAAAATCTTACGAGATACTGGATCTTCTCAATCTCTTATTCTTGCAGATACTCTGCCTTTTTCTGAGAAGACTTCTTTGGGCCAAAGTGTCCTTATTCAGGGTGTGGAATGTGGATTTGTTAATGTTCCGCTTCATAACTTTTATTTGTCATCAGACTTGGTATCCGGTTCAGTGGCTGTTGGTGTTAGACCTTCTTTACCTTTTAAAGGTGTTCATATGTTGCTAGGCAATAACTTAGCTGGAGATAAGGTTGTGGTAAACCCACTTTTGACTTCTAATCCTTGCACTGATCAACCACCTGATCCCATTGAGCTGGAAATTCCTGATCTTTATCCGTCTTGTGCAGTCACAAGGGCTATGGCACGTGAGGCCAAGCAAACTGATGGAAAACAGGATTTTGATTTTACTGATACCTTTTTGGGTCAGTCTTTTAATGACGAGATAAAAAGGTCTTTGTCTTCAAGCCTGCCTGATAAGCAGACTGATTTTCATGAGAATAACTCATCTTTCGATCTAGGCCATGACAAAATGTCCGGGTCTCAACTAGCTATAAAACAGCACAAGGATCCTGAAATTTCGCCTTTGTTTGAAAAGGCCTTAGATGAGCAGGAAGTATCTCAGGTCCCAGTCTGTTATTATGTCAAAAATGACATTCATATGAGAAAATGGCGTCCACCAGACGCCTCAGCAGGAGACGCGTGGACTGTCAACCACCAGATAGTGGTTCCACGGGTTTACCGTCCCGAAAATTAAACTTGGCACATGAAACTCCCATGTCGGGACATTAAGGTGTAAATACGAGGACTGTTCAAATATGAATGCAACTAAGCACATAAAAATGATTCCGTGATAGATTTCGATGAAAAATTTATTTTGTCCCCTCAAAGTATTCCCCTTTAACAGATATACAAACTTTCAGTTTTCTGATCCAATCATTGAATGCATTTTGGTAGTCTTTTCGAGGTATGCTATGAAGGCACTGGAATATTGCAGAACCGAGGTGTTTGCGCTGTACAAATTTTCGACCAGAAAGGTATTTTTCAGCCGCGGGAACAAAAAAAAGTCACACGGGGCAAGGTCAGGGGAATACGGGGTGAGGGAGTTCAACAACCTTTTCCTGCTTCAGATAGTCTTGCACAATGAACGCCTTGTGCGATGACGCATTGTCATGTAGCAATCTGACATTGGCCAAACCAGTTGCGGGTTTTCGTTCTTTGAAATATTTCTTCAATTTTCGAAGAACTTTATTCTTGTAAACTTCGCATTTACAGATTTGCCTTTAGGCACAGCAACCTGAATAACAGGGCCCTGATTTGAAAAGAATATGGCATACATTACCTTCTTGTCGCTCATGGTCCGCTTTGCAATGCATGGTCTTTTGCAATACTTTGTTGCCCATATTTTGTTCTGAATCTTTCGTTTGGGCTCAAAAAAGTGAACCCATGTCTCGTCACCTGTGACGACATTAGCGAAAGACCGTGCATTGTAATTTGGAAAGTAGAAATAAAACAAAGATCAGGAATCGATACAATTAACTTACTCCACCCATCAAAGACACCAAAGGGAAAGAAACACTAACATTACGCGACCAGACCATAAGGGAAACCTAAACAAAGGAAGGTCATAAGGACAGTTACTTTCCCACAAAATGGTCATTTGGCCATCCAAAATAAATAGACACAAGTGATACACACAGTAAGTAACAAACAACAACATAAATAAATCGCCACAGAAGAACCGCCTTGGAACGGTCAGTGGAAAGATATCCACGGGGGGGGGGGGGGGGGGAGGGGTTAAATCGATAGTACGTGGCCACAATCCTCGCCCTTACTTCCGTCGCGATTTAGACAAATAATTTGTTCAGTCCGCATGAAGGCCTCCTAACTCATCAGTGCAATATCTCCGTGAACACAAATAATCAAAGAACCACAGAGGTGAGACAACGGTGAGGACTCGACAGCAAGAAACCATTGCAATGCTGGGGCAAAAGAAAACCAACAGTTAGACTCCGAAGGGCCCGACCAGAGACAGAGCATCAGGCACCAACCAACATTACCTTGAATTAGATCTCTCTAATTCTCAATAAGCCTTTACGTTGGAACCGTCATAGAATCTGAGGCCTGACCCACCAGCGTGCAATTAAAGAGGGAAGCAAAGTTGCCAACCGTGATTGGGTTAACTACCATGCATGCAGTCTGTTGTATAATATCCATGTTGTACCCAATCATTTTTATATCGAAGAATGATTTTACGAAATTTGGTGCTAAAGTCATTGCGGTTAACCTTTTAAGCAACTTCTTGGCGCACTGAATGCGTGTCTTTTTCTGCTCATCTGTCAACAGATGAGGAATCCATCTAGCACAGATCTTTCTCATTTTTCAAATCCCGTTTCAGAATTGTATGAGCTGCTCCTAATGAGATGCCAACCATACTAGCTATTTGCCTAGTGGTGTATCGTGCATCGGTAGCAACTATTTCTTTCACTCTAGCAACCATCTTTGCAGATGTTGCTCTTTTCGGCCGACGATCATGTGGTGCATCTTCTGTTGAGCCCAGCCCACAGCTGAATTTCTTACACCAACGAACAAAACTGTCGGAAAAGACATTTCATTATGCCCATAAACCGAACATATTTGATCAAAAATGTCTTTGCATCGTATACCAAGAATACAACGATTCTTAATATAGGACCGTATTTCAACGGCGTACTCTGACCTTCTTCCAACCATGTTTTGCATTACTCTACAAGTGTAGACAGTGTTTATCGAACGATATACATGGCTAATGTGGACGGATTTTAACAGGTTTGGTATCAATGTATAGGTAAAATGTTTTTCTACGCTTTGATATTTATTTCCAGGTGATTTTCGCGTTAGTGCATGAGAAAACGTTCTACTTGCATTCATATTTGAACAGCCCTCGTAAAACCTATCACAAGATTCTTAATCATTTTTACTGGCCTGGGTTAAACTCAGATGTTTCTCAGCATTGTAGGTCCTGCCATACATGCCAAATGGTAGGAAAACCCAATCATACTATACCTAAGGCTCATTTGCAGCTTATACCTGCTTTTGATGAACCTTTCAGTCGAATAATTATAGACTGTGTGGGTCCCTTGCTCAGAACTAAGTCTGGCTGTGAATATCTTTTGATTATTATGTGTGCTTCCACACGTTTTCCTGAAGCCATTCCACTAAGAAATATCAAAACTAAGACAATCGTCTGGCCTTAGTGAAGTTTTTCACCTTTGTTTGTCTTCCCAAATCTATTCAGTCAGACCAAGGTTAAAATTTCATATCTAGAATTTTTCAACAAGTAATGCATGAACTAGGCATTGTACAGTATAAGTCATCGGCCTATCATCCTGAAAGTCAAGGTGCCCTTGAAAAATTCCATCAAACATTGAAAAACATGATAAGATCATATTGCTTTGACACAGAGAAGGATTGGGATGAAGGCACCCATCTGCATTTATTTGCTGTTAGAGAATCTGTGCAAGAATCTCTTGGCTTCAATCCATTTGAATTAGTATTTGGCCATACTGTTCGTGGTCCTTTGAAACTTCTGAAAGAGAAATTTCTCTCTAATGATGACACTTCCTTGAATTGACTCCAGTATGTGTCGGATTTCAAAACTAGACTTTCAAAAGCTTGCGAGACTGCTCGGACCAATCTTCAGTCAGCCCACAGAAAAATGATACAGCTTTATGACAAAGGGACAAAAGAAAGGACTTTTAAGCCAGGTGATAAGGTACTTGCTCTTTTGCGTATTCCTGGAAAATTTTTGCAAGCCAGGTATTATGGTCCATACACTGTAGACAAAAAGATCAGTGACGTAAATTACATATAAAACACTCCTGGGAGGCACAAGCTAAAGCAGCTGTGTCATATTAACATGCTTAAGGAATACATTGATAGGGACAATGCATCTTTAACATCAGTCAATCTAGTCAACTCTGTTCCACTTAATTCATGTGACACTGACTGTGAGGATATTAATTCATTGAAATCTGATCCCACATGATCAAAACTTCAGAATTCTGACATTCTGAGGAATCTCGACCAGAAACTGTCACATCTAGAACCAGATCAGCGGAATGAACTGAAACAGCTGCTTCTTGAATATGAACACTTATTTCCTGACATTCCAACACGGACAGACAAAATGTTTCACGATCTGGACATAAATGGTTCTAAACCTGTAAAACAACACCTATACAGGATGAATCCTATGAAACAGAAAAATCTTAAAGAAGAAATTCAGTATTTGCTGGACAATGACTGGAATGGAGTTCTCCTTGTATTCTTATACCAGAACATGAAAGGACATAATTTTTTACAGACTCTTAGAAGGATTAATTCTCTAACATAGACAGTTTGCAGAGCAAGAATCAGTCTGCAACATTTCGAAGTTTATCTTGCCCTTACTACTGCACCATTGTTGTTTTCAGTGTTCACAATCCACCGACTTTCATACATAAAGTGAAAAACAAAAATCAGCGTTTGCTCAGGTGGAGTCTTATGCTACATGAGTATAATTTAAACATAAGGCATATCGGAGGGAGAGATAACATTAACACTGATGCCCTTTCAAGAGCTTGAGCAGTGTCAGGAATTTTGTTTTTCTTTCATACTGAATTGGATTGTAGATTCATGTAATTTTATAAGCTGTGTTCAATATTAAATTATTCTAAAAGCAAAAGAAAGCTTTATTGCATAAAACTTTCTTTTCCTCGCAGAGGGGGAGTATTATGCATAAGAATTTATTTTTCTGATTACCACTTCAGCCCACTGTGTGACCTAATAATGCTTTAAATATCTTGTTTATTTTCTTATAGAAGATTCTCGAAAAATGAGTCACAGATTAATTTTATTTGGTAAACAACATGTTTGCAAGAAAAAGTACTTTAGAATCGTCCAGAAAGTTCGGGGTGGCATTATGTTTAGAAAATTACCTAATCTAATTCCATAGCCCTCTTCTAGAGAAATCTTAGGGGTACAAAAGAGCTTGATTTTTCTCTTTGAGTCAGACTTTGGAGTTTGAAATTTGGGCTTTTAAGAAAAGTTATTTCTGAATTCTGTGTTGGATTGCTAAAGGATATTATATTTCATTTCGGACTGTGAATTCTGTGGTATCAAGGAAAATAGATTAATTCAGGATATTTCATAACAGAGCTAAATACATTTAATTTTCTTCCTTCTACGCGTTAAAGACAACTTGCAAATAAATTTTGTTAAATTTTTCCAAAAGGCTTGTTTGCTTTTTCTTTCTGCTACGCCTGGCTCGTTACAACACACACAATTGAAAGAGACAATAGTAATTCTGACGATGATTACTGGTTAGCCACAGTAAAAGGGAGAAATCAGATAAAGTAATGTCTAATACGATAATTAATGACCGTGAAGTCAAGTTTCAAATTGACACAGCTGCACAAGTCAATACAATCTGTCAGCAATATGCCAAGACAAGCGCGATGATCAAATACCACTCTGAAAATGTGGAATAAAACATTTTTGAAATCACTTGGAGAAAAATTCTGACTTTGAGAACATGAATCAAACTTTGTTATTTTGCCAAATACCTATGAATGTTTACTTGGATTAAAAACAATCCAGAAGCTGACTCTTATAACAGTAAACTCTGAAAAGTTAATAGGCAAAGTTGTAAGAGATTTAGGTGACTTGGGAGAGGTCAATCTGAAAGTTACTCCTAGTGCAACGCCTTAAGCACTTCCGACTAGAAACATACCTCTAGTTATTAGCGATCAAGTAAAAGAAGAAATCAACAATTTAGTAGAAAGAGGAATCTTGGTACCAGTAACTGGACCGACTGAATGGGTTAACCAGATGGCAGTACCAAGAAAACGAAATGGAAAGATATGAATATACCTTGATCCGCAACCTCTGAATAAAGTACTGGTCAGAAAAAGATACAAACTACCAACATTCGAGGATATACTTCCTGGGCTGAACAATGCTAAGCTATTCACAAAACTGGATGTCAAAGAAGCTTACTGACATGTTCGCCTGAATAAAAAACAAGTTATCTGACAACTATGATCACTCCATTCGGAAGATTTCGTTGGACAGATTACCTTTCGGTCTTTGTGTGTCCAGTGAAATAGTCCAACGAAAATTAAATGAATAACTGGATGGACTAGATGGAGTTTTCACAATAGCAGACGACATCATAGTTGCTGGCTATGGGGATAGCGATGAGGCTGCCACACGTGACAATAATAGAAAACTGCATAAATTGTACAGAAGGTGTGATGAACAATGTATTGTACTAAATGATGAAAAGAAAGATGTATGGAAGGAAATAAAGTTCCATGGTCGTAAAATCACGGATAAAGGAATCCTACCAGCCGATGAGAAGATCGAAGCAATTTTGAAAATGAAAAGACCTAGTGATGTAACTGAAGTAAGAAGGTTATCTGGTATGGTTCAGTATATGTCGAGATTTTTTTTACCAGATCTAGCTGAAACTCTTGAACCTATCAGAAAGTTGACTAGAAAAGATGAAAATGGGACTGGACAACACAGTGTGATGAAGCTTGGAAAACACTTAAAGCTCAGTAAACTAAAGCGCCGATTCTGTCATATTTTGATTCAGAAAAAGAACTAGTGGTTCAGGTTGATAGTTCGAAAAATTGACTTGGAGCTGTGTTGCTTCAAGGAGGCAAACCGATTGAGTTCGCTTCAAAATCACTAAAGCCAACAGAACGAAAATCGGCACAGACAGAAAAAGAAGCATTCGCGGTATTGTTTGGTCTTTAAAGGTTTGACCAATATCCTTATGGTAGAAAAGTGATAATTCAGAATGATCATAAGCCTCTGGAAACTAATCTGAAAAAGTCATTAAAGGCATTTATTCTTGATTATTGAGGACTATCATTTCATTACATAATATTATGTAGCCCTCTGTGCTGACTAAAAAGAAGTCCTCTGTCTGCAACAGGTAAAGGGCCTTCTTGGGGAAAATCAATAATTGACTAACTGTTAACTGCAGTGTGCCTTATTGATTTTCCTCTTTAGTGCCTCAGTCAGGGGATTCAACAGGAGCTACTAATCACCCTTTGATCTGCTATAGGCAGTATATCACAGGCGGCAATAAAACAATCATGAACACACGGTGTGTTCTACTGTCTAAGAATAAATGCCTTTTAGCCAAGCTTAAAAGAGATGCAAGACATTATCATGAAACTCCTCAGATACGACGTGGAATTTCAGTTTATGAAAGGCACTGATCTTGTAATTGCTGATACACTAAGTCATGTGTAAGTTGAAACAGACAGTAATGATGAAACTGAGCGCTTGAGGATCTGTGAAGTAAGCGTTTTTGAAGCATTTCCTGACGCGAGAATCATTGAAATTAGAGAAGCATCTAAGAATTACAAATAAGTTCTGAATAGTTAGATTTTTTGGAAGCAAAGAATACACCAAATAAATGAAAATAGCAGACTCGGTTTTATTGAGTCTGTTCATGACCATTACTGAAATGTGCAACACCGGCCACGCCCTCTAGCACCGGCTTAAGCAGAACCCTATTTTCAAAATGATTCTAAATGTACCCAATGATCCCAAAGGACCAGAAAATATAAGTCTAATTGAAGTCTTAATGTGGAATTTTGAAAATATTTTAGGGTCAATGATGAGGCCTAATTGGCCGAAACGAGCTAGTCTGGCCCAGAAACATGTACACTTCATATTTTCCTGTTTTTTTTTTGGTGTATTCCTTGCTTCCAAAGGATAACCCTTTTATAGAACATATTTAATGAATGGATGGCCAAGGCAAAATGAAATAAATCCGAATTTGATGCCACATTTTTTCCTTTCGTGACAAGCTAAGTCATGAGAATGGGATTATACTGAAAGGGGAAGCTGTGTTAATTCCAAAATCTCTTAGAGAAAATATGAAAATGAGACTTCATAGCGCTCATTTAGGTTTTGATAGTATGATGCGAAGAGCTCGCGGAATTATTTTTTGGCCAGGTATGGCAGCAGAAATAAAGCCAATGATAGAGAAGTGTGAACAACGTCAGAATTTGGGACCAAGGAATCAAAGAGAAACTCTAAGACAACATAGTGATGGTAATGGGCCATGTGATAAAGTTGGAACCGACCTATTTGAAATTAAAGGAAGAAATTACTTGCTTGTTATTGACTACTACTCCAATTTTATCGAAGTTGATCAGTTATCAACTACAACCTCGAAACAGGTTATTGAGAAACTTAAAAAGCAATTTGCTAGAAAAGGGATACCTTGCTATATAGTTAGTGATGGAGGACCTCAGTATTCTTCTGAAGAATTCAAAGCATTTGTAAGAGAATGGGGAATTATTCACCATATCACCTCGCCGAATCATCCCAATTCAAATAGAAAAGCGGAAGCAAGAGTTAAGATTATCAAAAACATGTTGATCAAGAGTCTCGAACCTGAAGGTGATCAAAATGTAGCCCTGCTAGAGCTAAGAAATACCCCTAGGCAAGATACGGGATTAAGTCCACGTGAATTGTTGTTTGGTTGAAAATCTGGGACAATGTTACTAACAAAGAGACAGTTATTTAAGCCAAATGAAAAGCACCGTAGGAGGAAAGACACTGTTAAAAGAAATTATGATAAAAGGGCTAAGGATTTGCCTAAGTGAATACGAGAAAGTCAGTATATTTTGAAATCAGAAAAAAAATCAGCCATGGCAACAAGGGCGTAAAGTGAAAAGTGATGACAACACTTATGTAGTTCAAAATAATGACGGTACACAGTATAAAAGAAACAGAACACACATACGACCAACCGGTGTGGAAGTTACCAGAAGAGATACCTCACCGCCAAGGATGACAGAAACACCAAATATGATGGACAGTAGTTCATCATCAGTGACTGTTAACAATGAGATACCTACCCAGAATATAAACCAACCAGTACCTACAGAGAGACCTGAAAGACCTAAACGTGAAATAGAACAACCCAGTTATCTGAAGGACTATGTGAGCTATTAAAATTGAAGGTTATAAGATAGTGAAATACAGAAATAACTATTAAGTCGAAAAGTCATTATGATCAGGACTGCATATTAAACAGAGTAGCTTAGTTGCTTGCTTAATTTGCTTTTAGTAAGTTTTCAATGCTACAAACTCTAGTCAAGTATAGATACTTTCTAGTCAGTGATTTTTTTCTTTATAATCTTTAGTATAGATTTTAAACCTCAAAGTTCAGTGATACTGTTTGTCTTATTCTAGTATATGCATAAGCATTTAACTTAGTTATGTTTCAATTGTACTGGCTTTTGAGAGACAATTTCTTTTAAGAAAAAGGGATGTTGACAATGTAAGATTTACAGTTTCACCTTTTTATATTCTATTCATCTTACAATGTATGCCAGATAATTTACTGCATGCTCTCTCTACTGTAACACCGTAAATAAACAATGTAGTTCGCGCTCCTCAAGACTTTTCTCGTGAACACAGACACCTTTTTCATGATCAAATAACTTAGATTTAAGTAGTTCATGAGGCGGGGTGTCAAAAGCCTTCTCGAAGTCCAGAATAAATGTGTCCATCTATCCCCCTTTGCCCAAGATTTTTACCCAGTCATTAATAACTATGCTCAGCTGAGTTTGACAACTATGCCTTTTACTAAATGCATGTTGTCTGTCTGGCAAAAGATAAGGTTCATCCAAGTGAGCCATGATGTTCGAGCAGGCTATTTGTTCAAGCAATTTACACAGAACACAAGCCAGAGACACAGGGCGATAATTACGTGCAAGAGCCCTATCTTCGTTTTTGAAGAGTGGCCAAATGTTCGCCAGGAGCCCTTCCCTGGAGATTTCACCCGTATCAAGAGACTGTTGAAACAGGTGTGCAAAAACTGGACCTAACTCATTTGCCAGTTCCTTCAGGACTCTAGGGTGAAGTTCATCAGGTCCTAATGCTTCACTTGGGTTTAAGCCTTGAAGTAGCTTGATCACTCCTTCAGCTGACACAACAATATTATCCATGAATGGGGCCGATCGTCCAGTCATTTACTCAGATTTATTAAACGCATCATTGAGTTTACCAACAAGTTCCTCTGTCCTTTCAAAATAGAATTGGGGGCAATGACCAGGAATCGATACAATTAACCCACAGCTTCCATCAGAGACACCAAAGGGAAAGAAACACAAACATGAAACAACAGACCCTAATGGAAACATCAATAGCGGAAAGCCAAAGGACAGTTACTTTCGCACAAAATGGCCAATAGGCACAAACATGAAGCGACCAGACCATATGATTTTCGGCCGAAGTATGAATGAAAGAAGTTATCAAATCGAAGTTCTCCTGGACAGACCGAGCAACTGAATAACCACTAAAGTGTTTCTCCCTTGCAAATCTGTGCGAATTCTTCCCCATTGGCTTTAATGTCAAATCTGGAGCATATGTTCTTGTCTGTGTTGTATCCTTGTATGTGAAGCAATCAAAATATAGTATAAACCAAATATTTCAACTGAATGCAGTTGATATTGTTAAAAAAAAGCAAGAACAGAGGGCTGAGGTAATGACCGACTCAGGATAGATAGATAGCTAGCTAGATAGATAGAGAGATACATACTGAGTTGGTCATACTTGGCCATTACCTCAGGTAGAAGGTGCGCTAAGTTTTAGATTTTAGAATTAAGCAAAAAAAAAAAAAAAAATCACTGGATGAGGTTTTACAACTATTTACAATCTGCTTGCAGAGGTATACTAAAATGCATACCTCTGAGTCCAAATCTATGCTTGTCGCCAGTCATCTGGTGCAGTGCCCTGAGCAAGTGATTCATTGAACATAAAGTCCAGCAGAGGAGATATTGCACGACCCGCAGAAAAAGCGACCGACTGAAGTCGGTTGATTTTCTAAGAGTGCCCGAAAATCACCGTGTCATTCTGTCATTCGGTCAGTCTGTCAGTCTGTCTGTCCGTCCGTAACCCGTTTGTGAAAATTGGTGATAGTGACTTAACCGCTTGGAATATTTAAACAATTTTTGGCATACTGATAGATATCAATGAGATCTAACCAATGAACTTGGAAAATATTACATTCCATTTAGTATAGCCTCGCCGAGGCGAAAAATGTGAACTTTTTCGAACTGCTTCTCCTCGGAAACCGTTGGGCAGATTGAAGTCAAATTTGATATGGAGCCTCTATGGGATTGGCGAAACCAAAATTTGCTCATGGGGTCCAGGTCACATGACCAAAATGGCCGCCAAGCCATATATGGTCTGTCTGTCTGTCCGTCCGTAACCCGTTTGTGAAAATTGGTGATAGTGACTTAACCGCTTGGGATATTTAAACAAATTTTGGCATACTGCTAGATATCAATGAGATCTAACAAATGAACTTGCGAAATATTACATTCCATTTAGTATAGCCTCGCCGAGGCGAAAAATCCGGAAACCGTTTGTGAAAATTTGTGATAGTGACTTAACCGCTTGGAATATTTAAACAATTTTTGGCATACTGATAGATATCAATGAGATCTAACCAATGAACTTGCGAAATATTACATTCCATTAAGTATAGCCTCGCTGAGGCGAAAAATGTGAACATTTTCGAACTGCTTCTCCTCGGAAACCGTTGGGCCGATTGAAGTCAAATTTCATATGGAGCCTCTATGGGATGGGGGAAACCAAATTTTGCTCATGGGGTCCTGGTCACATGACCAAAATGGCCGCCACGCCATATATGGTCTGTCTGTCTGTCCGTCAATAACCCGTTTGTGAAAATTGGTGATAGTGACTTAACCGCTTGAAATATTTAAACAATTTTTGGCATACTGATAGATATCAATGAGATCTAACCAATGAACTTGGAAATATTACATTTCATTTAGTATAGCCTCGCCGAGGCTAAAAATGTGAAAATTTTCGAACTGCTTCTCCTCGGAAACCGTTGGGCCGATTGAAGTCAAATTTCATATGGAGCCTCTATGGGATGGGCGAAACCAAAATTTGCTCATGGGGTCCAGGTCACATGACCAAAATGGCCGCAAAGCCATATTTGGTCTGTCTGTCTTTCCGTCCGTAACCCGTTTGTGAAAATAGGTGATAGTGACTTAACCGCTTGGAATATTTAAACAATTTTTGGCATACTGATAGATATCAATCAGATCTAACCAATGAACGTGCGAAATATTACATTCCATTTAGTATAGCCTCGCCGAGGCGAAAAATCCGTAACCCGTTTGTGAAAATTGGTGATAGTGAATTAACCGCTTGGAATATTTAAACAATCTATGGGATGGGGGAAACCCACATTTGCTCATGGGGTCCAGGTCACATGACCAAAATGGCCGCCAAGCCATATATGGTCTGTCTGTCTGTCCGTCCGTAACCCGTTTGTGAAAATTGGTGATAGTGACTTTACCGCTTGGAATATTTAAACAATTTTTGGCATACTGATAGATATCAATGAGATCTAACCAATGAACTTGCTAAATATTACATTCCATTTAGTATAGCTTCGCCAAGGCGAAAAATGTGAAAATTTTCGAACTGCTTCTCCTCGGAAACCGTTGGGCCGATTGAAGTCAAATTTCATATGGAGCCTCTATGGGATGGGGGAAACCAAACTGTGCTCATGGGGTGCAGGTCACATGACCAAAATGGCCGCCAAGCCATATATGGTAAAAACCCTTCAATAATAGTCTTCTCCAGAACCACTTGGCAGATTTCCACGAAACTTGATAAATGGCATCTGGGACGTAGGCCCATCATAAATTGCTAAAATGGTGACCCTGGGTTGACAATGACCTTCTTTGTGCCTAGGTCAAACTTTGACACATATGATTTTGTATTGTAAAATGTGAGAAATCAATGCATTTTATCCTGCAAACGATTCAGAATACAGTACTAAAGTATAAGATATATTTTTGTTCCTTACGATAAGGCGCATTTATTGGGGGAACCGTTTTAGGTCCAGGTCACATGACCAAAATGGCCGCCATACCCATATATGGTAACACTCATAAAGCTAAAAGCATCCGGCGGGTCGTGCACTTCAGCTGAAGCACTGGTTTCGGCACTACATTCCTTAAGCACCATGGTATTCAGACCATCAGGCCCGGATGCCTTATCTATGTTGACCTTGTCTTACAGTTTTGCGACCACCCACCTTTGGGTCAACTGTTATGCCCCCCCCCCCCCATAGAGGGGAACGGGCTCGTACCGTTTGATGGTAGCTCTACATCAGCTTCACGCGTAAACGCCGATTGAAACTGCTTATTGCGTATATTTGCCTGTTTTCAAAATTCCCAAAGCGAGGTGTTCCCAAATGATTCTTTTTACAGGGACTTTACAAATGACCAAAATGTTTTAACTTTCCCATTCTTCTGCGGACATTCGGGATCAATACTTTCCCTATCAAAGGTAAAGTTGCTTGTAACCTGCGTCGGGCCCATCGGAGTCTAAGTTAATTGTTGGTTTTCTTTTGCTCCAGCATTTCAGTAGTTTCTTGTTGTCGAGTCCTCACCGTTGTTTAATCTCTGTGGAGCTGCCTCACCATTGCTCTGAACTTGGTCGGACAGCCAAACTTCTCCATAATTTTCCAAAGACCCTCACGACTGACTGTGGGGTCAGATGTCCATGTTCTGTTCCTGGCATTTCCCTTGAAGCTGCCTTGCTGTGAAAATCATGTCAATTGTTGTTAATGTTAAACTATAGGTTGATGGTGATCATTAGAACTATATATACCTCGAACACTGAAGATGTTCCAACGAGTATCCACCACCCAGGATCGTCTGAAAACACAGACTGTGGGTACTTGTTAGCGGCCCTGATGAAATGTTCATCACGTGAACAAGTCCATGAAATAAACACCTTCCTAAACCCCACTTTATATAGAGAAAACTGGGGTTTACGGGGGTATACATTATTTTGTTTATTTCTGCACCAATACATAGGTTGTGGGCACTCGTTAGAACCGCCTCAATGAGGCGGTTCTAACGAGCACCCACAACATGTGTTTTAAGTATGAATAAGAAAAATATTTCAGATTTTCATCAGAAAAGTAGCCAGTTTGGAAATGTGAGAAAATGCACTTTGTCGCACGGGCGTGTTATCGTAATGTGGTCCTTCAGTATTTTCTTTCTTTCTTTTCTTTCTTTCTTCTTTCTTTCTTTCTTTCTTTCAACCTTTTCTGCAATCGATCATGTGAAATGGTAGACAGGTGTACGCTCCAGATTTACAGGATGAAAACTGGCCCCCGCCCATATGGGCTTGAAGAAATATATGGGCTGCATGATGCTTCCACGCAGAGCTGAATCCGGCCCGCACACTAGTACTGGTAAACCGCTTAGAGGATCTAAGCCTGTCCATGAACCGCGGTGCGAGGCGGACCGTCCATGCTAATAAACCCTATTGGTTTCATTGGGCGACAGGGCTTGAGATGTCTTTTCATCTCAATGTCGGGTAAAAGTCCCACAAAATTGGAAGCAACGTCTCCAAAATGACCTTTACAGTGTTGACGGGGAAGTTATACCTCAAACCAAACAAAACAGGATGAAACTATCAAAGGACAAATTGCATGCTCAAGTGAGATGAACATGGAAAATATTATATGAACCCCGCCAAGCGAATGTGTGTCTTCGAGCATTCCGTCGTGACAAATTTTAACTGCGCATGCCCAGTCATTCAGAGGGGCTAGGGATATGGCTTTCTGTATGAGGGTTCCTCTTGATTCACTGCTTGTATGAGCGAGCAGCGAAGGTTCTGGCGAGCCTTCGCGGATGCACAGGCTCGCCTGAACCTTCGCTGCTCGCATAGGCGATAAGTACCAAAATCGCTTGACGGGGCCCATATAACCTCGGAATCTCATTAGACTGCGTGAATGCACGATCACTGATTTCCCATGCTGTATGGCACTTTTGACATGCACAGGCTCGATTATGACCAGCAAAATCAAACGTTGACGAACAGCCCCAGTTCCATCCGGACAGTAATACAGGCTTTTGTCTGTCTAAAAACATTAAACAAGCAGAAACTGTTTATCACCTGCTTGTCAGCTCTGTGACGTGATACACATTTTCATATTTTTAGGGTTGTAAATTTCGCATAACTGTTTATATGTCTGGTCCAATACCGCGTTCATTTCCCATTAAACCCATAAAATGCCAATGACGACAATTGTCGTCTGCTTTGTCGTCTGCTGGTTACTTTAAAAGTCATATTTGCAAACAGTGTGGAGTCTGGTTTGGGATTCACACTGTTTACCTATAAGCAAAAATATGTTTTAAAACAGTTGCACGGCCCCCGCCCATCGGGGCTTGAAGAAATAGATGGGCTGCATGATGCTTCCATACAGAGCTGAAATCCGACCGCACACGAGTACTGGTAAACCACTTAGAGGATCTAAGCCTGCCCAGGCAAAGCGGTGCGACTCGGACCGTCCATGCTTATAAACCATAATGGTTTCATTGGGTGACAGGGCTTGAGAAGTCATTTCATCTCAATGTCGGGTAAAAAGTCCCATAAAATTGGAAGCAGCGTCTCCAAAATGACCTATACAGTGTTGAAGGGGACGTTACACCTCAACAAATAAAACAGTTGCAAAATATTCAGCAGACGACATAAGCAGACGGCATTTTCAGATGTAGTTTTTCACGGCGTCATAAGAGTTAGAAGAGCTTCACAGTCATAGGAATAACGCCAGATGTAAACAAAAAGGTTGACCTCAGAATCAAGTGCAAATTCTTCACAATATAAGAGGTTTTACAGCATCACAGCTTTTACTCTCATCTGGCTGATAATATCTGACAGGTCTGCAGCCAATGTTTAGATAACACATTTATATTTTAAAAGTAAAATATTAACAAAATACCAGTTGACTTCTATGTGGATTATTTCTAACAAGCTTACAAAGTTCAAATGACGTCATCAACATCGATTCTAAGTCAAGACATCACATCGACGTTGATACGACGTTATTTCGAAGGTGTGCGTCTGTAAAGATTTGGTGGGACTTGAGATGTCATTTCATCTCAATGTCGATATAAGTCCCATAAAATTTGAATTAAAGTCTCCAAAATGACCAAATAATGTTGTCGATTGCATAAAACCTCGAATCAAACAATCAAGTCCTCAAAATCACCCTGAATTTTATACTTGAACCACGGCCCCCGCCCATCGGGGCTTGTAGCAATATATGGGCTGCACGATGCTTCCACGCAGAGCTAAGTCCGACCCGCACACAAGTACTGGTAAACTGCTTAGAGGATCTAAGCCTGCCCAGGCAAAGCCGTGCGAGTCGGACCGTTCATGCTTATAAACCCTATTGGTGTCATTGGGCGACAGGGCTTGAGATGTCATTTCATCTCAACGTTGCGTAAAAGTCCCACAAAATTGGAAGCAACGTCTCCAAAATGACATTCACAGTGTTAACGGAGAGTTAAACCTTAAATCAAACAAAACAAAACAATATACTTGAACCAATCTCGCATCGTAGGCAGGTGCCAGTTGTTCAAACTTGATAGTTAACATTTCGTTAAGACTTTGATCATTAAATATGGCAAATATACTGATATTTTTGGCTGAAAAAAATGCGAGTAGTTTTCATGTTTTTCAGCAAAAATAACAAAATTTTAGATATTGCACTTGTTAGAACAGTTAACAATCTGACCATTAACGAGCTCGTTAAGCTAACGATACTTTGAACAACTGGCCCCTGATGTATAACCTATTGTTAGCATAGCGGAAATGCAGATGACATATAAAAAAGTGTCCCTAGAATGTAACCCATCGCCAGCACTAACCATTAACAGTTCTTTTTTTTTTTTTCAATCTCAGAAATCCCTACCAGGCGCCCAAGTTCTAAATATGAATGATCTTTGATAAGTGTCTGTCCAGATACAAGCATTTGAAATAATACTACTAATAATAATACTGCTAATAATAATAATAATAATAATAATAATCAGTAATGCGTATAACCAGAGATCTACAATCTTCCTACATGTACACAAGGAGCTAAAAACTGTCCCCAACGAGGACTAGGACTGTTCCCTTCAACCCTTTATTTTTTAGCTGTAAACAGTGTGAAACCTGATTATATGCTACATTCTGATCTGGGGCTACACTACCAACTACCTTGTTTGCTAAACCAAAGACATGATTCTAGCCCAGGTGCTACAGATAGACTTGATCTCAGCGATAAGAAATGCCCGGCTAATTTTACTGGATTTAGTACAACTCAGTGATAGGCATATGGACTCTACTGGACTTTTTAATGTTTTGGTCTATGGAAAACATCAACTTATTTATGTATTTTCTACAGCAAATATAAACGTAAAAACTTTCTTGACTGCTCCGTGGCCTAATAGGTAAGAACGCCGATTTTTAACCATTAGATCTCTCACCGCTGTGGTTCGATCCTCGCTCGGGTCAAATGTTGGCCGCCAAGTTATGCAATGGAAGGACAGGTGGATTTTCTCCGAGTGCTTCGATTTTCTCCCCCTCTGAATCTATGGGCATAGCTAAATAGAAAAAAAATCCAGGTCAGACGCCGCATAATTTGGGAACTGATTTAAGTCTTTACTGCTTTTCTAGCAGGATGTTCCATCAAAAATAGCATTAGATCGAAATAAAAGAAGAAAAGAAGCAAACCTGACCTCCCCCACCCCCCCACCCCACACCCACACACACACCCGGGTGACACCACTTAAATGATAACTGGATGTGTCAGTGTCCGTCCTAATTGTGTTAATATGATTTATGTGCATGGATGGTCGGACTTGTACCACTTTGTCTGGGCAGGCTTTACTAAGACCTTTTAGGCGGGTTACCAGTTCTCATGTATGGTCCGTTTCAGCTCTCTATGGAATCACCATGCAGCCCAATCTATTCACGCTCAAAGCCCAAAATGGGCGGGGTATCCGTAAACGAGGGTTAACAGTGGTATACACATTTTTTTCTTATTTATGCTGTTGGCACAGACAGAAATAAGAATTACGAAAACATGCCTATACAAATGCATTGTAAACAGCACAACTTGTATTTTGGAGCAGAAATAAGAATTACGAAAAGATTGCCTATACAAATGCATTGTAAACAGCACAACTTGTATCTTGGAGCAGAAATAAGAATAACGAAAACATGCCTATAAAAATGCATTGTGAACAGCACAACTTGTATCTTGGAGCAGAAATAAGAATTACGAAACCTGCCTATACAAAGGCATTGTAACCTTTACCGCCGAAAAAACGAATATTACACACAGCATACATTTTTGTTATAAACACCGAAAAGATGTCCCAAAATTTAGGCTGTTATGCTTCATGGCGGTAGCCCTCAGTAGCTCAAACTACCCCTGTCTCGAACAGATTCTCATGGCTCCAAAGGTGTACGAGCCATTGAAGTTCTACTGTAACTGTTTTGAACCCAACATGCAAATCATACGAAATGAAAAATAGCCTTTCGTTAGATGGTTACCTGATCATTACCTACACTTTATTTTGGCAAAGAATGTTTTAATTTTGGGGATCACTTGTAAAATAGAAGTGGAAGCAATGATCAGGAATCGATAAAATTAACCCACAGCTCCCAACAGAGACACCAAAGGGAAAGAAACACAAACATGAAATAAGAGACCCTTATGGAATCATAAATAGCGGAAAGCCAAAAAGGACAGTTAGTTTTCCACAAAAAGGCCAATTTGCTATCCAAAACAAAATAATATAAGCTACACAAA
Source organism: Lucinisca nassula (assembly GCA_963580285.1). Taxonomy (NCBI): domain Eukaryota; kingdom Metazoa; phylum Mollusca; class Bivalvia; order Lucinida; family Lucinidae; genus Lucinisca; species Lucinisca nassula. The sequence goes on along the minus strand of OY757027.1, from coordinate 43,299,303 downwards.
CACCCAAAGACAAACCATAAAAAAAATAAACCGTGACAGAAGAACAGCGGTCAGTGAAACAAATTCCACCGGGGGGGGGGGGGGGGGGGGGGGGGGGCGGTCAGTGAAACAAATTCCACCGGGGGGGGGGGGGGGTGCTGATATCGATTTTACGTGGCCACAATCCTCACCCTCATTTCCATCGCGATTTAGACAAAAAATTTGTTCAATCCGCATGAAGGCCTCCTAACTCTAACTCACCAGTGCATCATCTTCGTGAACACTAAAAAAAAAAAAAACAAAAAAAAAAAAAACAAACAACCACAGAGATGAAACAACGGTGAGGACTCGACAGCAATAAACCACCGAAATGCTGGAGCAAAAGAAAACCAGCAGTTAGACCCCGATGGGCCCAACCAGAGACAGAGCATCAGGCACCAACCAACATTACATAGAATTAGATTCTCTCTAATTCTCAGTAAGCCTTTACGCTGGAACCGTCATAGAATCTGAGGCCTGACCCACCGGCGTGCAATTAAAGAGGGAAGCAAAGTTGTCAACCGTGATTGGGTAAACTACCATGCATAACTGACTATTTTAGTTACTATCCAAAATCTTTGGTATTTTTTTGGAGATGTTGTTAGTGATGTTTCATGCTTAAAGGGTACTGTTGACCCTTTATCAGAAGCTATGCTATCAACTTACAACTGTTCAGTGGCATTATAACAGTTACAGAGTTATACCGTTAGAAACTGGATAAAGCACTTTTAATACGGTATTTGGGAAAACCGAAAACAAACTTTTACCGGAAATAACCGAAAATAAATTCTTATAACCAAAAACAAACTATGTCACCAATTATACCATGACTATTGTACATTTAGACTTATACATGTTTAAATGATATGAAAATAGATAATTTGGCCAAGTTTGGGAGAATAATTTGAAATTTTAACGATTCTATTGCCTTTTTTAAATACAGGATAGGATAGGTACTTGACCCCTGCATCAGTGTCTGATGACCAGTGAGACGCGCATCCGAAGGGTATACTCGACGTATTTTTTTTATATACAAAATTTCTGAAGCCGTATCCTGCTGAATAAATAAATTTAGTCACACCCATTCATGACTATCAAAGTACAAGCTATAATGTATTCATTTAAATAAAAACAACATGGCAAGCAGTAAGTGCAATCAGTGTAGATCCTGATGTTACTTGCTTGGCATTTACCTAACCTGGGACCTCCTGATGACCAGCCAGTTAAACCATTTTTGACTAAATTTCTTAAGCAGAATCCTGCTAAATAAATTGTTTTAGTCACAAACATTTCTGACTTGCAAACAATCGAGTTACTAAGTATAATGTATTCATTTAGATCACAAACAACAAGGCAAACAGTTTGTACAAGCAATGTAGATCCCGGTCCATGTATGATAATTATATAAAAATGCAATAAAATCGTTATTATTTCAAATTATTCCCCCAAACTTGGCCATATTATCTGTTTACATAGCATTTAAACATGTATATGTCTAAATGTATAATAATAATGGTATAATAGGTGATATAGTTTGTTTTCGGTTATGATAATTTGTTTTCGGTTATTTCCGGTAAAAGTTTGTTTTCGGTTTTCCCAAATACAAAAAGATAATAAATAAAACACACTTTAATAGACACAAACCAAGCCAGTGTAATTTTAGAATATTTTTTTTTTAAATGCCACAATCTGCAGATATTTTACTCCTATCCTGCTGTTCACGACAAAGCTTCGCATTTTATCCTTTTTTACTCAACTCTAATAAATTCAATAATAAGTACACTCATGTGAGAACCTCTATATATCGAATCCAAACTTTTGTAAGATTCTGATAATCTCACGTGCATGTGATATAATAATAATAAAAAAAAAATAAATAAATAAATAAGATTCTGATGATCTCACGTGCATGTGATATAATAAATAATTGAATAAATAAAAGAAAACGGATTAAACACACACAGGATAACATACACGTGCGACATAGTGCATTTTTTACATCTCCAAAATGACAACTTTCCTGATGGAAATCCACCATATTTTTCTTATTTATACTGCAAACATATGTTGTGGGTGCTCGTTAGAAACGTCTCATTTAGGCGGTATTAACGAGTACCCACACAGCAACCTAAGTCTTGAAGCAAAAATATGAAAAATAATATATACCCACGTAAACCCCAATTTTCTCTATATAAAAGTGGGGTTTAGGGGGTCAAAATTATATAGGCATGTTTTCCTGATGAAACTCGTGTAAGATTTTGAAATAAATAAATAAATAAATAAATAAATAAATTAAATAAATAAATAAATAAATAAATGTGACCCGTCACGCGAAAAGGGACCTTCTGGGAAGTTACGTCATTTAGCGTAAATGACGTTAGAAAATAATGTTCACGTTAACGTCATAATTGATACTGATAACTTCTCGTTGAGGAGTCAGCCTCCAGAATTGTATACCTTTAGCTCTAACCAGATGGACTTTTTACAATTTTTTAACTTTTCGATAAAAAACGAAGTCCAATTCTGTCACTCAAACTATCGAAATTTAAACAAATAACTAAGCTATTTAAAACGATATTTACGAGGGCTGATGTTGTGAGCCTCCTATTGAAGGAGGTACGCAGGGATGTCCTTTTTTAAGTCCTACTATTCGCCGTGTACCCAAGGACTCGTCTCATTTGGCCAGTTTATATCGATGAGGTAGCACAAGACAAGCAAAATGGACAAAATCGGTGAAAGAGCAGTGATTCAATATTTATATAAAAATGGGTTTAGCACCTAAGGATATCCATAATGATATGGTAGCAACACTAGGGAAAGATGCCCCTGCATATGCTACACTGAAACCGCCCCCGCCCATAGGGGCTTGAAGAAATATATGGTCTGCACGATGCTTCCTAGCAGAGCTGAATCCGGCCCGTACACTAGTACTGGTAAACCGCTTAGAGGATCTAAGCCTGTCAAGGAACCGCGGTGCGAGGCGGACCGTCCATGCTAATAAACCCTATTGGTTTCATTGGGCGACAGGGCTTGAGATGTCATTTCATCTTAATGTCGGGTAAAAGTCCCACAAAATTGGAAGCAACGTTTCCAAAATGACCTTTACAGTGTTGACGGGGACGTTAAACCTCAAACAAACAAACAAACAAACAAAATGCTACAGTGAAAAGGTGGGTTGCGGAATTTAAGCGCGGCAGTCAACGAAGCGTCCAACGGACGGGACGTTGTACAAAGCATTTGAGTGTAGACAGTCAAAAGCATGACATACAGTCGAACTTCAATGGCTCGAACACCTTTGGGACCTCGAAAATCTGTTCGAGACAGGGGTAGTTCGAGCCACTGAGGTAACTGTCAGGAGCATAACGAGATACTTTTAGACATCTTTTCGGTGTTTTATATTGAAAATGTATGCTGTGTGTACTCATTAGAATCGCCTAGCAGACCATTCAAATGAAATTTCAAGCCTGATTTTCTCTGAAAAATCAGAAAATAAGTATTTGAAATGATGTTTCCAGTTGTTGTGTGGTGCTTTAAGGTCAAATATCTTTTCAGATCTAAAAAACCTACCTTCCTACCCACCTCACATATGATGGGTAAGAGCACAGCAAACAAAAAAAAATTAAGGATGGCCTAAAATATTAAAATACCACCCCATTCCCTCGCTCGGGTCACATGTGAGACACCAAGTTCTGCAACGGAAGGTCAGGTGGTTTTTCTCCGGGTACTCCAGTTTTCGCCCACCTCTGATTAACGATCGACTCGATATGAGTGAAATAATCTTGAAAGGGCCGTCAAACAAAAACAAAAAAAAAAAAAAAAATAACACAACAAAAAAAAAAACAAACAAAAAACACCCCATTCAATGCGAGGTTTTGTTTGCCTCCCGAATATGCACATTGTAAGCACGCATGATGTTTGAATGAACCACATAATTATCCTTCAGTCAAACACTGAACGGACCACAAATCGACAAACAACACCATCATGGCGGGACTTGTGGAAACAGAAAATTTCGCACAAACTCGAAATTGTAGAAATCTCGATCTGATTACAGTTCTCGAAGCCTCAGTCGTGTAGTGGTTACGCTACTCGCCTTGTAAACCAGGGGTCGCAGGATCCATCCCGGGCTTCTCCAGACTTTCGGATGAGTCTTTAAACCGAGGCCTCGTCTCCGTATGACCTTAGCTATTAGTGGGACGTAAAACTCAAACACTCACTCACTGATTACAGTTCTGCTCGGATAACTTAGGAGTATGCAACCCTATTGAGAAGTTGGTGGAGCTTCTCTACAACTTTCACGCTGGACGTCTCGATCAAAAATCTAGAGTAAAGAAGTTATCGCTGTAAAACGCGACAAAAAAAGAGAAAAAGATTAAAAATCGACTTTAACCCTTATCTTGCTGTTCACGACAACCCCTATCTTTGCAAACAGTGTAGATCCAGATCAGATGGCTTGCCATCTGATCAGGATCTACACTGTTTGGCATTCAGTTTATAAATTAGTAGCAATAAATAACATCAAGAAATTTGATTGGTTGATAGACAGAAATGGGTGTCTACACTGTTTGGCATTCAGTTTATGAATTTGTAGCAATAAATTACATCAAGTAATTTGATTTGTTGATAAACAGAAATGGATGTGGCTTAAATGAATATTCAGCAAGATAAGGGTTAACAACAGAAGCTTCGGGTCTGCTATTGTCCGAGCTAGTCTTCCCCATGCGACGCTAGATTGCAGTTCCTGGACTGGCTGCCCTGTCGACAATGTAGACCCGAAGGCTACACTGTTTGCTTTAACCCAATGCATGCGGGAATCCCCAAAAGGGATACCTTGGCAAACAGCGCAGTCCCAGGTAAGACGCCGCAGATTGCGGCGTCTGATCAGGGCCTGCACTATTTGCTAACAGAATTTACCACGAATAATAGAATTTTTTTTTTTTTTTTTTTGGTTTTGGTTTTACGGCCCTTTCAAGATTATTTCACTCATATCGAGCCGATCGTTAATCAGAGGTGTGCGAAAACCGGAGTACCCGGAGAAAAACCACCTGACCTTCCGTTGCAGAACTTATGACCCGAGCGAGGCTCGAACCACAGCGGTGAGAAACCTAATGATCAAGAGTCAGCGCTCTTAACCACTAGGCCACGGAGGACCGTTAGAATAAAAATGAAAACAAAAATATAGCCCTAGGCCTGACACCCCTATTTGACAAATGGACTTGTCCAACATATAGCAATGGGAGAGTCCACAAACATACAATGGGTTATACACTTGAATTTAAGGGTTAAACGAAACATTTTAATTCTCTGTTCAGGACGATTTTTCCAGTCTACTCTCAGTGACAATCACCCCACCAGTACTACCCCGTTAAAGAAGGCAAAGACTGACGCGGTTTTCTGGGATGCAGATTGTATTCTGGTGATAGATTATCTCGTAGAGGGATAAACAATCATGCTTCACTTCTGACACAGTTACGTGAAAATATTAAACTTAAGCGCCGCGGAAAGCTCACTGAAGGTGTGTTGTTTCATTAGGACAATGCTCATGTTCACAATTCTGTCATTGCTATGGCTACCATTCTCGATTGTGGCTTTAAATTGATTGAGTAATCGCCTTATTCCCCTGATCTCGCTCCATCAGACTTTCATCTATTTCCAAAACTGAAAACAGCTATTTCAGGCACCCACTTTCAGCCCGATGATGACGTTATATATGCAGTGGATGACTTTCTGAACAGCCAAGTAAAGGAGTTCTATATAAGTGGCATCGAGGCTCTTAAACACCGCTGGCAAAAGTGTATAGATACTGAACGGGATAATGTTGAAAAATAATACAATATGTCCGACTTAATTAAAATCTTTCAATATGAGGCTCACAACATATCAACCAGCCCTCGTATAATCATGTAAATTATCTTGAAACCTAACTAGATATATGTGGTAATGTGGAACTAAACTAGCTTGAAGGGTAATTAAATGTCTAGACAAAAAAAAAAAAAAAAAAAAAAAACAATAAAAAAACGGGTTGTCTGAAATGACTTGTCGATTTTGTTTTGCATTTCGCTGTTAACCCATTCAGTACCAGAAACCCCTAAAGCCCCCGCCCATAGGGGCCTGAAGAAATATATGGGCTGCATGATGCTTCCACGCAGAGCTGAATCCGGCCCGCACACTAGTATTGGTAAACCGCTTAGAGGATCTACGCCTGTCCAGGAACCGAGTGCGAGGCGGACCGTCCATGGTAATAAACCTTATTGGTTTCATTGGGCGACAGGGCTTGAGATGTCATTTCATCTCAATGTCGGGTAAAAGTCCCACAAAATTGGAAGCAACGTCTCCAAAATGACCTTTACAGTGTTGACGGGGACGTTAAACCTCAAATCAAACAAACAAAAACCAGAAACCCCTAAAGGTACCTTGGCAAACAGTGCAGGCCCAGATCAGACGCCGCAGAATGCGGCGTCTGATCAGGGCCTCCATTGTTTGCTAAATGTTCAGTCATTTTCCAAACAGATTTTGATGAAAACACAACCTGACACCCCTAAATTTTGAAATGGACTCCTGCTATATATAAGGAGGAAGATTCCATTTGGTACAAAAAGGGATAATTAGTAGCGATTCTCATACTCCTGCCAAATAAATAATCCAGATTGCATAACCTTACATAGAGGATCTTACATGAGTGCTCATGTATTATTGAATTTATTAAACGAGTTGAGGGAAATGGATAAAATGCGAGGCTTTGCCAAGCATTTTATCCCTGTTCCTCAACGCGTTTAATAAATTCAATAATACATGAACACGAATGTAAGGTTCTTTTTTAACAAGAATGTCCATATTCCGCCATTAGTAAACGCGACGTCGTTAAGGAGGTCGTACATGTAACGTTACGGGGAGTATCTAACTAATTTGCACATTTAATCCACTAGTGGATTATTGAATTTTTACATGGCGTTATTACACTCTCAGACGCGATGTCATATGATAAATAGGGCTCTTGCTCGTAATTATCGCCCTGTGTCTCTGACTTGTGTTCTGTGCTTTTGCTTGAACATATAATCTGCTCAAACATCATGGCCCACTTGAATGAACATAAACTTTTGTCCGACAGTCATGCATTTAGGAAAAGGCAGAGTTGTGAAACTTGTATCGTGAAAAAGACAATGGGCATTAATCGGCATATTTGTTAATATGTTCTTTCATTCTTCTTTCTCTCCTCATTGAGGTCAGTGGTAAAAATTTCGTCAATGATTTCTCAGACGCTGTAAAAGCTAGGCAATGATGATGTCTTGTATCATGCAAATTGGCTTGAAATCTCGGCATATTTGTCATCTTTTTACTCTTCATATAGACCAATGTATTTTTTATTTCATCAAAGATTTCTCAAAATCCATAAAAGCTAGCAGCCTCAAACTTGGTATGCAATGCAATAATGATGACTTATACTGTCTAAGAGACAATAGGTTTTCTTGGCCCTTTTATACATTTGTTCTTTCATTCTTCATTCTCTCCCATATATGCCAATGTTTAATTTTTGATCAAAGATTTCTCTTAACTATAAAAGCTAGAGGTCACAAACTTGGCATGCTTGGCAATGATGATGACTTTTAACCCTTATGTTGCTGAATATTCATTTAAGCCACACCCATTTCTGTCTATCAACCAATCAAATTACTTGATGTAATTTATTGCCACAAATTCATACAGTGTCGATCCTGAACAGATGGATCTGGATCTACACTGTTTGCAAAGATAGGGGTTGTCGTGAACAGCAAGATAAATGTTAAGAGACGTTGGGTTTTCTTGGCTTATGTATGTTCTTTCATACTTCTTTCTGTCCTTATAGGCCACCATAGTTAAATTTTTCGTCAAAGATTTCTCAGGAATTATAATAGAAAGAAACACCAAACTTGGTACATGTAGACAATGTAATAATGATGACGTATATCCAAAATCTGTGACAAAGCATCTTTCTGTGCCATTTATTCCTGAGATGAGTGTCATTAAAAAAAGAGATACTCAAAGACTCAAAGTCACAGTGGTGCTGTTGGTGGGGCGTATAGTTACCACCTTTGATGTCAAAACCGGAAGCTTCAGCAAATTTTTAGCCTGTTTTGTAGGTTTTGAGTGTGGGTGGGGTATGCTTTCATAAATAAATACACGTATTACCGGTAAGCAACCAACTCTCGTTGTTTCGGTGGCTAACAACTCGTTGGTTGATAAAGGGGGGGGTGCCTATTTGGGGCTTTTTTGGACCCCTACCAAATCTTTTTATTTTTGGCAGACGAATAGCCCATCATAGGTGCTTTATTATGGTATACCTCTTTTCGCGCACAATTATCCATTTTTTCGAGCTACAGGCCTTTAAAAGTGGGTGGGGTAACTTAGCATGTCACTATAGTCTATTTTTAAAGTTAATTTTGGTTATTATTTGTGTGTTATTTTACCAATTTTTCTCCTTATGCAGACAGAGGGATGTCTGAAATGATATTTAGGCACATTTTTCAAAACAATATTGCAAGTTTTGAAGATTAAATGTATTTACCAAACGATAAGATACATTTGCTTATTTTTACCCTTAATTATTAAATATTTTAAAGTGTTTGGTAATATAGGGGACAAACAATGGTGATTCTTGGTCAATACTAGTATTTTTATCAGCACAATTAAACGCAGTGTAGGACTGGTGGACTTGGGCTACATATTATGGTTCAGTGAACTCAGAATTGACAATGGGTGGGGTAATTCAGACGATGATTTCAGTCACTATTGAATCACCTTACCAATAGATCAAAATCATGTTATTTTGATACCATTTATACCATGCCCCAGCACAGTAGCATATCCTGTCATATAGATCTTATATGAGCCAACCCCTATAGTTCACTTGGCACCTCAGTTGAATGTGAGTTTCAGTGTAGATCAGGTGGTCGTGGTATGTGTATGTGTATGTTTCATTGAAATGTGGGCTGTGAGTCTTGACAGCACTCTTCCAAAATATTATTGACATCCCAATAGCCCCTATCAAGACCTATCACATCGCCTTCCAAAAACCATTCCTGAGTATTCTGTTGTATTGGTTTTACTCCTGGGTACGACCCTAGAGATAGAAAATACCTAGCTGATGCTACAATTATCATAACAAGTCTTCAACTAAGGACTGAACTGGGTGTGATCTGGAAACTGTGATTGCCTTTTTCATTATAAATATAAGTTCCATCTGCAACACAGATTGACACATCATCTCTGTCACCAGTTAAGATTACTCTTGCTAGTGCAGCACTAAGAAGGACGTATGATGTACAATTCATTTTTGTTGGGCAGCATGCTCAACGCCTAAATGTTAAGGCACAAATTCAGCCATGAGTGCTTGTCTAGCAGAAGCGATCAATTTGCATTTAATTCTGAAAAGTGTTGGCAACACTGGTAAGTGTCAGGTGTCAAAGTAAATCTGAGGTTACAAAGCAATACCCAAGGTAGGGTAACAAAGATACATTATCATGGGTAAAGGTACATTTGAGGTTACAATACAGTACCTTAGATAGGCTTATGAAGATAGATTGTCAGGTGTTAAGGTACATCTGATGTTGGAAAGCAATACCCAAGGTAGGGTTATAAAGATAGATTGTCAGGTGTAAAGGTACATCTGATGTTACAAAACAGTACCTTAGATAGGCTAATAGAGATAGATTGTCAAGTGTAAAGGTACATTTGATGTTAGAAAGCAATACCCAAGGTAGGGTTATATATTGGATTGTCAGGTGTAAAGGTACATCTGATGTTACAAAACAATACCCAAGGTAGGATATAAAGATAGATTGTCAAGTGTAAAGGTACATCTGATGTTACAAAACAATACCCAAGGTAGGGTTATATATTGGATTGTCAGGTGTAACGGTGCATCTGGTGTTACAAAACAGTACCTTAGATAGGCTTATAAAGATAGATTGTCAGGTGTAAAAGTACATCTGATGTTACAAAACAATACCCAAGGTAGGGTTATAAAGATAGATTGTCAGGTGTAAAGGTACATCTGATGTTACAAAACAATACCAAAGGTAGGGTTATAAAGATAGATTGTCAGGTGTAAAAGTACATCTAATGTTACAAAACAATACCCAAGGTAGGGTTATAAAGATAGATTGTCAGGTGTAAAGGTAAATCCGAGGTTACAAAACAATACCTAAAGGCGGTATAGAATATGGTACGCAGATCAGCGAATGAATAATCTTGCTGGCATTAAATACACATCATCACTATGAGGTATTTGTAAGTTGGTGGGAAAGTAACTGTACCCATCGTCTGAATTACCCCACCTATTGTCAATTCTGAGTTCACTGAACCATAAAATGTAGCCTTAATCCACTGGTTCTACACTGCTTTTAATTGTGCTGATAAAAATACTAGTATTGACCAAGAATCACCATTGTTTGTACCCTATATTACCAAACATTTTAAAATATTTAATGATTAAGGGTAAAAATAAGCAAATGTATCTTATCGTTTGGTAAATTCATTTAATCTTCAAAACTTGCAATATTGTTTTGAAAAATGTGCCTAAATATCATTTCAGACATCCCTCTGTCTGCATAAGGAGAAAAATTGGTAAAATAACACACAAATAATAACCAAAATTAACTTTAAAAATAGACTATAGTGACATGCTAAGTTACCCCACCCACTTTTAAAGGCCTGTAGCTCGAAAAAACGGATAATTGTGCGCGAAAAGAGGTATACCATAATAAAGCACTTATGATGGGCTATTCATCTGCCAAAAATAAAAAGATTTGGTAGGGGTCCAAAAAAGCCCCAAATAGGCACCCCCCCTTTCTTCCTATCACGAAAACACGCCTACATAATTTTGACCCCCTTGAACCCCACTTTTATGTAGTAAAACTGGGGTTTCCGGGGGTATACCTTATCTTTCTTATTTCTGCTCTAAAATATAGATTGTGGGTACTCGTTAGAACCGCCTCGAACTCGAACTTCGAGGCGGTTCTAACGAGTATCCACAATCTAAATTTTGAGCAGAAATAAGAAAAATATCACAAATTTTCATCATAAAATTTTCAGATTTTTGGCGATAAAGGTGGCAATGTGTTTGTGACGGCGTGTTTTCGTAATGCTCTCCGGAACGAGTGGGTCAAAATCATGTGCATTTTTCGGAATATATTGCAGCCTACGATCTGAAAGTTAGCTGAAGATGATACCACATGAGTATTCAAGGTCAATAGAGAATACCAGGTTCGTGTTTTTTTTTATATCAAGTTTATCAGGCAAGGCTTCCAGAACGCTTGCAGTGCCGAGCGATTCTACATGCGTTCTCGAAGCCGAGCCTGATAAACTTGATATCAAATGACACGAATCTGGTATTCTATTTATCAGTTTATCCCCTTCTACACTCTTAAACTAACAATTTACGATTAGTTATTGATGATCCTCAGTGCATCCGAGCATTCTAGCGGTCGATATATTTAGTATAAGCTGACCATATTTTCCAATGATATTTTTTTTTCAGGTAATTTTTCCATTTTTCCCAGTAACAATAACATTGTTGTCATTTGTCCAGTAGTCCGGTTCATTCGTAAAAGTGCAATGTCACGTTGACGTGATAAAGCTCTCTTGTCCTGAGATAGCATATCTTTATCAGGCCAGTGCGTTACAAAGCAATATATATATTGGGGGTAACTGATAAAAGTCTTTCCTTGGCATTCATTGCCCAAGGTCATTCAGATTCGAAAACTAAATTTTGCTTTTCTCAGAAACCACTGGGCGAAAATAAAAAGTATACTCAGAGTACGCCCCCAATATCAATTTAAATCGGTAACATGTATAATACACGCCAAAACCAGACTAAAGCCAACGAAATGAAAGGCAGTATGAATATTATCATTTATCATATGACTTCGCGTCTGAGAGTGTAATAACGCCATGTAATATTTTCGATAATCCACTAGTGGATTAAATATGCAAATTAGCTAGATACGTCCCGTAACGTTACATGTACGACGTCCTTAACGACGTCGCGTTTACTAACGGCGGAAAATTGACATTTTTGTAAACAATCGTGAATAAAATGCGTTTTAAATGTCATATGATAAATAGAATCATGCGTTCGTGCTCATGTATTATTGAATTTATTAAACTCGTTGAGGAAAAGTGATAAAATGCTCGGCAAAGCCTCGCATTTAATCCCATTTCCTCAACTCGTTTAATAAATTTAATAATGCATGAACACTCATGTAAGATCCTCTATTATGACTATGATTTTCGTAATGCCCTATAAAATATTTCAGGAGAAAAGCTCCTTGCCATTTTATGTTGAGCTCAGCAGTATAAAACGTTTCAAGATCTGGTGTATATGTTGCTTAATTATACCAGAAATTGGATAAAAAATTATGTGCTATGAATACAAAGATCACTTTGTCTATAAGGGGAATAGATACACCTGCCCTTTCTACTACAATCGAACTTCAGTGGCTCGAACACCTTTGGAACCTCGAAAATCTGTTCGAGACAGGGGTAGTTCGAGCCACTGAGGTTTCTGTCCGGAGGCATAACGAGATACTTTTAGACATCTTTTCGGTGTTCTATAATGAAAATGTATGCTGTGTGTACTCATTAGAATCGCCTCATCGAGGCGATTCTAATGAGTACATACAGCATACATTTGCAAGATAATAGACCAAAATCTCCCGAATTATCCCCCACTATTTCTTATGTAGAGGATTTCGCTAGGGGCTCAAGAATGGGTTCGACACATCCATGGTAAACGAGCCATCGGTGTTCGAGCCATCGAAGTTCTACTGTATCTTTACGAAGGAGATAACCGGACCCGATAGCTCAGTTGGTAGAGTGTCCGCTCCGGGGAATGGGAGGCCACGGGTTCGATCCCGGGCCGCGACATACCAAAGTCGTTAAGGATGGTACTAGCTGCTCCTCGCTTGGTTCTCAGATTTACGGGATAGAGCTAGGACTGGTCGACCCAGTGCCAGGATAATGTGACTGGGTGTGGTATCATGTAATGTGTCTGGGACATGATACTTCAGTGAGGCAGCACTATAAAAGTGAGCACTGAGCTCCCTGTCGCAACCAGACACCGTCGTGATATGACTGAAAAATTGTTGAAAGCGACGTTAAACCCGAATTCACACACACACACACACACACATTACGAAGGAGATTCTTTTCAGGACTTCCTGGTCGCTTTCCTACAAACAAAGCGTCCCATCAGAAGCAATTTCCCTCCCTTTATGATGAGACGTCAATCATTCTAACACACCTCGCCTATGTAGATAATGGAAAGGAATTGTGATTTATTACGCGACAAATCACTGTGCGTAAGAGCATGACGAGTAATCTTATTTAAATACGCTGTTTTATGACGCCATTCGTAGATTCTTTGACGTTTTACGGTGAAAGGTTATTTCCTCGCTAAAAAAAATATCACACAAGAAGTTAAGAACATAAATGTATTATTTGGTTCTTTTTTGTATTTTAGTACCACTTCAGAGAAAGAAAAAGAAACTGCTGACTTATTCACTGCGATAATTGATTGTGCTTGTTCTTGGACATCTTAATTGTCCATTAACCGTTGCTTTAATATTTTTTCTTGCCATCTGTCTTATGAGTAACAAAGTAAAGATATGTCATTGTCAACCAAAGCATTTTGGGGTCTAAAATTGGTTATAGTTCTTTGTGCACTGCTGCATTTTGGGGTTTAAAATTTGTTTTAGTTCTTTGTGCACTGTTGCATTTTGGGTCTAAAATGTGTTATAGCTCTTTTTGTACTGTTGCATTTTGGGGTCTAAAATTGGTTTTAGTTCTTTGTGCACTGTTGCATTTTGGGTCTAAAATGTGTTATAGTTCTTTTTGTACTGTTGCATTTTTGGGTCTAAAATTGGTTTTAGTTCTTTGTGCACTGTTGCATTTTGGGGTCTAAAAATGGTTTTAGTTCTTTGTGCACCGTTGCATTTTGGGTCTGAAATGTGTTATAGTTCTTTGTGTACTGTTGCATTTTGGGGTCTAAAATTGGTTTTAGTTCTTTGTGCACTGTAGCATTTTGGGTCTAAAATGTGTTATAGTTCTTTGTGCACTGTTGCATTTTGGGGTCTGAAATTGGTTATAGTTCTTTGTGCACTGTTGCATTTTGGGGTCTAAAATGTGTTATAGTTCTTTGTGCACTGTTGCATTTTGGGGTCTAAAATTGGTTTTAGTTCTTTGTGCACTGTTGCATTTTGGGTCTAAAATGTGTTATAGCTCTTTTTGTACTGTTGCATTTTGGGGTCTAAAATTGGTTTTAGTTCTTTGTGCACTGTTGCATTTTGGGTCTAAAATGTGTTATAGTTCTTTTTGTACTGTTGCATTTTGGGGTCTAAAATTGGTTTTAGTTCTTTGTGCACTGTTGCATTTTGGGTCTAAAATGTGTTATAGTTCTTTGTGCACTGTTGCATTTTGGGGTCTAAAATTGGTTATAGTTCTTTGTGCACTGTTGCATTTTGGGGTCTAAAATTGGTTATAGTTCTTTGTGCACTGATGCATTTTGGGGTCTAAAATGTGTTATAGTTCTTTGTGCACTGATGCATTTTGGGGTCTAAAATGTGTTATAGTTCTTTGTGCACTGTTGAAAGTTATCTACAATTTGTAATGGTTCTTCTTTATTTCTTCTGTACTTTATTCTTTTACAGTAAAAATGTTGGCGGGATTTCTTCTAACAAATAGCCAAAGGTTGGAAGAACAAAAGTATTGTTTTTTTTTTTTTGTTTTTTTTTTTGCGAGTAAGTATCGAAATAGATCAGCTCTAATGTGTAATTTGTTGAATAATAAATCAGTTTATGGGCCAGTTGTAAATAGACGAATCACTCGCGCTACGCGCTCGGGATTTGATCTACTTTACATCTGACACAGTTTGTAGGTCAGTTTTTAGTAGAGTAATCATTGGATCTACTTTACGACTGACCTCCAAACTGTGATTAATTACGAAGCAAATCACTGTTAGAGCTGATCCTTTTCATAATTAAAAATGTTTCTAATGCCTGGCCCCAAGGTTAAAAAACTTTTTTCATGCTCAGCTCACCTGAGCATGAAATTTATCCTGCTCATAAATTTTAAAATGCCAACAAAAGTTGGCATTTTAATATTTATGAACAGGACAAATGGCATTCTGTGCTGATCTGAGCAAGAAATGTGCCTCTATCATTTGAATTTTAATATTTATGAGCACTACAAATTTCATGCTCAGCTGATTTGAGCATGAAAAAAATTATAACCTCGGGGCCTGACTTACATGTACGCGTATCTATTCGCCTTTAAATACGGGTTTTATGTTCCGCTAATTTCTCTAAAATGCCGTATCCTGGAAAAAAGACTTTTCCAAGTACATCATGCACATGCACATGTTGATCTGAGTGTTTGGTAGCCGCTTGAGTTAGTTCTTTGAAATCTTTGATAGTCTGTGTGGTTACCCTTTTCGATCTGCGTCTTCGTCTTAAGAGGCTGTTGCCATGATGAAACATTCACCCGTCTCAGTCAACCAACACAAATAAATACACCTTATTCATTAGACAACGGCATTCTGAAATCTTACGCGTCCAAGAAGAATCTCTGCCCTAAAATGCAGTCCGCAAAAATGCACAAGATGTTTGCAATAACACTTTTAGTGTTATGCGCTGTCGCCATCGGTAAGATCTTTTGTTTTTCTTTTCCGTATATTTTCCTTATGGATTTCTCTTCATTACAATTTCATTTCAAAGTATAAGAGATGCACATTTTGCATTCACACTTGCCAAGTACCGGGTATGTGTTCACAGACTGAAAGTGACGCTTACTTATTTATTTTCATTTTTCAAAATGTGCAAAAATGTTTAATTTGTCGGATATGTCGAGGAAAGAAATAGATGGAAATACAACTTTAGGCCTTTCGTTTTACAAACATTGATAATGAAAACAAATTTTTAAATTTAATTTAGAAAATAAATTTATCATCTATAATATAACACTTAAAGATATACCGGAAGCACAAAACCTTTAGTTATGAAATAGATCAGCTCTAGCTGAGATTTGTTGAGTAATAAATCACACTTTGGAGGTCAGTTGTAAATTATATCAAATCACGAGCGCGTAGTACGCGTGTTTTGTCTACTTACAAATGACCGACAAAAACAGTGATTTATTACTCAACAAATCACAAACTCGAGCTTATCTATTTCGATTCTAACACGCTGAATATCGGCAATAATGCTGTTGTTTCCTTCAAAATCTCACAACTGTTCGCCATTGTTAGAAGAAATCCCGCTAAAATTATCTACTGAAACACATGCATTTATACTCCTTTATAACGTTTTCAATGCGAGGATATGACGTAACACCGTCTAACGTCAAGGAAATCGACTAGTGACGTCATAAATTGGTACTTTTTAATGACGTCACTTGCCACGCTCTTCCTTGCCGTGATTTGTTGTAGAATAAAACACAGTTGTTTTCTGTTGCCTATATAGGCGCGCTGTGTTAAAATAAAGATTGAATTTTGAATTTTGTGGAACGCTAATCAAACTAAAGTGCCATTTGGTACCTATCATTCTTCTAATATATATTGTAATATTGGTTCTAGATTTACTGAAAGTATGGAAAAGGGCAAATATTATAAGAATCTTATATGGGTGTGAGGGGTGGATAGAAAAATCCGTCCAAAGGGTCACTGTCCGGCATCACGAGGCTTGCCGAGTGATGCCGGACAGTGATCCTGAGGGACGGATTTTTTCTATCCACCCCTCACATCCATATTTGATTCTCTTTCTTGCATACCTTCCATTTCTTAGCGCGGAATTTCAATGCTGCAGTCACTTCCGTTACCAACGTCCGCCATATTGTGTTGACACTGCAGGAATGTAAAGTGACGTCACGGATCGTGCATGACGTCAACCTTAACGATGGCGCACACAAGGCCGTAATCAACCAGTGCATTTATCAAACACGCCATTTTATTCGATTTGGGGTCGGAACACCAGGGTAAGAACATAAAAATCTATCCCACGGTAAAATCCCGGATTTCCTTGTCTGGTGTGCAAGAAATAGAGAATACCAGGTTCGTTCGTGTCTTTTGATATCAAGTTAATCAGGCAACGCTTCGAGAACACTTGTAGAATCGCTAGGCTTGCCAAGAGATTCTACATGCGTTCAGGCTTTCTTATTTCATTTTTTCCGGGGTGTGTTTCTAAGCAAACCAAAACATGTTCTTAATAACCGATTGCTGGAAACTAGGCATGGCCAACGTTATCTGACATTTTACCTCTTCACTTTCAACTGTGACAGTCACACTAAAACTCAATATTGGTTATCTCCCTTTGACCAAGGCCTATGAAATATACCTGTTGTTTTATCTCAACTGTGTTATAATCCGGCTGTGTGTGAAAACATTTTGGCCTTTATGACCCCGGGGATATTGAACGAGAATCGCTCATGTCATGTCAATAGATGTCTGGTTAATGTTGGTGTCTTTACTATAGTCTTAACGAGCGAGAAAATTACCCTTTTTGAGAAACCGTTAAGAGTGAGTCATTTTTTGTGCTTAATTCATGTATTGGTTCTCACAAATTCATTTTTTGTTCTTGAATGAAATATTCCACTTTATCTATTGGAAAAAAAGAAGAAAAAAAAACTTTATAGTTTATGGGCGTCAGTTGAATTATTTTACATGGCATTGTTTAGAAATGCAATATATTCACAAGTCCATGTAATGAAACCCCTTTAAACTCCACTTTACATAGAGAAAATCGGGGTTTACAGGGATTTACATTTTCTATTTTCTGCTCCAAGACCTAGGTTGTGAATCTTCCTCCAATTGAAGCCCATTTAGAGATATAGTGGGTTTCATATTGATTTTGTTTTACATTAATTTGTACAGAAACACAACATGCTAACAAGTTTGTGTTTTGAACACCCCACTTTATATTGAAAAAAGTGGGATTTACACGGTATTACAATTTGTAATATCTGCACCAAGACATAGTAGATAATCGTTTTTGAGATATGAATTGCCATTTTGGAGATATGGAAAAAAAACAATGTCACGCAGATATGCTATCTTAATGGGTTGACAATAAAGGTCCTGATCTGAGCTTGACGTCTGATCTGAGTTTCAAGATGGAATGTCCATGTTTGGGCTTTCCCGTCCTAAACGCACTTAAATCTGCTTGGCTACCATCATATTGTTAACACGTTCATGAATGACCATCCCTCTAAATCCAACTTTACATACAGAGAACTTTTTTTTTTTGGATATACATGTACATCATTTTTTTTTCGTTTGCCTCAAACATATGTTATGGGTACTCGTTAGAACCGTTATGAGGCGGTTCTAACCAGCACCCACAGGTGGGTACTCGTTAGAACCTACCAAGCACCCACAACTTATGTGTAAAGAAGCATAAATGAGAATAGCGCAATATTTCATTTGCATATTTTAAGGAATATTATTTGTGAACAAGGCAGAACTGGAGTTGTTGGACAACTTAAACATTGGTCATAACTTTTAAACCGTTTGAGATAGAGCCTTTATAGTCGGCCTGTAGGTTCATTGTGACAAGAGCTTCACATTTATAAAAAAAACTGCGACCTTGACCTGTGACCTACTTTAAAGAGAAACATAACATCGGCCATAACTTTTGAAATGTTTGAGATAGAGCCGTCATATTTTGCATGTAGAATCCTTGTTACAAAGTTTTCACGCCCATTAAAAAATGACCTGTGACCTTGTGTCACCCACTTAAAAAGAACAACAAAAAAGCATTTGTCAAAATTTTGGAACCGTTTAAGATAGAGCCTTTATATTTTGCATGTAGACTCCTTGTGCCAAGGGCTTTCCACTCGTACAAAAATGACCTGCGACCAACTTTGAAGAAATAGTTGACCTTGCCGGGGACATGTACATGTTTTACAAAACATCTTGTTCTGATGAAATTTGTCCTCCAAAAATAGGCTGAGGGTGCTCGTTCGAATCGCCTCAATGTAGCGGTTCTTACAACTGCCCACAACCTATGTCTTGGAGCTGAAAATAAAGAAAATAATGTACTCCCCGTAAACCCCACTTTCTCTTTTTAAAGTCGAGTTTACAGGGCTATTTATTACACGGACCTTTTATCGCGATTCATTTAAGCAAGCAGTGAAGTCTCGGATGAGACATGGAGTCTTAATTATTTTAACAATTTTTATCTAAATTATTTTTGATTCACCGTTCATAGGTTTATGAAATCACTTTTTAATTACAAATACTGGTCTAATGGCTGCTGTTATTGGTTGAAAGATTAGCGGCGCGCGTCAAGATACTTGGTGATAATTCGATTATCGACAAGTAGTCGGAAGTGTGCTTACTCAATGTACTGATCGATTAACAATCCATCATGACCGATTATATTGACGAGTGTCATTTACCTGAGAGGTAGAAACGAATTTTACGTTCATTATTTTTATCTGTAAGTTCACAATCCTGTTTTGAGGAGAAAGAAAGAGTGCATATGATTATTATCGTTATGTGAGAGAGAAAGAAAGATATATTTATCGTCACTTAAGAAAGAAAGATTTACTCGTTTTGCCCATCAATAACCAAAACCTTTTCTTCTGTACAAGACATAGATTGTGGGTACTCTATAGAACGGTTCTAGCAAATCCTGGATAATATGTATCTGTCTGTTATATAACCATGTCACTGAAGCAATTAAAATAAATTTTAAAGCAACGGTTCTAGCAATAACCCACAACATATACATGGAAAACGAAAGAAGGTACTATGTCAAACGGATGTATTCTCGTAACATGGACCCAGTATACACGTATATTTCACGGCTCCCGCCCATCGGGGCTTGAAGAGATAGATTGGCTGCATGCTGCTTCCAGGCAGAGCTGAAACCGGAAGCACACGAGTACTGGTAAACCGCTTAGAGGATCTAAGCCTGCCCAGGCAAAGCGGTGCTAGTCGGACCGTCCATGCTTATAAACGCTATTGGTTTTATTGAGCGACAGGGTTTGAGATGTCATTTTATCTCACTGTCGGGTAAAAGTCCCACAAAATTGGAAGCAACGTCTCCAAAATGACCTATTCAGTGTTGACGGTGACCTTAAACTTCAAATCAAACAAACAAAACAAACGTGTATATTGGATCCAAATAATAATAATAATAATATACTCGTTATCTAAATAACACCTTTATTGCACGACCCGCAGAAAAAGCAACCGACTGAAGTCGGTTGGTTTCTAAGAGTGCCCTAAAATCACCGTGTCATTCTGTCATTCGTTCATTCGGTCTTTCTGTCAGTCTGTCCGTCCGTAACCCGTTTGTGAAAATTGGTGATAGTGACTTAACCGCTTGGAATATTTAAACAATTTTTGGCATACTGATAGATATCAATGAGATCTAACCAATGAACTTGCGAAATATTACATTCCATTTAGTATAGCATCGCCGAGGCGAAAAATGTGAAAATTTTCGAACTGCTTCTCCTCGGAAACCGTTGGGCCGATTGAAGTCAAATTTCATATGTAGCCTCTATGGGATGGGTTAATCCAAATTTTGCTCATGGGGTCCAGGTCACATGACCAAAAAGGCCGCCAAGCCATATATGGTCTGTCTGTCCGTCCGTAACCCGTTTGTGAAAATTGGTGATAGTGACTTAACCGCTTGGAATATTTAAACAATGTTTGGCATACTGATAGATATCAATGAGATCTAACCAATGAATTTGCGAAATATTACATTCCATTTAGTAAGGCTCGCCGAGGCGAAAAATGTAAAAAGTTTCGAACTGCTTCTCCTCGGAAACCGTTGGGCCGATTGAAGTCAAACTTCATATGGAGCTTTTATGGGATAGGGGAAACCTAAATTTGCTCATGGGGTCCAGGTCACTTGACCAAAATTGCCGCCAAGCCATATATGGTAAAAACCCTTCAAAAATAGTCTTCTCCAGAATCACTAGGCAGATTTCCACGAAACTGGATAAATAGCATCTCGGACGTAGGCCCATCATAAATTGCTAAAATGGTGACCCTGGAATGACCTTGACCTTCTTTGGGTCCGTCCTTAACCCGTTTGTGAAAATTGGTGATAGTGATTTAACCGCTTGGAATATTTAAACAATTTTTGACATACTGATAGATATCAATGAAATCTAACCAATGAACTTGCGAAATATTACATTCCATTTATTTTAGCCTTGCCGAGGCAAAAAATGTGAAAACTTTCGAACTGCTTCTCCTCGGAAACCGTTGGGCCGATTGAAATCAAATTTCATATGAAGCCTCTTTGGGATGGGGGAAACCAAAATTTGCTCATGGTTCTAGGTCACATGACCAAAATGGCCGCCAAGCCATATATGGTCTGTCTGTCCGTCCGTAACCCGTTTGTGAAAATTGGTGATAGTGACTTAACCGCTTGGAATATTTAAACAATGTTTGGCATACTGATAGATATCAATGAGATCTTACCACTGAACTTGCGAAATATTACCTTCCATTTAGTATAGCCTCGCCGAGACGAAAAATAAGAAAATTTTCGAACTGCTTCTCCTCGGAAACCGTTGGGCCGATTGAAGTCAAATTTCATATGAGCCTCTATGGGATGGGGAAAACCAAAATTGGCTCATGAGGTCCAGGTCACATGACCAAAATGGCCGCCAAGCCATATATGGTAAAAACCCTTCAATAGTCTTCTCAAGAACCACTGGGCAGATTTCCACGAAACTTGATAAATAGCATCTGGGACGTAGGCCTATCATAAGTTGCTAAAATGGTGACCCTGGGTTGACCTTGACCTTCTTTGTGCCTAGGTAAAACTTTGACACATATGCTTTTGTATTGGAAATGTGAGAATGCATTTTATCCTGCAAACGATTCAGAATACAGTACTAAAGTATAAGATATATTTTTGCTCCTTACGATAAGGCGCATTTATTGGGGGAACCGTTTTAGGTCCAGGTCACATGACCAAAATGGCCGCCATACCCATATATGGTAACACTCATAAAGCTAAAAGCATCCGGCGGGTCGTGCACTTCAGCTGAAGCACTGGTTCTGCTTAGAACTTAATGCATGTGAATAAAGTTATTCGATATACCCTTCGCGCGTGTCCATTAATCTTCAGGCTTCCTGACGGTCAGAAGCCGGTATGCGATACAAATTACCTGTGTCATATTAAAGAAGCGATATTGTCTTCAGCTTAAATACACGTGATGTTTCCCCCCTGAGTGAGCGAAAAATATATGGGCGCAGAACCGCCAAATTGATATGGTTCTTACAAGTACTTTCTATCTATGTTTTGGTGTAAAATCATAATGATTCCTGATTACCCGACTGTTTTATATAAAGTTGGGTTTACATGCATATTCTTTTTCACATCATCATGGAAAGAACACCAGAAAAAGGGTACACACCTTATCTTAAATCATTTAACAGTTGAAATAAATAAATAAATAAATAAATAAATAAATAAATAAGATCATTAGATTAAAGATTATAAATAAATGAATAGAAAATAAAATAATAATAATAAAAAAATATAATAATAGACACATTACGATAATACATCCGTGCGGCATAGTGCATTTTTGATATCTCAAAACAGTTAATTTGTCAAAGTAGGCTCATTTATACTTAAAACATAGGTTTTATATTCTCGTTAGAACCGCCTCATTGTGGTGGCTCTAAAGAGTGCCAACAACCTATGTTTTGGAGAAGAAGAGAAAAAAAAATGAATACCAAAGCAAACCCCAATTTTTCTCTATATAAAGCAGTTTTAATGAGGTTCATTACCATCAAGATAATACTAATGAATACAAAATAATTAACATAGGCATTAATGGCATCTTTACGGTTATTATTTGATTTACCAGACTGAATTCGCAATAGCATTTAAATTATCAAACGCATGTTACAAAAAATAATAAATAAAACAAACATTCCTGTGGTATTCCAGCAAAACAATGTACGAACAACGAAATGCCAGATTATCCTGTATCTGAGTAATTGGAATAAGATATATATTATAACAAAGTTAATTTTTAACTTTTTAGAAATTTCGTGACGAATTCACATGGGTTTCTTTCTTTCTTTCTTTCTTTCAGTTGTAATCATACAAACATACAAAACAAACAAATGTAATCATAAATTTAACAATGTTTATTTAACTTTGCGTAGTAAGTATAAAGAAAGTGTAAAAAGTAGAAGTAAAACAAAGATCAGGAATTGATACAATTAACTTACTCCATCCATAAAAGACACCAAAGGGAAAGAAATACAAACATTAAGCGACCAGACCATAATGGAAACCTAAACAAAGGAAGGCCATATGGACAGTTACTTTCCCACAAAATGGCCATATGGCCATCCAAAATTAAAAGACACAAGTGATACACACAGTAAGTAACAAACAACAACATAAATAAATCGCCACAGAAGAGCCGCCTTGGAACGGTCAGTGGAAGATTTCCACTGGGGGGCCTAAATCGATTTTACGTGGCCACAATCCTCGCCCTTACTTCCGTCGCGATTTAGACAAATAATTTGTTCAGTCCGCATGAAGGCCTCCTAACTCATCAGTGCAACATCTCCGTGAACACAGAAATCAAAGAACCACAGAGGTGAGACAACGGTGAGGACTCGACAGCAAGAAACCACTGAAATGCTGGAGCAAAAGAAAACCAACAGTAAGACTCCGATGAGCCCGACCAGAGACAGAGTATCAGGCACCAACCAACATTATCTCTTTAATTTTCAATAAGCCTTTACGTTGGAGCCGTCATAGAATCTGAGGCCTGACCCACCGGCGTGCAATTAAAGAGGGAAGCAAAGTTGCCAACCGTGATTGGGTTAACTACCATGCATGCAGTCTGTCGTATAATATCCATGTTGTACCCAATCTTTTTATATCGAAGAATGATTTTACGAAATTGGGTGCTGAAGTCATTGCGGTTATATATTTTTCTGAATTTATATACTAAGTCACCATAAAATTCGGGTTCCGATAGACCTTGTTGCAGAAGAGATTTAAGTCCAATATTGAATTTTGAAATTAAATCAGAATGGCGTCTATAAAATTTTGAAAAGGCTTTGCGTAGTTTATGGTACCGATAACCCTGATTAAGAAGTTTAGCCGTTAATAATTTATTACGAGTGTTGAAGTCAGTTACATGACTACACACTCTAGCAAATCGAATTAATTGCGAAATATAAACGCCATAGGATGGCGCACGAGGAACATCACCATCCAAAAAAGGAAAATTTACAATCTCAAAATCAAAGTCATCGCGTTTATCATAAATTTTGCACGAAACAAATCCATCTACAATAGATAGATGTAAATCCAAAAACGGGGCCTCGGTATCAGAAGAATTTGCTTTATTTAACTGAAGTTCTAGGGGGTAAATCTGACTGATCAAACCATCAAAATAGGTATTATCAATATTTAATAAATCATCTAAATATCTAGAAGTAGAGCTAAAGGCTTCAATAATTTCAGATTGGTTATCAATGGAAAGCGACAAAATGAAGTCTCAGGCCATAAAACCAATAATTATGTGAATAAATAAATAAATAATAAATAAGATATATAATAAATAAATAAGATGCAGATCAGACACTGCATTTTTAGATTGATTTACATTCCAAGAAGATGCCCAGGCAAAGATGTGTTGATTTCACAGTCGACTGAAAATGACCCGCTTTGGGATTACACGCGTGTGTAGACAATAAAGCTTTTCCTGAATAAGCTCCAAATTTAATCGCAAAATGCCGTAATTAAATATTGTTTTTGAAATATTATAATTGCTATCAAAATGCACAATATTGTAAACACATTGCGTCTGATACAGGCGCTTTTTTGCAGTATTAACAGAAAGTGCAGATTTAGCCGTTAAAGTAGGATACTGACGTTGTTTTCCACAGTTTTGTATGCTTCATGTAAGGATTAAGGGTTGTTAATTTAAAAATAAAAATGCCGGCCGCTAATTAGATAAAAGTTCCATTTATTTGATAACTTTTTGAAGAAATGTAAACGGACAACTAGATTAAAACGGAACATGTTTGTCAAATTGAAAAATAAATAAGTTATATTTGTTTAAAAATTGTTTTCCATTAAAGCGCCTGCTATTTCCAACAAGAGATTCTGTACAGGTAAGCCGAGAAGGTCAGCGCACAGTAAAAGGCTTAATCCTTTGCGCCAAAGGCATAAATGTCAATAATAGTTGCGACTGGACTACGATGTGAGAGCAAATTTGATATAAGTTTATTGATAGATTTTGCAGGTGATCTTTCTAAGGCTTTGGCCATTTAACTTGTTTTTCGTGAAGCTTGCAGGACTTTCCAGTTTGTATGATTTTGTAGCTTATAGTATTGTTTGGTTCGTTTTTTGTATTTCTGCACCACAAAAGAGAACAAAAAGGTACTGCTGCCTTTTTTCCACTGCGATTATTAATTGTGATTGATCTTGGACATCCTTATTTTTCCTTAACCGTTTGGATTGTCTTTCGGTCTCTGGCTCAAAGTGATGAACCCAACACTCATCCTGAGTGACAAAAAGGTCAAGACAACCATCTTGGTCTGCTTCAAAAATAGCAAAGTTGGCTTGTGACAGGTTCAGTCTGGTCAACTTTTGGTCAGGCGTCAAAAGCCGTGGCACCCATCTGGCGGAAACCTTCGTCATTCCTAATTTACTGTGTAGAATGTTCTCTACTCGTTCACGGGAGATGCCAACAGTGTTAGCTAACTGATTCACAGTTAAACGCCTGCCATCCATCGCGGCCCTGGGCACTTGGCTGGTGGTTTCCTCAGTTGTTGCCGTTGTGGGTCGTCCAAACCGGTCATCATCTTCAAGGCTGTCCTTGCCCATCTTAAAATTTGCTGCCCACCATTTCACGGTTGCATACGAAGGAGCATCATCCCCTAATATAGCAACCATATCGGCATGAAAGTCCTTAGGAGCTAATCCCTTTTTTATGGAGGTACTTGATGACACCACGATGCCAGATTTTGTCCATTTTCTCAAAAAAAAAAAAAAAAAAAACGTGCTAGTATCAATTTTCAAAGTCTACAATTTCTACGTTATTACAGGTAAACTTGAACTCATTTGAGTCAAATCAAGTAATAAAGGTTTGGATTTAATGAATACAAAATTTCATGGCTGTTCGATGCCTGCTTCTTGGTCAGGCTCAGAACTTTTCAGCCTACCCTCGTAGAGGACATGCCATTTGTCTAAAATTTGTTATAGTTCTTTGTGCGCTGTTGCAAGTTATCTACAATTTGTAATGGTTCTTCTTTGAAAGTTTCTTCTGTACTTTATTATAAAGTATTTTTCCATTCTTGCCATTTCTTATCCAATTTGCTTTAGTTATCTGTGTTTTTGCAAGTTCTTCTACGATTTATAATGGTTCTTCCTTGAATATATAGAGAATACCAGGTGAGTGTCTTTTGATATCAAGTTTATTAGGCAATGCTTCGAGAACGCTTGTAGAATCGCGAGGCTTGCCGAGCGATTCTACATGCGTTCTCGAAGCCGAGCCTGATAAACTTAATATCAAATGACACGAATCTGGTATTCTGTTTATCAGTTTATATCACCCTTGTACACTCTTAAATTAGCAATTTACGATCAGTTATCAATGGTCCTCAGTGCGTCCCAACATTCCGGCCGTCGATATTTATTTTTGTATCAGATTTCCATATTTTTTCCTACAATATCTTTTTTTTTTCAAGTATTTTTTTTTTCTCCATTTTTCCAGTAATAATAATAGTTGTTCAGATATTTTCTAGTAGTCCGGTTCATTCATTAAAGTGCAATGTCAAGTTGATCTGATAAAGCTCACTTGTCCTGAGATAGCATATCTTTATCAGGTCAATGCGCTGCAATGAAATTAATAAAGAGGTTAACTGATAATGTAAGTTCTTCACACTGATATAACATTTTTTTTTTCATTGTTGCTATTAATTCTAGAGATCTTGCAACAATCTCATCACTTGCTCGGTCTACGCATCAGACACAAGATCATGAACTGGTTTGTGAACTGGTTTCTCTGTAGCTACTCTAAAAAGCTATGTAATAGGTCGATATGTTAAAATTAGAGATAATGAATAGATAATATATTATTGATTTTCTTTTTGAAGTTACAATTTCCCAATATAAGATTATATTTGCATATTTTCTGCGATACTTATATGTTAAAGGTGTCACTGATGGGTGCTGGTGCTCAATCTGTGACCTTGTCGTGCATTATTCAAGTTGGGATTCCTATGCATCTGAGGTAAGCCTAGTCAATTATAAATCATATTTTGCTTGAATACTTTAACCCATATTCCACTTCATAGCTTCGAGCAGGTCCATTCATAGATTAAGTGTAGGTTACCCTATAAGACTTTTATATGGGTGTCAGGGGTGGATAGAAAAATCCGTCCCTCGGGATCACTGTTTGTCATCACTCGGCAAGCCTCGTGATGCCGGACAGTGACCCTCGGGACGGATTTTTCTATTCACCCCTCACACCCATGTAGGATTCTTTTTCTTGTATACTTTTCATTTCTGAGCATGGATTTTTTTATAATACAGTCACCTCTGTTGCCGATGTCCGCCATGTTATCATGACCGTGTTGTGATGTTTAGTGACGTGCTATGAAGTCAACCTTAATGACGGCGCATATGAGGTCGTATTATAAGAATCTTATATGAGTGTGAGGGGTGGATGGAAAAATCCGTCCCGAGGGTCACTGTCCGGCATCACGAGGCTTGCCGAGTGATGTCAAACAGTGATCCCGAGGGACGGATTTTTCTATCCACCCCTCACACCCATATAGGATTCTTTTTCTTGCATACCTTCCATTTTTTACCGCGGATTTTAACGCTGCAATCACTTCGGTTACCGACGTCCGCCATATTGTGATGACACTACAGGAATGTTTAGTGACGTCACGTATCGTGGTGTAACGTCAACATTAACGACGACGCATATCTCGAAAGTATCCTAAATGGAGTGAGAACACTATAATTCTCACGCGACGACTTGTAATCGTGTAGTTCATAGGAAATGTTGGCTGTTCACCGTGTAGACCAGGCCTCGTTTTAGGAAAGTTTGCAACGGTGTGGACCAAGATTTTGTTTACCATATAAACATCTTTGCTTGGTTTATGAAATTGATGTTTAAATATTCATTTCATGGTCGTTTAAGGTTACTGACCTGAGATAAGATGGATGCGATACCCATTGTCTTGTTGTTTTTCGGGTCGATCGGTTTACGATCGACCCTAATTAACTAAATGGCCAAACGGCATTCCTGCAGTTGTCCACGTGACCATCACTGATTTGGGAAAACCAATATTATGTTTTATTACTAGAACTTGAAACGTTGCGCTTTTTATCGATGCAACAAGAGCTATCTATAGAGTCTGTGCTGGATAACACCCAGATCAAACTCCGTGGAATGTTGCGAAATCCAGGCCACGATGTCACGTGACGTCTTTCGGAACATTCTATTTATAAAACTGTTACACAAATGTATGCCAAGTCGAGTAAAAATAGACTTTTCGCACTCCTGCTAAGAACATAATTTTAGAACCCTGAAATGTTTAAGTGCAAAAATGAGTAGCCCAGGCTTTATAGGTGGTACCGTTATTAGACATACAGCTCAGACCAAGATCGGATATAGAGTACATTGCTTCTGATCAGGTCAGCACTGTTCGCCATATGTATGCAACACGTTTTGAACATGATTCAGGGCCGTTCGCAGACTCTGCAAAGGGGCGGGTTGAGGATGCGAATTTCAGGTATTTTGCAGAGGGTGAAAAACTGTATGAATCTGAAATAATTTCCAAAAGATGACAGGGGGCTGCGTTTGCACCCTCCCCACTCTGTTGAACAAAATCCAAGTACTATCCTAAGACGTCAGAGCGCAGCGTAAGAAGAAAATTCTGGACTGTGCTCGTTTGTTTGATTTAAGGTTTAACGTCACCGTCAACACTGTAAATGTCATTTGGAGACGTTACTTCCAATGTTACGGGACTTTCAGCTCTGCGTGGAAGCATCATGCAGCCCATCTATTTATTCAAGCCACGATGGGCGGGGGCGGGTGGACTGTGCTCTTACACCTGGGCATTGGAAACAGAATCTTCATAATCAGACGCCACATAACGCGATGTCTGATCAGCTCTACTGTGCTTGCTTAAAGTTAAACGAACAGTTCGATTTTCAGCTCAGGACTATTTTCCCAACCTACACTCAGAGACGATCGACCCACCAGTACTCTCAGTGCTTTGATTTTTCAAGTAACTCTTTGAGCTTGTTTGTTTGTATTAGACGTTAACAGCCCTTATTCAACACTATTTTAGGTAATTTTTGAGCCGATCAGTTCATCTATCCACACATGTCCCGGGCAGGCTTATACGTAAGCGGTTAACCAGTACAGTGCACATTCTCTCGCCAGAAACTGACAACTGCCCTTCTTGAATGAGCGGAAGGCTTTGAGCATTGAAGAAATGCAATCAAAATATCCTCAAGGTGTCATTTGCATTATGTTTTGTTGTTGACTCCGATTTTGTGGCACTTTTCACCGACATGGAGAGCTCATGATGCCGTGTTTCGGTATTGTAATTTGAATACGTCATTCAGCTGCATGCTTGGAAGATGCATGATTGCATTGATTACGAACAATTTTAATCCATTGTATGCGGGAAACCCCTAAAGGGGGTACTTGGCAAACAGTGCAGGTCCAGATCAGCCGACACAGAACGTGGTGTCTGATCATGACCTGCACTATTTGCTAACAGACTTTTCCGTCAAAAATAGAATAAAAACGACAAAAAAACAAAAAAAACAAAACAAAAACACACACACACACACACACACACACTCGGCCTGCATCCCTTATATGACAAATGGACTTGTCCAACATATAACAATGGAAGAGTCCACTAGCATACAATGGGTTAAATGTTGAAAGTACAGTCTATTTTGGTAAGACAACATACAGTCAACCCTCTATATACCGACATTCGATATAACGACACTGTTTGTAACGACAAGCTGAGACAATAAATGGATTTATTTTATACTCTGCAGTGAAATCAATGCATAGCTGATGATATTTTCACACTGTGAAAAGTAACGTGACCTTGCTATTTTCACAGTAGCAGCCCGCACTACTTTTTCTCGTCAAAGTTAATATGTTATCGATAAAATAATTCTGTAAAACACGTTGAAAAGCACTCTTTGAACTGTAAAAATGCCGTATTCAAAATGACGGTCTGTTTATGTTTTGAAACTGAGAGTTGTGACGTTATAGCCAGGTTAAAATTGCGGCGTATGATGCGATTGATCAATGACCGTAAATATCCGTCTAAAATTATAAACTAAAAGAAAATTTACTTTTTTCGACGGATACTAAAAATATTTCATCTCGTGTGTTGAAAACATTCGAATATTGACTCGTGCTTCGCACTCGTAAAAGTCTGGATGCTTTCAACACACTCGATGAAATATGTTTGGTATCCATCGCAAAAGAGTAAATATCCTGTTTTTACTCAAGAATGTTGCTTTCAATACTCAAGAAACAAATGTTGTAGCCGAGGCGATTCATAGAGGATATATACTGTTTTGAGGCGGATACCAAAACTATTTCAACGAGTGTGTTGAAAACATTCAAATTTTCACGAGTGCGAAGTCAACACACGAGGTGAAATATTTTTGGTGTTTCAAAACATAAACAGATCGCCATTTTGAATATAGCATTTTTACAATTCAAAGGGTGCTTTTCAAGGTACTTTACAGAAATATTTTATCGATATCATAAGGATTTTGGCGAGAAAAAGTAGTTCGGGCTGCTACTGTGAAAATAACAAGATCATGTTATTTTTGACAGCGTGAAAATATCATACATTTTCACAATATGAAAATATCATTTATGTTTGTTTCAGATATGCATTGATTTCACTGCAGAGTATTAACAATAACTAATGTTCGAAGCAATTTTAACAACACTTGTTATTTGGAGTATTTAAGGAAAAAAATGACCATTTATTACCTATTCTAACACTGGCCGCCTATATAGCCAATGTTGTATCCGGTGATTTATTGAGTGGCAAATCACTAGGTGAAAAAACGTGACGCAAAGAGCCGCCGTTTTCGACGTTTTGCGACGCCATCGAACGTTTCCTTGACGTCACAGCAGACGGATTAACGACTTTTTCAGACTTAAAGTACGTTACAAAAACATGTAACTGCAGGTGTTACAGTCAAACATGGCGAGATCCTTCAAAAATGGCAGAATGTTGAGAGAATAGGAAGGAAACAACAGCATTTAGTCGACCCTCAATGTGTTATAATCGAAATAGATCAGCTCTATTGCGTGATTTGTTGAGTAATAAATCACAGTTTGTTGGTCAGTTGTATGTTGATAAAAGCACTCGCGCTACGCGACCTCCAAACATTGTTATATTAGCCAACATCACGAAAATACGCCTTTATGATTTTGACCCCCCTGAACCCCACTTTTATATAGTAAAAATAGGGTTTACAATGGTAAACCTTATTTTTCTTATTTCTGCTCTAAAAAATTTGGTACATGTTAGAACCGCCTCGAGGCAGTCCTAACGAGTACACATAGTCTATATTTTGAACAGAAATAAGAAAAATATCACACTTTTTCATCTTAATTTTTTTTCGGTGGTAAAGTTTTCAATGTATTTGTATAGGCATGTTTTCGTAATGACAAATCACATCTGGAACTGATCTATTTCTTATTCTAACACAGTGCGCCTATAAAGGCAATGGAAAAAACGGTGTTTTATTCTACAACAAATCACGGCAAGGAAGAGCGTGACGAGTGGCGTCATTAAATACTGCAAATTTATGACGTCATTAGTCTATTTCATTGACGTTGGACGGTGTAACGTCATTTTCTCGCATCGAAAACGTTAGAAAAGGATATTAATGTATGTGTTTCAGTCGATAATTTTAGCGGGATTTCTTCTAACAAGGGCGAAAAGTTGTGAGATTTTGAAGGAAACAACAACATTATTGCCGTTTTTCAGCGTGTTAGAATCGAAATAGATCAGCTCTTGTCTGTGATTTTGTTGAGCAATAAATCACAGTTTGTCGGTCAGTTGTAAGTAGACAAATCACGCGCGCTACGCGCTCGTGATTTGTCTACTTTACAACTGACCTCCAAACTGTGATTTATTACTCAACAAATCACAGTTAGAGCTGATCTTTTTCTTAAACTATGCTAGAGCTACTCAGGACTGGGACTCTTCATAGCGGCAAATTCTTTTTACTGGCAAAATGTTAGAGCGTCTTTCATGAGTGTTCATGTATAATTGAATTTATTGAACGAGTCCAGGAAAAGGGTTAAAATGCGAGGCTTTGTCGAGCATTTTATCCCTTTTCCTCAACGAATTTTATATTTGGTATAGAGGATCTTACACGAGTGTTCATATTAAACGAGTTGAGGAAAAGGTATAAAATGCGAGGTTTCGCCGAGAGTATTATCCATTTTCCTCAACAAATTTAATAAATAGTTTCAATAGAGGATCTTACATGAGTGTTCATGTAATACTGAATTTTAATGAGTTAATGAAAAGGGATAAAATTCGAGGCTTTGCCGAACATTTTAACCCTTTTCCTCAACGAATTTATGAGGTATATTACATGAGTGTTCAAGTAATATTGAATTAATTAAATGAGTTGAGGGAAAAGGTATACAATGCGAGTCTTCGCCGAGCATTTTATCCCTTTTCCACAACGAGTTTTATAAATTCGCTCATACATGACCACGACAGCAAGAATCTTTTTTGTCATATGACATTTAAAAACGCATTTCATTCACGATTTTTAACAGCAAATGTCAATATTCCTCCACTAGTTAACGCGACATCGAACGCGTAACGTTACGGGGCGTATCCAGCTTATTTGCATGCTTAATCCACAGGTGGAATACTGAATTTATTTCATGGCGTTTTTACATTCTCAGACGCGGCGTTAGAAGCCTCCGTGGTGCAGTGGTTACGCTACTCGCCTTGTAAACCAGGGGTCGCAGGATCGATCCCGGGCTCCAGACTTTCGGATGAGTCTTTAAACCGAGGTCCCGTCTCCGTATGACCTTAGCTGTTGGTGGGACGTAAAACTAAAACTCACTCACTCACTCAGACGCGGCGTCGTATGATAAAACGCGGACCGTCTGCAATTGTCTGCTCAGTAGAGGAAACGCTTAAGTTATGTAATCTGAGCTAAATGCCTTATTAAGGTGAAGCAAAATATTCAGGAATACCTACATCTTTTTTCATACTTTGCATTAACCGATTGCAGGATGATATTCTGGATGCACTGAATGCAACCTGTTCGACTTGGCCATTCAACCAACAAGGTGAATGTAACGAAATAGTATCAGGTGAGGATGGTTTGTATTTATCATCTGAGCTTTTCGAGGGAGCCCCAAAAGATGCGGTTTGTACAAACAGAGGATTATGCGGAAAAAAGGTATATTTTTCCCATCAACTACAAAGTGAACCTATATGAACCGCGTCATGAAAATTGTCTTTTGTTGAATAATTCACCCGCTACCCAGCAGGCACAGGACGTGATTGTGACGTCACATCAACGTCGATACGACATCATTACGTTTATGTAACATCACATATACGTCGGTGCAACGCCCAAAAGATATGAAGATTATTTGTTTTTGTTTTTTTTCAATTTAATGCTCAACTCAGCCGAGTATAAAATTTGTGTGTGTAATACTCATAAAAATTGAAATTCAAATTAAGGAGGTGAGTCAACAGAAATTTCTTTTGTTCTACTCATGAATTTTAAGATGTTAGCTGTTGTTGGCATCTTAAAATTACAGGAGAGGGCAAATTTTATGCTCAAGTGATTTAAGAATGAGTTGTTTTTTCCTACTCCGATCAACAGTACCATTTGAACCAGCGCACGACAAAACCTACAATAAGACATGTGCGCCAAGCAAAGACTCAGATTAGCCTGCGCATCCGCGCAGTCTGATCAGAGTCTTCGTTGTGCGTTCTAAGGATAGCTAAGTGCCCAATGCTCCTTCATGCAGCAAGAGAAGTTTCTGGTTAGATTATATAGATGCGCAGGCTGATCTAATTCTTCGCTGGGCGCACATGTAAATTGTAGGAAATGCTGTGCCCCGGCTCATATACTTTTGCTCATAAATTTTAAACGGTTTACTGTTGTAGTCATTTTAACCCTTCTCTTGCTGAATATTCAGTTTAGCCACACCCATCTCTGTCTATTAACCAATCAAACTACTTGATGTAATTTATTGCTACAAATTCATAAACTGAATGCCAAACAGTGTAGATCCTGATCAGATGGCTTCTTCAGAAGCCATCTGATCTGGATCTACACTGTTTCCAAAGAAAAGGGTTGTCGTGAACAGCATGATAAGAGTTAAATTGATTTATGAGGAGCACAAAGTTCGAGCTCGAGTGAGCTGAGCATGAAAACAAGAGGACCAGGATGGTCCTATATCGCTCACTTGAGCTAACAGATTCAAAGTTTCAGGATGATCCAATCTTTACTGAAGGATTTATGCTGATGGCAAGGTCAAAACAGGCATTTTCAGCATTCAAGGGGACGTAACTCTACGAGAGGAAGACATCATCAGTTTTAAACTGATCCAAACTTTTATTCCCAACCTACTTATATGCTAGTTTCAGGAAGATTAAATCAAACCTAAGGGCCTTATGGTGATGACAAGCTACGAAAGAGGCATTTTCAGCAAAGCAGGGAACTTGAGTATGAGTAATTTGTCAACAATGTTAGTTTGCAATCTCATGCAAGCTTTTATCCCTGGCTTACTTATATGTAAGTTTCAGGAAAATCCGTTCAAAACTGAGGGACGTATGATGATGACAAGGTCAATCAAAGCGCTGAGAGTGCTGATGGGGCGATGGTTTGTAATCTTTGGATAGTGTTAGGGAAATTTTGCATCTGGTTAGTAGTATTTAAAAACCAGGCTTAAAGAATGTCGTAGTTTAAATAGAGCTAGAATATAATGGGGGTCACTGATGAGGCATAATTTGACGAAACTTGCTACTCTGACTGAGAAAATTTGTACAATTGACGGTTTACTTGTCTTTGATCCAAGGCAGAAATCTAAGCAGAAACATTATCTACAGCTGACGTAATTCTATGATAACCTTATCAGTTTTCGATCTCATCCGAGCTTTTATCCCTGACTTACTTACAAGTAAGTTTCAAGAAGATCCGGGCTACGGTGATGACAAGGTCAAAAGTAAGCATTTTCTGCCATCAAGGGGGACGTTACTCTATGATAAATAGGCCGAACTCATCTCTTTTCGAACTCACTTGAGCTTTGATGTCCCTAAATTTATGGGGTGCCGTTTTACTATTTAATACAATTTCGAGATATCTAAAATTTTATTATAGATATCTATATTCAAATTATAGATGTCTATAAATCAAATTATAGATATCTATAATTAACATTATTGATATCTATTATTATCAGTATTTTTTTGATATCATAAAATGTGATCAATGATATGTAATATATATTTCTTGATATCTATAAATTTGTTTTATGATATCCATTATTCCGTTGCATATTTAGATATCTAAAATCAAATTATAGATATCCATAATTATAATTAATGATATCTATATTTCAGTTTATAGATATCTAAAATGTAAAGAATTATTGATATCTAAAACAAATTGTATAATTATATTGCTATCTCATATGCCATCCGATTTATGGATGTCAATAATTAGATTTGTTTGTATGAGTTGAGGTTTTACACCCCCTCAACACTTTTTAGGTGATGTTTGAGACACTGCTTCCAATTTTATGGGACTTTTACTCGACATTGAGATGAAATGACTTCTCAAGCCTACATGCCAAAACAAATCAAAAGGGTTTATATGCAGGGACGGTCCAACTGGCCTCGCTTTTCCTCGGCAGGCTTAGTCCCTCTAATTTGTTTACCGGTACTCGTGTGCAGTCAGTTTCACCTCTGAGAGGAAACATGAGTAGCCCAATCTATTTCTCCAAGCCACATTTGGCGGGGGCCGCTAAATAATTCGAACTATAGGGTGTCTAAAATAGACTGTGGTACTTTTTTGTAAATGATAGGCCCTTTTGCCACATGGTAGAGCTCTTGGTGAGTTCTGCTGTTTGTTTCATTTGTCAGGTTGAAACCTGAAACATTCATATACTGCCCCCGCCCATCGGGGCTTGAAGAAATAGATGGGCTGCATGATGCTTCCACGCAGAGCTGAATCCTACCACACACGAGTTCTGGTGAACCGCTTAGAGGACCTAAGCCTGTCAAAGCAAGGCGGATTGAGTCGGGCCCTCCGTGCTTATAAATCCCATTGGTTTAATTGGTTTAATGTCATATCATCTCAATGTCGGGTAAACATCCCACAAAGTTGGAAGCAACGTCTCCAAAATGAACTATACAGTGTTGACGGGGACGTTAAACCTCAAATCAAACAAGCATTCATATAGCCTTTGGGTCTTATGGCTTCAGGTTTGCATCTTACAGTCAATAACTATGATCACATCACATAGTGGGGTCGGGAGATGGCACTCTGAATTTTGCCTGCCACACAAGCTGGGCCCCGGCATCTAATGACGACCAAAATATACCAAGACTGACAATGTTACCCCAGAGTTCAAGCCCATGTAACTGGCTAAATGGCCTTGACCTAAAAATCTTTTTCTCTAAAACCCAAAGAAACACTAAAAATGAAAATCTAAACAATAAAAATATTCCCAGCCCATGTAAAAAGGAAAATTCAGAGTTCGCCCATCCCATATTTTGCCTTACTCCCACGGACTCTGTTCAAATCTGGCCAAACCATAATTTATAAACTTTTTAGGATAGTATAGTTGTGGGATACAGTTTCTATTTAAAAATATAATTCGAATTATGGATATCCATATTTCGATTTTATGATATCAATAATTCGGCCCAATTATTGATATCTATAATTCAAATTATAGACATCCATAATTCTAATAATTGATATCATTTAATCGAATAATAGATATCAATAATTCCGTCCTATTTATTGATATCATTAATTCCAATTATTGATATCATAAAGTCGAATTATAGATATCAAAAATTGAATTATGGATATCTATAAATCATTTTAATTACTGATATCATAAATTCGAATTATTGATTTCCATATATAAGGTAAATGATATCTATAAATCTGACTTATTTATTGATATCAATTACTGGAATTAGTGATATCCAAATTTCTCCACGGAGACTCAAGTATTGGTGCACATATTTTTTATAGATATCCATAATTAGGCTTATTGATATCAATAAATGGGCCGAGTTATTGATATCTATTATTCGAATAATTGATATCATTTATTCAAATTAAAGATATCTAAATAGCTAAAGGATTTATTGATATCATTATTATGAATTTTTGATATCATTAATTCTATAAAATGATATCAATAATCACAATTTTTGATATCAATTAATTGGCTGAATAAATGATATCTATAATCTGAATAAATTATATCCGATAATAGATTAATTGATATCAATAATTGAGATTTATGATATCAATAAATCAATTAGAATTATTGATATCTATATTTCGAGTTATAGATATCATCTGATTTATGGATATCCATAATTCTATAAAGGGCGGAGCGCAATTCTGTAAATATGTAATTTATCCCTTGTCCTGCTGAATAGTTTAATTAAGCCATACCAATTATCAGCCATCAGCAAATCAGATTACTTGATATGTTATAGTCATTGGTTTAACAAACTGCATCACAAACATTGTAGATCCTGATAAGATTGCTTCTGTTAGCAAAGATATGGGTTTTCGTGAACAGCAGGATAAGGTTTAATGTTAAATATTATTCTGATTCTAACATTTTTTTAATTTTTTTTTAAACTAGCCCCCGCCCATAGGGGCTTGAAGAAATATATGGGCTGCATGATGCTTCCACGCAGAGCTGAATCCGGCCAGCACACTAGTACTGGTAAACCGCTTAGAGGATCTAAGCCTGTCCAGGAACCGCGGTGCGAGGCGGACCGTCCATGCTAATAAACCCTATTGGTTTCATTGGGCGACAGGGCTTGAGAAGTCATTTCATCTCAATGTCGGGTAAAAGTCCCACAAAGTTGGAAGCAACGTCTCCAAAATGACCGTTACAGTGTTGACGGGGACGTTAAACCTCAAATCAAACAAACAAAACAAAACATTTTTTGAGACATTGCTTCTAGTTGTGTGGGACTTCAATCCGGCCTTGAGATGAATGACCTCTGAAGCCGTGCCAAATTTATATGTAGGGACGGTCTGACTCGCACCACTTTGCCGAAGCAGGCTTATAGACCATCTTATTGGTTTAATACCGGTATTTATGTGCTCTCGGTTTCAGCCCTGCGTGGAAACGTCAGGCAGCTCAATGAATCTCTCCAATACCTGCTGGGCGGCTGTCGCTCAATTAAAATTAGAACTAGGATGTCTAAAATAGAGTGTGGTACATTTTGTAAATGATAGGGTAGCTCTTGATGAGTTGTGCTGTTTGTTTCATTTGTCTAGTTGAGACCTGAAACATACATATCATTTGGGCCTTATGGCTTCAAGTATGCATCTTACAGTCACTAACTCTGGACACATCCCATTGTGTGGTGGTGGTGCTATGTGTGTGTGTGTCGGGGGGTTGGGGGGGTTTACACTGAATTTTGCCTGCAACATAGGTTGGGCCCCGGCATCTAAAGGTGACCCCCAAACAATACCAAGACTGACAATGTGCCCTAAAGAATTCCAGCTCATGTAAAAATGAAAATTCAGAGTTCGCCCCTCCCGTGGGAGTCACAAGTGTTCTGTCGTTTCGAAACTGGCCACAGATGAAAGACAACACATTTTACTTGACATTGTTAAAGTGTTATTGACTAGAAGATCCATATACGCTAGCATCTAAAATTGTATTAAAAGATATCAAATATTCTGAGATTTTTGGATATCTAAAATTATATTTCATGATATCAATAATTAGTTTTATGGATATCTATAATCTAATTATAGATATCATTCAAAGGTCTGAATTATAGATATCACAATTTTCAATAATGGATATCAAAAAATATATTATGGATATCAATAAATGTAATTATTGATATCATTAAATCTTCTTCAATATTTGATAGCTATAAATCGAATAATAGATATCTATAAATCGAATAATAGATATCTATAATTGGAATTATAGATATCATTAAACATTTAATTGATATCATAAAATGAATACTAGATATCTAATATTATTTATAGATATCTAATAATGTTTATGGATATCCAATATATTTATTATAGATATCATGAATTTTATTTATAGATATCTTGAAATTGAATTAAATAGTAAAACGGCACCCCATATAAATTGCTTATATATAAGTTTCAAGAAGGCTCGATAAAACTGAAGGGACTTTGGTGATGACAAGGTTATAACTAGGCATTTTCTGCAATCAAAGGGATATAACTCTATTATCAACAGGCCAATCTCACCGGTTTTTGAACTCATCCGAACTTTTATCCCTGACTTAATTGTTTGTAAGTTTCAATAAGATCCGACCAAAAACTGGAGGGATAGCGGCGATGGCAAGGTAAAAAATAAGCATTTTCAGCAAAGTAGGGGACATAACTCCGTGATTAATCATCTGACATCGCTGAAATACGTACATATATGTTTCAAGAGCCGATGATAACTGAAGGAGTTATTACGGTGATGATAATGTCAAAAATAGGCATTTTCTGCAATCAAAGGGGCGTAACTCTATTATAAATAGGTTGACCTCATCAGTTTTCCAACTTGTTCAAGCTTTTATCCCTGACTTACTTGTAAACATGTAAGTTTCAAGATGATCCGATAAAAACTCAATGCGCCACGGTGATGACAAGTTCAAAAATAGGCATTTTTCTGTAATCAAGGGGTACATAACTCTCTGAAATATCGGCCTACCTCACCAATTTTTAAACTCAACTGATGTTTTATCCCTTATTACTTACATGTTAAGTTTCCGAAAGTTTTGATGACAACAGAAGGAGCTACGGTGATGACGAAGTCAAAAATAAGCATTTTCAGCAATCAAGGGGACGTAACTCTATGACTGACAGGCCAACATCACCAGTTTTCGAACTCATCGGAGCTTTTATTCCTGACTTACTTGTATGTAAGTTTCAGGAAGATACCGTCAAAAGTGAAGGGGCTACGATAATGACAATGTCAAAAAACAGACATTTTCAGCAATCAAAGGGGCGTAACTCTATGAATAATGGGCCGACCTCATCCGAGCTTTCATCCCCAGTCTACTTATATATAAGTTTCAGAAAGATCCGATCAAAACTGAAAGTGCTACGGTGATGCCAAGTATTTTCCCATTGTAAGTCTATGGGACCTTGTGGTTGCCATAGCAACCAAAGTTTTCATTCGATTTCAATACAAATCGAATACAAATATATTTTGTGTGTTCATATTAGAATTGCCTCTACTTACAACATTCTTTTGTTTTCTGGACGATAAAAATATTATTCTCCGACTGCATCTTGGCCTGGCGATAAGAGTACCCTCAGTGACCCGATCTCCCGCCACCTCGAACAAATTTACATGTCTCAAAGACGTCTTGCCATAGAATATTTTTGTGTGGTTTTGCGCTGACAAGATAAGGTGGTTATTTGGCGACAAGTTAGAGATAGTTTTCCTTATTTCTTGACGAAAACATGTGTTGTTGCTACTCATTTGAACTGCCTGGTTGAGGTGGTTCAAATTAATACCCTCAATATATGTTTGTCTACGCCCATGGGAGTAGACATTATAGACGTTGGGTTAAAAACGGAAGTACAGCCAATTGTCATCCACAATGCAGTTTGACCTTTATGTTTAGGCATCAGGGGACAGTTTCGCATTTGAGGGTGGACCTTTTTTAACATTTTTAGTAGGGGGTCAAAAATGGCATGGTTGCATGCAGAAAATGAGGTTTATGAATATTTTTGTACAATGTAGGCTTGTTTATTGAGTAGCTGCTCTTGTTTATATGAAATACGAGACTGAGGCTTCATGGCTCGTGATGCAGAGCAAGATTCAGGAAGTAGCGGAACTTTTGAATACAGGTGGGTAATTTCGACATAAAAAAGTGGCTGTCTTTCAAAGAGGATTCCTGAAAAAGTTTACTGGTTATGGGGTACTTTTCTGTTCATATTCTTGCATGTAACTAGGGGTACAAGCCACTTCAGCAGGTGCCAAATACTGGTGTTTTGGGAGTAACTTGATAGGATGTCACAAAGTGAGTTGCAGTCCTGCCTTTTTGTATGTGAAAATTAGTGGGTGGAGTATGTGCAAAGTTGCTGCTATCAGCCTATACCAAATGAGTGGTGTTCCATTGGTACTCTGCTTAGTTTTTATGTATGTGTGGAACAGTTTGAAACAGCAATGGAAGTTATCACATTGCACAGTAGTCATCTATTGTGTGACGCGGACCAAAATATGCTAAAATTAACTGT
This sequence comes from Lucinisca nassula, assembly GCA_963580285.1. Taxonomy (NCBI): domain Eukaryota; kingdom Metazoa; phylum Mollusca; class Bivalvia; order Lucinida; family Lucinidae; genus Lucinisca; species Lucinisca nassula. The sequence continues at coordinate 43,257,733 of OY757027.1, read as the reverse complement.
CCCTTGATGCCTTAAGGAAAATGAGCAATTTTCAGACTTCCAATTTAGGGTCTTATTCAATGCATTTTGGAGACATTATCAGTTGTCGATTAAGTACCCGCAATGATTGTATGCATAGTGCAAACCCTATTCACCGTATAAGAGTTACGCTTTGGGTACCGTACATTTGTCCGATTTAAAGCCGACAGACAGTTTTCTTGCATTAGACGGCAAATTGTGTCTTCCAACAGTAACTGTCCATACTGAGTATTGGAAATTTGTTAAATTTTAATGACTTGCATGCTTTTGCACCTAATGTGCCCCAACGAAGTATACTTGGAGCCAGTTTTGGCTGTTTTCTGGAATTTTTTCACTTCTTATATGAATTTACATGTGTGGAAATGGACAAGTTCTACTGTAGTCCATTTTTTTCTGTTTCCAGCCAACCATAATGGCTCAGGCTTTTTTCCAAAACATTAAAAACCTATCAGAAAATGAAAATTATAGGCTTTCAAAACAATTTGAGAAATACATTGCAGATGAAAACAGTTGTCGGACTTGGCGAGGGCGGACGGATGCTTATGGTTATGGTGAAATGCAGTTTCAGTTTCGCGGTGTCCGTCTGTGTCTGAAGGTGCACCGTGTTGTTTATGCATTAGCTCAACCAGTGTGTCTCTTGCGAGTGTTGCATGTGATATTTCGCATCTTTGCCACAATCGTCTCTGTGTTAATCCTTAGCATCTGTCCCCTGAGCCACATTCCATCAATAATAATAGACTGGTATGTAAAAATGATGGGGATTGCCATGGCCATCATGGGTACAAAGATTGTCTCCTTTAGGTAAGTTCTGCATTGAAACTGCTTTTGTTTTTGTTAAAGTTTGTGCTTGTTATACTTACTTATCTTTGCTATGTTCCCTGGGCCCATTTAATAGTTACTTGGGTTGATACCATAGCTATGGTCTGTGTCAGTTTGTTGGTGTGCACCATATGCAGACAACTGAAGGAGTTTCCGGTTACTTTTCTGTAATCGCCTCAAGTAGCGGAAGCTTTTGTACTTGAAAGAAGTCTGTCTCCTGCCATGGAACCTCGTGACCGAGTCAACTTTACTCATGTGTAGGTAGAATGGGTCTTGTTTTGAAACTGGGAGCATCAGAACTTCTGCTGTCTTCAACAGGGAAGCCCCAGTACCTAGGCTAGCAGAATGGGCTACTGAGTGACACAGTCCAGTGAAATTCCTGCTCCACACAGTATGTTTTGGAGCATATCTGAAAAGCTGACTATGTATACTTTCACACTGGTTTGTAGTTTTCAACTTGGCCAAATCCTTTAGGCATTCTGGGCCAAGATATTTGGAAAGCACTATGTTGATTTTGTCTATGTCTGTCTGTCATGCTCAACATGATATGTTTTCCATATGGAAGAAACTTAGTGGTGTAGGATGGAAGATGTGCTTCACATACCATTGACTTCTTCTTGTATTCACCATGTTTTCCTTGAAAACAGTTCAGAACATTCTCCATGCACAGTCTTTCATGGTGAAAATACTGTTCATCTTGAATGAAATGTTTTCGATATCTCGTTAACTCCAATCGTACCCGGGCCCTGAGGCACGATGCAAGCTTTTGAGAGAAAATAGCTTTGTCAAATTCTTTCGATACACTGTTAAGACTTAAATTTCTTATTTGTTTATATAAAGACCTCATTCTGTGTATGAAACACTTGTAATGTCTGACCGTATGGTTTCCAGATGTATTGTACTCCCTAAGTGCTTTGGCAATTTGTGCGCTAGCGTCAGATGTCACGGAGCGTACCTTGATGATGTTCAGGTTGTGAACTGTATCTAGGTTGCGTCTTAGCAGTTTTGGTTCTGATGATTGAATTGACTCATTTGGATTAAAATTCCTCTTACAACTGCTGGTATTATGTTCACAGTTCTGTTTTGTGAAAAGGTTTATTTGTAGTTTCTATTGCTATAGGTAAATGCCTTGTTGTTGTTTGTTCAATCACAGGCGCAAAGCTTTGCATGGCCCTCTCACATCCCTGTTGCGGCCGCCTACTGTAAGACACATCAAACTCTACCTCGCTTTGACCTGGCAAACCAGCAAAAGACTGAATTCTTTTTACATACTGTTGATTTTGGACCAACTGTTGTTTGTTGAGTTCTTCGATTTTGTCCGTTAGTTTGTTCAATTTCCTCTGAAGACCGCGAATATCAGGCGCCCTTATATTAAGACAGGAAAGAGTAAAGTTTAAGTCATTTAGCCCTATTCTGGATTTTAGTACTGGCATTAACACCATAGTATTGATGCACCCAGCATCAGGACCTCTTTTTGATTTGATTGTAGTAAACAATCCAGTTTTAGGGGTTTTAAATCCACATTTCTTACAGCTCACTTCAACGGATACACACAAACCTTGTCGCTCGACAATGTCAATGCTCACAGGCCCTGAGTCCTCGCATTTGTGGTGTGCGAACGTACCAAAAAGGTCCTCCAATTTCTTCACATTTACAATGATATTCTCATTATCACTGTATGAATTCCTGTGTACACAAGAATATGTTGCTTGTTCATTATTCTGATGGTCATTCTTCTCTTTTTCAGGTCTCAGCCTATAGCTTATCAGCCCAGGTTCCTCTTTCTGGTTGCCCGCTGTTGCTGACACTAGATCTGCAAGTTCAAAAGAAGTGATCCTTGAAGTAAGTGCAGTGTTGTATGCTGCTGTATTGCAGCCAGAAAGCCCGTCTGCTGGCTCTCTCTTGTACAACATAGGGTGACCAGGCTTAAATTGTGATACTCTCCTCCCCTTATTCCTTCTCAGAGATTTTTTCACATGTGAAACCATGTTTTTGAAATCTGGTATAATCCAAACTAAAAAAAAACAGTATTAACACACTAATAGAAACAAAATTACTTGAAAATAGCACCTTTCTCAAAGACATCCAGAGCTAAAATGCTTGTTTTTTCAGTTTCTGGTGTGTAAACTTGCTCTTTTATCAAGACCTTTTGACCTGCAGTGGTCAAAATTCATAATAGAAGAAATCTTATCATATTTTTTACTTTTTGAGCCTGTCACTATCTACATGTAATTGAGCTTATCAGATAAGAAAAGACAAAAAAAGTTTTAATTAGTTGTGCTGCTCCAAACCTCTTTTCTTCAGAAGGTGCACAGTGTAGACTCTGAGCAATAACAAAGGGGAGATAATGAGTATCTCAAAGGACAAGCCTTATCAAGGCAAATTTGAAGGGTCCTAGGGTTTTACGGCCCATTTTCACCATAGTGGTCATTAAGAGCCAATGCTCCCATTTGCATGTGGTACATCAAACATCACTTATTACACCCATGTTACCAAGAGTGTTATTTAATTTCAAGTAGCATCTCCAGAAAGCAACATACATTACAGACATTGCACATATTTCTCCAAAATGCATTTTGCCGTGCGTCAATAACAGTGAAATTCTAAATCGGATATAAAATCAACAACTTATATTTTTTCTGCTCTTTTTTATTTTTTTTTTTTCATCACAAATAATCCAAATTACCATGTAGGATCATCAGTGGTCAAATTTCAGTGAAAATTTCAAAACTTAAGGCATCAGGGGACGGTTTCGCATTTGAGGGTGGACCTTTTTTTAACATTTTTAGTAGGGGGGTCAAAAATGGCATGGTTGCATGCAGAAAATGAGGTTTATGAATATTTTTGTACAATGTAGGCTTGTTTATTGAGTAGCTGCTCTTGTTTATATGAAATACGAGACTGAGGCTTCATGGCTCGTGATGCAGAGCAAGATTCAGGAAGTAGCGGAACTTTTGAATACAGGTGGGTAATTTCGACATAAAAAAGTGGCTGTCTTTCAAAGAGGATTCCTGAAAAAGTTTACTGGTTATGGGGTACTTTTCTGTTCATATTCTTGCATGTAACTAGGGGTACAAGCCACTTCAGCAGGTGCCAAATACTGGTGTTTTGGGAGTAACTTGATAGGATGTCACAAAGTGAGTTGCAGTCCTGCCTTTTTGTATGTGAAAATTAGTGGGTGGAGTATGTGCAAAGTTGCTGCTATCAGCCTATACCAAATGAGTGGTGTTTCATTGGTACTCTGCTTAGTTTTTATGTATGTGTGGAACAGTTTGAAACAGCAATGGAAGTTATCACATTGCACAGTAGTCATCTATTAAGAATCAAAAATTTTGTGTGACGCGGACCAAAATATGCTAAAATTAACTGTCCCTTGATGCCTTACTGCAACAACAACGTTCACAAGAAGAAAAAGACGGCCTATTACAAGTATAAGCTTTCACACAAAAGGTCCACGGCTAGAGCTCTGGTACAGAATTGCTAGCATATTTGTCAAGGCCATATTTGCTGTGATACGGTACTTGTACAGGCTAACACAAAATATAAAGTCTACAAACTCTCGACCACGACGGACCACTGTCTATCCGATAAGCTCCTCAGTAACTTTCGGTTCTGGTGGGCTAAAATATCTTGCCTTGCCAATAGATAAAAGTTTGGGTTTATCCTTAATTAGTCTTCTATAAAGTGTAGCAAAGTTGTCTACTTAACTTCTCCAGCAGTTTCAAGCATCCCATTTGATAAGATGATACAAGCATAGCGAAGTTGCACATGTGCCTTTTTTAAGATGAAAAGGTACTTTTTGATAAAATTACAGCATTTGCAACATTGGCAATTCAGACATTATCCTTCAGGCGGCAGGATCCTGGGTGCAGACGCCAAAGACTGTGAAAGAGTGTGCCAAAGAATGTGTTTAATTGTATAAAACACATTTCTGGGATATAACAATAGACATTCACATTTAATATGTGATAAGCGAAGACAAGGTTTTTTGTAAAAGCTATCATGCTATACTTTTTTCCTTGACATTCTGCAGTTATCATCAGTTACTCCCCTTATCTAGTCTACTGCAGCTGCTTACACGATTTTTCTTTTCTTTTTTGCAGTGTAAATACGATGCCAAGACTCGACTGAAGCCAGAAACTTTCAACACACCCACGACATCTCAACAAACATACATATTTTGCAAACAAGGACAGAAATATTTTAAAGATAATATCACATTTCAGACCAGCCCTTGTTTCTTATCTCTTATCCTGCTGTTCACGACAACCCCTATCTTTGGAAAGAGTGTAGATTCAGATCTGATCAGGATCTACACTGTTTGACATTCAGTTTATGGATTTGAAAGAGTAAATTACATCAAGTAACCTGATTGGTTTAAAGTCAAAAATGGGTGTGGCTAAACTGAATATTCAGCAAGAGAAGGGTTAAAAAAGGGATGGCTGATAGTATAACTTCACAAAGTAATGCTAACCCTAAAGACGCCGAGAAAAACTACACATGAAAAAGTCGTCTGCTAAAGTCGTCTGCTGTTTGTTTTGCAAACTTTTTAAAAATATTTTTGAACACAGGCAAACAGTGTGGGCCCACTGTTTGCAAAAAAAAAAAAAAAAAAAAAATAAGGTAACCAGCAGACGGCAAAGCAGACGACGATTGTCGTTATTGGCAGTTTATGGGTTAAGTCAACTCGTTATGACTTTTTTTATACATGTATGAATAACACTGATAAATAGAGGATATTTACTTTTTTGAGGTGGAAACCAAAAATATTTCATCGATTGTGTTGAAAACATCATAATTTTCACGAGATGAAATACTTTTGGTATCCGCCGAAAAAAAGTTAATGTTCTTTTTATTTTATAATTTATTAGGACACTTACCGGTAATTGATCGACCCGAGACGGTGACGTCACGATTTTGATCTGGCTACATGACGTCACAACTGTCAGTTTCAAAGCCTAAACAAATCGCCATTTTGGATTTTGCACTTTTAGTTCAAAGAATGCATTTGTAGGTATGTTAAAGAATGCGTTGTGCTTATTTGAAGTCCATTTTATTCTTGAAGGCTCTGAGTGACATGCACCCAGCCACTGTCTAAATCGATTCCGTGTACAGCGGTCGTCGCGCGGTTAAAAAAAACACACACGCTGATTTGAGCACAGATTTCCTGGCACAAACTCTACTTCAGCCATTAAGTGAACTGGTACGCCTTGTAGACCATTTGTAACAAAGACAGCTAAGCCTAAATCTGTGAGGGAACATTTAAATTGTGCCCGAGATGTGTGTCGGCAAAAGGGACATGTTCAAAATCACAGCGCTGCTGTTGTCAGGTATTGCATACATATGTTAATTCAATTTTAATGCCACCCGTAACCCTTAAAAATATGTTCTAATGGCATAAGGAATCATTATTCTTGGTAAATAAAAGGAAAATCAACCTTTTTTCGACCAAAACGTAAACAAAAAAGTAGTTCCGGCACGCTACAGTGAAATGATATAAATGGTATCAATCACATGTGAAATGATACGATATCATTTCACTTGTGATTGATATCATTTTTATTTGTTTCAGATATGCATTGATTTCACTGCTAAGTATAAAATAAATGTATTTATTACATACCTTCAATAGGAAAATTACATTAGAATCTTTCAATACAGGCTCATTTTTTCGCTATTTTGATGGCACAGTCACGTGACGGGGCCAAAAATCCATATAATATGGATTTTTGGCACTGCCTTTCCATATTGGCACTGCTCCACTCTGTTACTATAGCAATAGAACGTTAATGCCGTACTCCATAAGCTTCAAAATGGCCGCCGAAAAATCACTTGAAGCAATGTCAACCCGACTTCTGGACCTTGACAGAGCGATAGAAGACAGGGATAACAATAGATTTTGAGAAAAGTCTGATATTTCGTGGCAAGCATGAAAAATGAAAAACAAAATACTTTTTAAAAGAAGTTCACTCACGATTGGGAAGCATTGTGAAGGACGTTGCTTTCAAGCACAGCAGGGATGTCCATACATTTGAAACAATAAGGTCTTGTCAACAACCTTAAACGAACAGATCCCTTCACTTATGAGGAGCTGGAAATTGTGCGGAAGAAATCTGTGGGAGGGAAACATGTCCCCAAAAAGTGTAGTCTTGAATTTTAACGTAAACAACCACCGCGACCGACTGCTACACACAGAATCGATTATGCAGCAGCTTGATGAACAAAAAATTGAAAGCAGGATTGCTCAACCTTAGGTGAACGGAGTTATGGGTTTCCAGGATAATTTGCTGCGCACTACTATGTTACTGTATTACCGTGAGCATGGTTAGTGTAGGCCTACTAATCAGTTATATAATAATTTAAAAGGAATTTCTTTCTTCTTTTTCGGCGGATACCGAAAATATAGCCTCAACCCACTCGATGAAACGTTCCCGGCATCAACCTTTAAAAAGTAAATGTTCTCTTTGCCTTCATTTCTTCACGTTGCAATATAACTATGCTATATAAATGATGTAATAAAGAGGTTATGATATGGTAAAGGTGTGCCTCTAAGTCATATTGGCACCGGAAGTCATATTGGCCCTCGGGCTAAAAGCCCGAGGGCCAATATGACATACCGGTGCCAATATGACTTAGAGGCACACCTTTTCCATATAATAACCTCTATTTATTTTATACATAGCAGTGAAATCAATGCATATCTGTGAAGATATAAATGATATTTTCACAGTGTGAAATATAACATACGAGTTATTTTCACAGTAGCACCCCGAACTCCTTTTCTCGCCAAATTCATATAAAATAATTCCGTAAAATACCTTGAAAAGCACTCTTTAAACTCTAAAAATGCTGTATTCAAAATGACGATATGTTTTGAAACTGACAGTTGTGACGTCATAGCCAAGTCAAAAATTGTTATGTAAGATCCGATTGATCATTTACAGTAAGTGCAATGTCCTAAAATATTATAAAATAAAAAGAAAATTTACTTTTTTTTTTCGATAAATATAAAAAATATTTCATCTCGTGTGTTGAAAACATCAGAATTTTGATATTTTCATTACACTCGATTTAATATTTTTGGTATTCATCTCAAAAGAGTAAATATCCTCTATGAATATCACTGATTAATATGTATATAAACAATCAAGTAAAAAGTCAGACTATCAATTGACTTTGATGCTCATAACCAATACGATGTTAACAACTGTTCATATATTTTAATGTAAGCAACAGGCACATGAAGTAATTATGACGTCACATTTACGTCGGTGCAACGTCATGACGTTTATGCAACGTCACATCTACGTCGGTGCAACGTCGTGAGACGGCTGTAATGGCACCCGTCATCTTTATTTTGAGCAGAAATAAGAAAAATATTGCAATTTTTCATCTTAAAGTTTTCATTTTTTCGGCGGCAAAAATTGCAATGTGTTTGTATAGGCGTGTTTTCGTAATTATATTTGCTATGCAGCTAGAATCAGGTTCAAAAGATTATTTGGCAATCCCCAACCCATCACGAAAACACAACTATATAATTTTGACCCCCTTGAACCCCACTTTTATATCGTAAAACTGGAGTTTCCGGGGGTATAGCTTATTTTTCTTATTTCTGCTCTAAAATATAGATTGTGGGTACTCGTTAGAACCGCCTCGATGAGGCGGTTCTAACGAGTGCCCACAATCTATATTTTGAGCAGAAATAGGAAAAATACCACACTTTTTCATCTCAAAATTTTCATTTTTTTTCGGCGATAAAGGTGGCAATGTATTTGTATCTATATAGGCGTGTTTGCGTAATGCTATGGTTTAGACGTCAAAGTCACATACTTAGAAATTATTAACACCAATTTAAGGCATCTGTGTCATACTGACACGTTTCTAGTTCATGCTCAATTCACATAAGCACTAAATTTGTCCTGCTCATGAATTTTAAAATGCCAACAATTGTTGGCATTTTAAAACTTCTAGCCAGGACAAGCAACATTCTTTGCTGATATATGCCACAGAATTACCACATTTTTGTTGCAGTTTAATAATGATAAACATAAAAAAATCATGCTCATGTGAGTTGAGCATGAAAAAAGTTTCATTACATCGGGGCCTGGGTATGAGTTTATAAAATTTTTCTCATGCTCAACTCACTTGAGTATGAAATCTGTCTTGCTCATGAATTTTAATAGTTGTCATTTTAAAAGTTACGAGCAGGACTAATAACATTAGGTCTATGTGCTAATCTGAGCAGGTAAAAGGCCTCTTCTATTTGCATTTTAATATTAATGAGCATTATAAATATCATGCTCAGCTGACATGAGCATGAAAAAAGTTTCAAAGCCTCGGGGCCTGAGGTCGAAGTAACTAAATTCAACTCAGTCAAATATAGAATTTGGCCAGCTCAGTTGAACATGAAATGGTATATTATCAAAATGTCGTCAGTTGTTGGCATTGTAATAATTTTTATTTATGAGCAGATCAAATATCATCCTCTACAGATGTGCAAAAATACAAACATGAAAACATAAAATGTCGGCATGTCACTCCCTTTAATACTTCGTTGAGTTGAGTATGAAAAACGTCTCCGAGTGCCAGCTATCGGTCTGCGCAACCGTGCAATGTGATAATAGTCTTCGCCGTACGCATTGTATTCCCGTCGATAACAACTTCAGCATTCAGTCGATTTAATTCTGGCTTCAATGAAAAATAAAAGTATAAAAACAAAATGTGTTTTTATTTCTTGTTCTGCAAATATGTGATACGCACTTGTTTTGTTAATGGTCTTCATTTTAACGATGACTATGTTTCATACTTAAAGTACTTCCCGGTCCTGTTTGAATCAGGTAGAAATGAGCAAACATGTATAGAGAAGACACAGATCTTCGACATGGACATATACTGTATATCAACGTGTCTGTTTCGTACCCAAGTGATACAGTCGAACTTCAATGGCTCGAACACCTTTGGGACCTCGAAAATCTGTTCGAGACAGGGGTAGTTCGAGCCACCGAGGTGACTGCCAGGAGGCATAACGAGATACTTTTAGACATCTTTTCGGTGTTCTAAAATGAAAATGTATGCTGTGTGTACTCATTAGAATCGCCTCATCGAGGCGATTCTAATGAGTACACACAGCATACATTTGCAAGATAAAATACTAAAATCTTCTTAATCATCTCCCACTATTTCTTATGTAGAGGATTTCGCTAGGGGCTCAAGAATGGGTTCGACACATCCATGGTAAACGAGCCAACGGTGTTCGAGCCATCGAAGTTCTACTGTATAAGGGTTAACCTAGTAGTCATTAACACTTAAGATGCCGAGAAACACTACATCTGAAAATGTCGTCTGCTTATGTCGTTTGCTATACTTTTTTTTCTTTTTGCAAACGTTTTAAAAATATTTTTGCATACATGCGAATAGTTTGGACCCAAATCAGACTGCTCCAAGCGGGGCAGTCTGATTTGGGTTTCTGGTTTGGGTTAACACTGCTTGCAAAAGATGACTTTTAAAGTAACCACAGACAGCAAAGCAGACGACAATTCTCGTGATTGGCATTTTATGGGTTAAGCAAATTACATGAGATCTTTTCAGGCGACTTAACAGAGTAATCCGACGTCAAAGCGAAGAGTTTATCGTGGATTACCGTCCTACGCTAGCCAATTGGGGCTGAAATCATGCCAATATGGGCTGCATGATGCTTCCACGCAGAGCTGAAACTGACCCGCAAACGAGTACTGGTAAACCGCTTAGAGTATCTAAGCCTGCCCAGGCAAAGCGGTGCGAGTCGGCCCGTTAATGCTTAAAAATCCTATTGGTTTCATTGGGCGACATGGCTTGAGAGGTCATTTCATCTGAATGCCGGGTAAAAGTCCCACAAAATTGGAAGCAACGTCTCCAAAATGACATATACAGAGTTGTCGGGGACGCTAAACCTCTATTCAAACAAAATCAAAGGCACACGACGCTGCCTTAATGTTAAAACAACGTTCCAACTGTAATGTTTCGAACTAGAAGCGAAGGCAATGATGCCTAAAAAATAATAAAAATAGCCATCAGAGGAGATGGCAAATCCCCTGACCAAAAGCCAATATGGCCTTTAGAAGACTGTTTACAAATAGAAAGTGCACCAGAATTAAAACACGCTGGTTAGCCCATAGTATGTTTTGTATATGTAATGTTTATTGAGACTATCTTCGCCTAACGATACAAAGGATCGCTTCTCAACATGATGAAGATCCAAGATTTCCAATGCACAAAGTACAGTTATACTGAGTTGTGGTTCTTGCACATGAAATGTCTTTTCATCCTTGAATATACATGTACAATTGTGGCAAGTGCCAGTAATATATCTCAAAGGTATTGGAGTTATAGCCATCACAAGATTATACTGTCAGGGGAGATAACTCTTAAACCAATGCACTCAGAATTGTGTTTTTTGCGCATGACACGCCTGCTTAACCCCTTGTATACCTGTACCAAGTAGCATCAATATGTCACAAAGGGTATTCGAGATATGGTGATCATAAGTTGATCGTACTGTTATATTGAAAGGAGAGATAACTCAAATGTTACAGCACCAAGAGTTGTGATTCTTGCACATGACATGCCTTCTATACCTTGTATTCAATTGTGCCAAGTTCCTTCAATATATCTAAAAGGGTATTGGAGTTTGATTATAAGGTGGTCATCCGATTATATTGGAAGTGGAGATAACTCCAATACCATAGCACCCAGAGTTGTGGTTCGTAGGCGTGACACGCCGTCTCAACCTTGTCCACAATTATGCCAAGTACCAGCGATATATCTCAAAGGGTATTGGAGTTATGGCCATCACAAGGTTATATTGTCAGGGAAGATAATTAAAAAACCAGGGCACCCAGACTCGTGGTTCTTGCACACGACACACACGCCTGCTTAACGTCATGTACACCTGTACCAAATACCATCAATATATCTCAAAGGGTATTGGAGATACCGTCATCACAAGGTAGTGATTCTAATTTATTGGAAGGGGAGATAACTAAAAAACATGGCACCCAGAGTTGTGGTTCTTACGCATGACACGCCGTCTCAGCCTTGTAAACAACTGTGCCAGGTACCATCAATATATCTCAAAGTTATTGGAGTTATGGCCATCAAAAGATAGTCACTCTATTTTATTGGAAGAAGAGATAACTCAAAAACCATGGCAGCCAGAGTTGTGGTTCTTGTGCATGACACGCCGTCTCAGCCTTGTGAACAATTGTACCAGGAGCCATCAATATATATCAAAGGGTATTGGAGTTATGGCCATCACAAGGTAGTCATTCTATTTCATTAAAAGGGGAGATAACTAAAAAAAACTATGGCAGCCAGAGTTCTAGTTCTTGCACATGACACGCCGTATCAGCCTTGTGAACAATTGTGCCAAGAACCATTGTTGAATCTTGAAGGGTAAATGAGTTATTGCCATCAAAAGGTTGCGTCTACGGACCGACAGACGTACGGACGCCAGGCTGCTCGCTATAGCTCCCGAACCTATTCGGTCGGGGGATAATAAAAAAATAAATAGCTGTGTTTCCGCTAACATGCCGAAAAAAAAATAGGGTCAGTAGGTCGATTAAACTTTTAATTTTCTGTTTAATTTTAATTTCATGGAAAAAGAGCAAATATCTTTAAAACGACTTAATTTAAAACATTCAGTTTGTGAGGTTTACAGCATCAAGGAAGCCAAAAACAAAAACAACAAAAAAAAACAAAAAAAAAAAAAACACAAAAAAAAAACACACAAAACAGGATTAGTATTAGTTTTGCTTTTTGACAACTTTATGATATTTTATCAAAAGGGGCCTGTCTAAAACGCTGAAAAACCTGCTGAATTCAGCAGGTTGCTGATCTGCAGATAGTGACTAAACGATGATCTGCTGAAATGCTGAATTTTTGTATATTTCATTGTTTTGGGCCAGAAAACCGGCCGTGCATGTTAATATTATGTTTATTTATAACATTTATAAATTTAATTAATTTGGTTTACGCCACAGACATTAATATTGTTGCCATATCGAGCTGCATGTATGCAAATATAACAGAATATAAACAGTGAGATGCTGAAGGTTTTGAAGTAAAAGGTTTTCCTAGACATATTACTGGTGTCACATCTTGAAGCAATTTTATAGAAGAAATTATATTTGTTGTAGTTGCTGCTGCTGCTGTTTGTTTGCATGGTTTACGTACCGGACGGCGAAATATTTGTTATATATTACTTTTCTATACGCAGTCGCTTTACATCACGGAAACACGCCTATAAAAATTTGACACCCCTTGAACCCCACTTTTACAAAGTAAAACCTTGGTTACAGGTGTAAGGCGTGCTTTTCGTAATGAATATCTGTCTACATGTTTGTAGAGAGAGAGAGAGAGAGAGAGAGAGAGAGAGAGAGAGAGACGCCTCTATAATCTTATTATTACACTTACCACTCAGAAGTAAACATATTCCATTCATTTTCTACTACTTTTGCTCGTGCAGAACATGCTTTGTAACGGCCTATTTATTTATCACACGTTTCACACTCTATGTAATGATTTTATGAATGGAAAACAGTTTACTACGAACGGACCAGTCTAAGCAATAACATGTCATTCCTGAAAACACCTATCTTTGCACATAGTGCAGATCCAGATCAGATTGCTTCTGAGTCTGATCAGGATCTACACTGAAATTTGCAGGAATAAATTACATAAGTTATCTGATTGGTTCAAAGTCACGCACGGGTATGGTCTGGTAAATGAAATAAATTAATAATAATAATAAATGATGAAATAATCAGTTTGTTATTTGTAATATTGGTATTTGTCAGAACCCCCTTGCCGAGGCTAACAAGAACATATGATTTTTTTTTTTTATCTCCAATATACGGGTTGTGGCTTGCGTTTGATTTCTTGTATTGCCTAGCGCTCGCTTTCATTAATATACGGAAAACTGCTCTACCGTGTATAAACAAACAGTAGCAATCACATGTTGTTGTTGTTGTTGTTTCCAGTTTCCCCGTGTCGCGGGTCGTCAGCTGGTGGGGTCCCAGGGAACTAATCCATTCTGGCACTACACCTTAGCCGTACGGTGCTACCCCCATTCCACGTTGCCGGTGAATGGGGAGACCATCGCTCGGCTCCAGCCCCGTCCGTCCGTGTCTATCGTAAGTCCGCTGCAGTCGGTCCATTTTGTCTTCTACTCGACGTTATAATTTTTTGCTTGTCAATATGCCGAACCGTGTCAGAGCAGGAAAGGGTCAATTTTGATATTGGTATTTTTGTTTTTATATTTTTTTTTTTATTTGATTTTTGTATATTTATGTAACGTATGTACATTTTTACATTGTTTGGTCTGTTTCCCCATCTTGTTGAGTGGTCTATTTTTAAGTATATATGCGGGCGGATGTGCTTACCCCGCCACGGACCTGTTTTGTTTGTTTTTCTTGTGCCTTAAAGGTGGCGTTGTCCGTTTTAGGGCAAGCCCACCCGCTCACAGTTGCTGGGGAGGTCAGTTTTTGTACCTGCAAGATAAAGCTAGTGGTTTATATTTTGTGTTGTTGTTTTTTTTTTTGTTTATCTGTACATACAATATGTAACATAATAACATGAAGTGCCGGCCTACGCCGTCTCGGGGCTTGAACTCGTATTTATTTTGTTAATGAGTGACGTCTATCGCGGAGGATGTGCATATTAGGTCAATCCCTTTTTATGCATTTGCCGTTTTAAGTTAAGAAAAAGTGATGCCTTCCTCGACGTAGGATGCCGCACTCTGCGGGACCATAAGTGGGTCAGTCGCCATGTTTGCATATCATTAACGCATCCTACGTGAAGGAAGGCACCATAGGAGGAAAGTGTATTCCTGCCTAGCCATTTGGAGGCCCGAGACAACGTTAGCCGATCTCCTTTGTGTTGTTGTCCATTTTGGGACAAGCCCATCCGCCCACAGTTGCTGGGAAGGACAATTTTTGTACCTGCAAGGTTGTGCTTGAAGATTATATTTGTGTTTTGTTCCTTCTGTACATACAACATATAACATAGTAACATGGTGTGTTGGCTTCCGCCGTCTCGGGCCCAAATTCGTATTTATTTTAGTTAGTGGGTGACCTCTATCGCGGAGGGTGTGGAAAGTAGGTCAATCCCCTTTCATGCTTTTTCGTTTGAAGTTAAGAAAAGGCGATGCCCTCCTCGACGCAGGATGTCGTATTCTGTGGGACCGTAGGAGAGTCATTTTGTGTCGCCATGTTTGCATATCACTATCGCATCCTACGTGTAGGAAGGCATCATAGTAGAAATAAAAGTATTCTTGCCTAGCCGTTTGGGGACCCGAGACAACGTTTGCCAATCTCTTTAGTCAAAGTGGTTAGTGCAAATTGTTATATAATCATGTAGGTCGCATACAAGCGTCCGCCTGCGCACGTGCGCAGTCGAGCGCTCCTATGCGATCTTGTTTTTAATGTTTCATATTTACACAAATAAAAATGTTTGAAATCGCTTTTTGAGAAAACTCTTCTTCTTCTTCTTCTAACTCCAGGTTTTTGATCTCTCTTTTCTATACTATCCTCTCTACTGTATTCCCATCCTACAACTATCGCTATATCTACCTATCTAGTGTGGTTGTATGTTGGTTTAGTTTCGCGTGGGTGGTTGTGTGTGTTAAAAGCCTTCCTTCAGGTCGCGCTAAGTCATGCCCTAGTTAGTTTGTTAATTGCCCTTGTCTGTATTGATATGTGGCCATCTTGACCGTCTGTCTTTATTACGGTCATGGCGCAATTTGCTGTTTTTGGTGATTTTTATGTTATGCGACAAGGGCAGTACGGAGGGCTGTATGATATACCAGGCGAGATGCGGTTTATTTATGTTGTTGTTTGTTACTTACTGTGTGCATCACTTGTGTCTTTTGGTTTTGGATGGCCATATGGCCATTTTGTGGGAAAGTAACTGTCCTTATGGCCTTCCTTTGTTTAGGTTTCCATTATGGTCTGGTCGCTTAATGTTTGTATTTCTTTCCCTTTGGTGTCTTTTATGGGTGGAGTAAGTTAATTGTATCAATTCCTGATCTTTGTTTTACTTCTACTTTTCAGTCGTGGCGGTATGCAGAAGGCCCTTTTGAGGGCCCCCAGGTCATTCCGTTTGAGTAACCTTATAATGTACATCCTTTATTCGAAAGCGAAAGTTGCGAAAAAAGAAAGAAAAAGATGTGATAAGGCGTCTTGTTTCTTATTTCTGTCCCACTTTTCTGTATGTGTTCCTGAAGGAGAGGCTTTGTTTGCTAGTGTGCTGTTGTGCCGTTTTCCTTTGGGTTGTGTGGCTCTCGATCTGCCAGGCTTTTGACGCAACGCTCCTAAGTGCAAAGTCCAAGGACCGCAACCACAGCGCTACGTCTCGTTCTGACTTCCCGTTTGCCTCACCCCCTCAGGAGGGGCCGGGCGACGGATTTTCCTTGTGATGGGTCCATGCCCAGTCCCGGCGTGCTTTCGTGTGGTCCTCTTTCGGGCTGTGTGGCTCCCGATCAGCTAGGGCTTTGGTGCAGCGTTCATAAGTGCAAAGCCAATGGGCCGCAACCACAACGCTACACCTTGTCTTAACTTCTCGCTTGCCACACCCCCTCTGGAGAGTGGGTCGGGGCCATGGATTTTCCTTGTGGTGAGTCCATGCCCCGTTCTGCTATGGTCTTCTCACAGTGATCCAGGGATCGCTGTTACCGATAGGCACTCCTTAGTGCAAAGCCGAGGCCGCAACCACAGCGCCTATCGTTGACTTTGTTCCCCTTTTCGCTGTGAGACGGCCGCCCTTTGATCACTACGGCCCTTTTTGGTTGGTAGCGTCTAAGGTGCGGTTCGAATATTTATTTTTACTGTTCTGAACTCGGGTCTCTAGAGATTTTGGTTTAAAGTATGTATTCTCGTACGGGGTGTGTTATACGGCACAATGCGATTAATTTTAGTCTGCGCCCTTAGTTTTCCCCTATATTTTGTCCAGGTAGTTTGTTTTCTCAAAGAATTTGAAGACCGCGTCCCTCATTTCCTGTGAATTTAGATTGAGCAGAGAAACCGCGTTTATCTCCCCTTGGTATCCTAATGTTGTCAGTTCTCCCTTTAGTTCCCTTCTGGCGGGGCCGTGTGCGGGGCACTCTGCGAGGTAGTGTTGAACACACTCCACCCCGCCACAGTGCCCGCATAATGGATCGGCCTCGCTATAGAAGATGTTGTGTGCATTTAGTCCGTTGACCCCGAGTCTTAGTCGTGTATATATGCGATCGAGCTTTCGGCTGTCGCTATATTGTACCAATTTCGGGGTCAAGGACTGACAGATCGAGTGTCTAAAGCAGTGTTGTCCCTGCCATATGCGCGCCCATTCCTTTTTGATGCTGGCCTTAATGATTGCGTATACTTCTTGTGGGGTGGGGAGGTAGTCAAGTGCCTTTCCCCGGGTCAGAGCTTCTTTGGCCAGTGTGTCTGCGCGCTCATTCCCCTGCACGTTGCAGTGGGAGGGGATCCAATCTATGTTCAGGGTGATACCTTGTTTTAGAATTTTGTGTATTAGGATATGAATGTCCTGCAGTATATCTGGTCTTGTAGTGCTATTCCCAGAGTTTATGCTTTGTATTGAGCTTAATGAGTCTGTTAGTATAACGTAGCAATCACATTGTATTCACAATCGTTTTATTGCCCCTGTAGCAGATCAGAGGCGGTCCTTAGGATAAGATAATAACCAGCCACTGACTGATGCAGGTAAAGAGAAAATGAATGGTCATACTTTTTAGCGGTAAAAAATATCATTCATAATTTTTAACACTAAAAATACTGTTGTTTTAAAGAATTAATGAAATAAACTTTAAAATATATAAAAATATAAAAATTCCATATTTATAAAATAAATATGTTGTCATCTAGACTCTCACTTACAAAACCTTTTACTGCAGAAAACGCATGATACTTTTCTTACTGATGAGCACCCACAACCTATGTCTTACGTCGGATTAAAAACAGGATACTTTTGTTATTTATATTCCACACGTAGGTTGTGGGTGCTCGTTAGAACAGTGTCAATGAGGTTGTCCTGACGAGTACCAACAACCTGTCTTACGTCTGAATAAAATAAATGATATTTCTCTTATATATATTCCACATGTATGTTGTGGGTGCTCGTTAAAACAAAAAATAATAAACACCCCATGTAGACCCTAGTTATCGAGCAGAATTATAGCAGGGCGCTCAGTGGAAACCCAAGAACCCATAGCTTCTGTAAATGATGAGGTTTACATGGGTATACGTTTTTCTTTCTCTCACAAAACATATATTGTGGGTACTCGTTAAAACCGCCTTGCCGTGACTGTGCTAACAAGTACCGACATTCTAAGTTTAGAGCAGAATTACGAAATAACATCGGGAAACAGTAATTTCAACATTATAAAGATGACACCCGTACTTCTAATTTCAGATCCCCAAAGTAGTCATTGTTTCTCTACGCAGACCCTATAATCAATTTTAAAAAAAAAAAAATCTAGTAAGAAACGTCTCTTTGAAAGTGAAAACACAGATTCGCCTACACCTAAAAGGATGAAACTTGAACTTCCACACTTGACAAATGTAACTGAAGATCATATAGGTGAAATGATTCTGATGGATATTAATGATTCCCGCCATGATACTACTGATGACCCCTCCTACCTCATTTCGAAAAATAAAAACCCGCCCGAAACAGAACATTGTGGATAAAGTATTTAGGTTTAACTTCTACTGATAAAAATTCCATTATAAACAGCGGTAAGCTTAATTCACAAATAATAGAAGCAGTTAATGTTTTAGCAAGAAAGCAATTTCCGATGATATCAAGCTTTCAGCTGCCAGAAAAGGTCCCATAATATCTCCCGAATGAAAGACGTTGACATGTCCAAAAACAAACAGTTATGAATTCTGTTCCAAATGACAATAGTCTGGCTTGCCAGATTCATCACACTGGTAGAGATCACTGGGTAATCTCATTTAGGGATGAGACAAACAGTATTTTTATGTTTGACAGCCTTGGATTCGACAGACAGGCCCGCTTCACCGAGCTTGTCGTCAAATCAGTTAGGTTTAATGTATGGGGAACACACCCATCATGATTTGGAAGTCATATTAATTGAGACCCAAAAGCAGGCAAATGGTGTTGATTGCGGTGTTTTCGCAATCGCACACTTAGTAGAATTTTGCACAAAGCGCGTCCTTAATCCGACAGTCTGTTTTGACTCGAAAAAAATGTGATCATATTTACTGTCTTGCATTACGTCTGCATATCCAGGTAATAGAAGGAATTCAGTATGTAAGCTATCACGCATTGATTTGATCAAACACCGGATTTAAAGACGCCAGTCAGTCAGGTGTGAATTGGTATGAAAGCGTGCTGTCAATTACTCAATTACTGATTGATTTATGTTGATATTGGATAAATCATGCACAACGAAAAGTACGCCAGTATTATTACCACTTTTATGCTTTATTTTTTTATTTGATTTTGAGGTTTAACGTCCCTGTCAACATTGTAAACGTTTTGGAGACGTTGCTTCCAATTTTGTGGGACTTTTACCCGACATTGAGATGAAATGTGGGACTTTTACCCGACATTGAGATGAAATGACATCTCAAGCCCTGTCGTCCAATGTTACCAATAGGATTTATAAACATGGACGGTTCGACTCGCACCGCATTGCCTAGGCAGGCTTAAAACCTCTAAGAGGTTTACCAGTACTCGTGTGCGGTCGGTTTCAACTCGGCGTGGAAGCATCATGAAGCCCATCTAATTCTTCAAGTCCCGATGGGCTTAATGTTTATACGGTAAAACTGGGGTTAACATTGTATGCATTGTTTTTTTGTTTCTGCTCTAAACATACATTGTGGCTGGTACACGTCAGATTTGCCTTGCCGAGGCTGCTCTAATGAATACCTACAATCTCAGAAGTTTGCAATATATCTGACTTTTATCTGATTTTTTCTGGTGGTAAAAATTCAATATAATTTGACTAGGCCTACTTAATCGTAATCAGAAACGAAAACGATATGATTGCATGAATATGTTACTGCATTTGGTGACGTTGTTATGAGCGTTTCTCTATTTTTTTTATTTCTACTTACCTACTTACCTTGTAGATTAAGTATAAATAGAATAAAACTAAGAATACAAAATGGTCCAGTCTTTTTCCGTTTACAATCTTAAGCTGACAATTATCAAGTTAAAAAGCCTATGAAATGATAACCCTCAAAAACCCATGTTAGTAAAAAAAACCTGGGGTTTTTAGAGGTTAACATTATTTTTTTCTATGTTCTAAAATAGTTCTGGTACTCGTTATAACATCTACAAAGGAGCATGTTCTAACAAGTATCCATAATATATTTGGTTACATGAGTTTGGCAACTTCTAGCAGTCTCCGTGTTGTAGTGGTTAAGCTACTCGCCTCATAAACCAAGGAGTCGTGGGGTCGATTCCGGGCTTCTCCAGGCTTTCGGAGGAATCTTCAAACTGAGGTATTGTCTCCGCATGATCTTAGCTGTTGGTGGTGCGCAAAGCTCAACACACACACACACACACACACACACACACACACACACACACACACACACACACACACACACACAACGTTTCCATAACCCACGTAGATATGTACTGGCAGTACTCTCTATATAGGTGTCTAGTGATGTCAGCAATTTATAATGAATGCACCAACACTGTCAGTTGGGCCATAAAATATAAACAAATAAATAAATACATCATTGAAAAATGAATAAACACATACATAAACACATAAGCTGTTAAAAATACACAAGATCACCATATTTAATAAATATTCAGCATTTCAGCAGATCAGCGTTTTAGTCACTATCTGCTGATCAGCAACCTGCTGAATTCAGCAGGTTTTTCAGCGTTTTAGACAGGCCCAAATTTTCTTTGCTTTTTAAGAGAAAAAAATGGTATAAACTAAAAGATACATAATAATCAGCAAATGTTTGGAGCTCAAATCTAAATAGAATTTGCAGACTGGAGATCGGGAAGAACTGGGCCGCCCCCAATTCTTCCCCACCGCAGATGTTTCTGTTTACTGATAATTCTTGTGATAAATTTCCTTTGCTTTTTAAGACAAAAATTGGTATAAACTAAAAATATATAATCAACAAAAAAATTTGGAGGTCAAATCTAAGTAGAATTTGGAGACTGGGGGTGGGGAAGGACTGGGCCGGCCTAGTTCTTTTCTACCACAGACACCTTAAACATCGTAATTGATTTAATTGTACATCACTACACAAGGGTGGGGAACTACCGGCTCGCCCCAGTTCTTCCCCACCTCAGACATCTTCAGCGATATAACTGACATAACTGTACAACACTATCCAATGGTGGGGAAGAAACGGGCGGCCCAGTCCTTCCCCACCCAAGACACCTTCAGCAATAAAACTAAAATTACTGTACAACACTACCCAAGGGTGGGGAAAGACATTGGCCGCCCCAGTTCTTCCCCACCCCAGACATCTTCAGTGATATAACTGACATAACTGTACAACACAACATGGGTTGGGGAAGAAACGGACCGGCCCAGTTCTTCCCAACCTCAGACACCTTCAACGTCATAATTGACTTAACAGTACAACACTTACCAAATGTGGGAAAGAAACGGACCCGCCCAAGACATCTTCAGCAATATAGCTGACATAACTGTACAACACTACCCAAGGGTGGAGAAGAAACAGGCCGGCCCAGTTCTTCCCCATCCCCCAGTCTCCGAATTCTATTGAAATGTAAGTTCAAAACATTTGTTGCTTATTATATCTGTTTATTTAATTCTTGTACCAATTTATGTCTTTAAAAGTGAAGAAAATTTATCATAAGAATTTTTAGTGAACAGAAAAATCTGGGGTGGGGCGACCCAGTTCTTCCCCACCCCCAGTCTCCAAATACTATTATGATTTGAGCTCCAAACTTTTGTTGCTTATTATATCTTTTTAGTTTATACCAATTCAATTTTTGTCTTAAAAAGCAAAGGAAATTTATCCCAAGAATTATTAGAAAACAGAAACATTTGGGGTGGGGAAGACCTGGGCCGGCCCAGTTCTTTTCCACCCCCACCCCCCTCTCCGAATATATTGAAATTTAAGGGCCAAACATTTGTTGCTATTATATCTTTGTAGTTAATACCAATTTATGTCTTCAAAAGTGAAGACCATTTATCACAAGAAATTTTAGTAAACAGAAAAAATCTGGGGTGGGGAAGCACTGGGCCGGCCCAGCTCTTCCCCACCCCCACTTTCCAACTTATATTTAGATTGGAGCGCTAAAGAGTTGTTGCTTATTATATCTGTTTAGTTAATACCAATTAATGTCATAAAAAGCTAAGAACATTAATCATAGATACTAGAATTGGGATGAACATTTCCTTGGAGCTCCATATATTGTATGGCCTAGAGAAAATTTTGCCATTCCAGCTGTAAAGACTAAAAACGTTTCTTTTCGAATTTTTAACAATTTATGAGGCAAACAATACTCGTTCTCTATGGTTCTAAACAATTCAGGTGGAGCTGAAACTGACTCGGTGGGGCTAGTCAGTTTCTTCCCCGGGGAAGAACCGGGCCGGCCCAGGTCTTCCCCGTGAAAGAAATTGACTCGGGGGGGGGGGGGGGGAAAGGACCGGTCTGTTACACCGGAATTAAACGATCTATATACAACCTCAGAAGGTTCATTCCGTTAAGCGGTTCGGTTGATTTCGTTGACATACGATATACGCGTAAGATGCAAATAAAAACAATTCTCGTCTGCTTTGTTGCCTTCTAGTCATTGTTGCAAACAATTTGGATCTAGATCTAACAGCTCCTCATCCAAACTGTTGGTCCAAATACAAATTAAAATAGGTTTAAAAAGTTTGAAAAATGTATAAAGCAGACAACATAAACGCATCTTAAGGGTTGTATAGTGACAGCAGAGATTTGTCGACAGTCCTGGCCTGCGACTTATACTGTTTCGTTTAACCCTTAAAATACCAGTAGTTTAATAAAATACTTTAGACGGTGATCAAATGCCGTGTTCCGTCTGCGCTGAAACTGTTTGTCAAACCGAACACGCGATTACTGTCCAGATCCTGACTTATCTAGTCGTGGACTGATTGCCTAGACCGGGACCTAGACCTGCATGTCCAAACGCTTAAGATAGATCATTTCGGTAGATGTGAAACCAACAGCTGGATTAACACATTTTGTTTGGGCCTCTGCGACCCAGTTGGTAAGAGCGCTGTATCTTCAACATTAGGTCTCTCACAGCTGTGGCCACACGTGGGCACGCCAAGTTCTGCAATGGAATGTCAGATGGTGTTTCTTGTTGTTGTTTCCAGTTTCTCTGTGTCGCGGGTCGTCAGCAGGTGGGGTCCCAGGGCACGAATCCATGCTGGCACAACACCGTAGCCGTTCGGTGGTACCCCTCTTCCCTGTTGCTGGTGAATAGGGAGACCATCGCTCGGCTCCAGCCCATAGTGTTTTTTCTCCGGGTGCTCTGTTTGTATGCCCCCGCCAAGAAATGAGGAGGAACGTATATGTACGTCACATATTACACAGTCGAACTTCTATGGCTCGAACACCTTTTGGACCTCGAAATCTTTTCGAGAAAGGGGTAGATCGAGCCACTGAGGATGGCAGGAGGCATGACGTGATACTATTAAGCATCCTTTCGGTGTGCTATAATGAAAATATATGCTGTGTGTACTCATTAGAATCGCCTCGATTCGCCTCATCGAGGCGATTCTAATGAGAACACACAGCATACATCTGCAAGATAAAAGATTAAAATCTCCTTAATTATCCTCCACTATGTCTTAAGTAGAGGATTTCGCTAGGGGCTCAAGAACGGGTTCGACTTATCCATGGTAAACGAGCCATCGATGTTCGAGCCATCGAAGTTCTACTGTTGTACTGTATCTTCATTCAGTGTTTGATATAGGGCATTGATACTTGCAACTCATTTCAGACATGCATAGAAAATGTACGTAACAGAATCAGGATTCTGACCCAGCCCATCGTTGCAGAATCAAGTCCCCTAGAGTGACAAAATTAAACATTTGGTCATATGTGTAGCATATGAGGTTAAACAGTACTGTCCTTGCCTCCGAAACTCCCCCTACAATATTTGATGCAGGACATTGAAACTTGCACCAAAGTTCAGACATGCATTGCACATGTGCAATAGGGAAACATAATTCTGATCCAATCCCTTATTGTTGAAAAATGTCCCATTTAACGACTTAAACATTTTCTAACATATGAGGTTAAATAGTACTGTTCGTGTCTCCGCAACTCCTACATAATCTGATGCAGAACGCTGAACCGGCAATGCCGTTCAGGCATGCATTGAACATGTGCCTAAAAGGAAACAAGATTCTGATCAAGCCTCTTGATACAGAAGTATGCCCCCTTGAACGACTTAAACCATTTTGGCCATATGAGTCGTAATGGAGGTTAAACAGTACTGTTCGTGTCTCCATAACCCCTACAGTATTTGATGCAGGGCATAGGAAATTGCAACATATTTCAGAAATGCATTGAACAAGTGCATATAGGAAACACGATTCTGATCCAGCCTCTTTTTACAGAAGTATGCCCCCTTGAATGACTTGACAGATTTAGCCATATGCTTCTTGGAAAATGTTGCGGTATCTAGTTTAGTTAGAAAGTGTACCTGTCCACTCCATATGTCAAGCAAGAGGCATATGGCGGTGGAATTCATCACCTTAAGTGATTGACAACTATTTTTTTCCACCCTGACTGACGATTAATAAAGTGTGAAATAATATTGTAAGGAAAGTAAAACAAACAAAGAAACAAAAAATGTACTGAACTGAACGGGATACTGGCAAACAGTGTAGGTCGAGAAGCGAACCATTAAGAAAACACGTTGTAACCTTACCGCCAAATTTTAAGATGGAAAATTGTGATATTTTTCTTATTTCTGCTCAAAATATAGAATGTAGGTACTCATTGAGCACCCATAATCTATATTTTAGAGCAGAAATAAGGAAAATAAGATTTACCCCAGCAAACCCCAGTTTTACTACATAAAGGTGGGGTTCGAGGGGGTCAAAATTATATAGGCTTGTTTTCGTGATGGAGGCGTCTGAACAGTCTACACTATTTGCAAAAACTGGTTTCTTAGTCACCATGACTGAATTTTAAATCTCTGAACATGAGAAAAAAATCACGAAATCGGGTTTGCCTGTCAGATAATGCATCGTAAACAGCAGATTTCAAGGTATTTACAAATGGCTATGTCCGTTAACATATCTTAAATTGAGGTCTACTTATTTTAATTATTGATCAAATATATCAGAAAAAAATATGGTTTACCCATTAGGTATATCACAGAAAATACATTTAATGAAATAAAAGTTGTTTTATTCCTCGCTAAAATTAAATTTTGTCTAAAATAATTTTGAAAAAAAAAAAAAATAAATAAATAAATAAAAAAATGGACATAATTTTATCCCGAATTTGCTAGACATGGCATGCATCACGAAAACATGCCATTTAATTTTGACCCCCTCGAACCCCACTTTTATATAGTAAATCTGGGGTTTACAGAGGTTAACCTTATTTTTTCTTATTTCTGCTCTAAAATATAGATTGCGGGTACTCGTTAGAACCGCCTCGATTTGCGGGTACTCGTTAGAACCGCCTCGATGAGGGTACTCGTTAGAACCGCCTCGATGAGGTGGTTCTAACGAGTACCCACAATCTATATTTTGAGCAGAAATCAGAAAACTATCACAATTTGTCATCTAAACATTTTCATTTTTTCGGCGATTAAGGTAACACTGTATTTGTATAGGCGTGTTTTCGTAATGAGAGGAATAAAGTGTCACGAGGCTAATACATGTGCGATTTTGATGGACCGGTTTCTTGCCAAATGACCAAACTCAAACTTAAAGAACCTTCATTGTTGCAGATCACACAAGTTATTTTGGCGGTGCATTCGTGGGCATGGTAGCAGAAATGGAGAATGCTAGATTGGAAAAAGTACAGAGTCAGGTAAGAAATAATTTAAATGATATCTCCTTTATTATCATATCTGGTTTTTCTGCTTACGATAGCATCAGGTTGCATTAGCAGTGGGCAGATGTGCAGAAAATTGAAAAAAAAAAAAAATATGTTTTTGTTTGTTTGTTTTTTGTTTGATTTGAGGTTTAACGTCCCCGTCAACACTATTTAGGTCATTTTGGAGACGTTGCTTCCAATTTTGTGGGACTTTTACCCGACATTGAGATGAAATGACATCTCAATCCCTGCCGCCCAATGAAACCAGAAGGGTTTATAAACATGGACGGGCCGACTCACAGCAGTTTTCTTGAGCAGGCTTAGACTTTCTGAGCGAATTACTAGTACTAATGTGCGGCCGGTATCATCTTTGCGTGGAAGTATCGTGCAGCCCAATCTATTACTCCAAGCCCCGATGGGCATAAAAATGCGTTGTACTACCCTTGGTCTTCACTGTTTACATGTTGATTTATGCCACATATTTGTTTTGGATACTAACGTCGATGTAGGACGGAAAGGGCATGGCATGCTAACGCAAATGGAAGACATGAGCACGCAAGTGAAAAGTATCGACTTATAATAAATGCCTCTATCCATATTCCTGATTTTTCTGTTAAGGAAAACAGTCTAGTATAATTAACCTTATATTATTTAAGAAATAGATCAGCTCTAAGTGTGATTTATTGTGTAATAAATCACAGTTTGGAGGTCAGTTGTAAAGTAGACAAATCACGAGCGCGTAGGGCGCGTGATTTGTCTACTTACAACTGACCGACAAACTGTGATTTATTATGCAACAAATCACAAACTATAGCTGATCTATTTCGATTCTAACACGCTGAAAATCGGCAATAATATTGTTGTTTCCTTCAAAATCTCAGAACTTTTCGCCATTGTTAGCAGAAATCCCGCTAAAATTATCGACTGAAACACATGCAGTTATATCCTTTTCTAACGTTTTCGATGCGAGAAAATGACGTTACACCGTCTAACGTCAAGTAAATCGACTAGTGACGTCATAAATTTGCAGTTTTTAATGACGTCACTCGTCACGCTCTTCTTTGCCGTGATTTGTTGTAGAATAAAACACAGTTATTTTGCATTGCCTATATAGGCGCGCTGTGTTAGAATATACGTTTAAACCCATACAAAGTTCAATATCGTGAAATTCGATGCTAGTGTATCGCAAATGACAGAAAATATTGCTAACGTCTCGTTGAAGACGGAGCGATAAAAAAACTGATGTAATAACGGGGCAATATTTTGTTACGTCTAACGTGGTCACGGGACAGACAGACAGTTTTGACGAAAACTATTGTAAACTGGGTAACACGAAACACTTTTAAGCTGTTCCTTGCGTGTATATCATTTTATAAATTCAAACAATTTGCTAATATTACTCATAAAATATTTGCCCGCATCTTTGCTCTGAAATTCGATGCTAATGTATCGAACATGACCTAAAATAGGTTGCTAATGTGTCGGAAAAGACAGACCGCAAAAAGCTAATGTAATGAAAGGACTATATTTTGTTATGCCTTACGTAATCACTGGACGGAGAGGTAATTTTAATGAAATTGGAACTGTCAAATGGGAACTTTGAAAAAAAAAAAAAAAAAAAAAAAAACCTTTCATGTTTTTCTGACAAGTACATCATTTTACAAACTAAAACAACTTGCAAATATTAATATTACAACCTTTAAACAGATTTCCACACAAAGAGGTGCTAATGTTTCGAAAATGATCGAAACTATATAGCTAATGTATCGACAAAGACAGACCGGAGACAGCTAATGTAATGATAGGACCGAATTTTGTTTTTCCTAACGTAGTCATGGGACAGACATGTTGTTATGACGAACACCTACTTGAAGTTAGGACATTGGAGAAACTCCTCTTTTGTACCTTAGTTGTTTATCATGCCACATAGATCCAAACAATAATGAAAATTTCCATAACATATTTCTATACACATACATATGTTAAGAGTTCTGTGCCGTAAAATGCGATGCTAATGTATCAAAAATGACAGAAAACAGATTCCAAACGTCTCGGCGAAGGAAGAAGAGTATAATGCTAATGTGAAAATTGGACAATATTTTGTCGCCAATAACGTAGTAACTGGACAGTAAAGTGGTTTCGACGAAAACCTACTGTAAAATGACAATTTGGGAAAAATGCCGTGTTTTTACACGTATATCATATTACTTATATAACATTAAAAAAAAAAACAGCAACTACACAGGTTTTCCACTTTGGCAGTCATTACGAAAACACGCCTACTCAAACACATTGCCACCTTTATCGCCGAAAAATAAAAAATTTAATGATGAAAAAGTGAGATATTTTTCTTATTTCTCTTCAAAATATACATTGTGGGCAGTCGTTAGACCCGCCTCCTCGAGGAGGTTCTAACGAGTGCCCACAATCTATATTTAAGAGCAGAAATAAGAAAAATAAGGTATACCCCCGGAAACCCCAGTTTTACTATATTAAAGTGGGGTTCAAGGGGGTCAAAATTATATAGGCATGTTTTCGTGATGTTTTCGTAACCTATGTAAACGTAACCGTAACGACAGAACAACACGCTAATGTTTATGTTCTGCGAGAAGTTAGAATCGGTACGATTCGGACAAATTTGCCCTGCACAAAGTTGGGATCCCCGCTTTACGAGCCCATTCAACAATGTTATGGTCATGTCGAGCACGTCATGTTCAGTTTACCTAACCACTCTTTTCTTAGAATGGTGTATGCATATCTATACGTATCTATAACCAATGCAGTGACCGTAGAAAATATAAGTGAAGGCAACTTCCTGGAATCGACACAATTAACCCACACCTCCCATCAGAGACACCAAAGGGAAAGAAACACAAACATAAAATAATTAGACCCTCTTAAATGGAATCATTAATAGCAGCAAGGACGATTACTTTCCCACAAAATGGCTAATTTGCCTCCCCCCCCCACCCCAAAAAAAAAAATAATAAAAAATACACGATATAAGCGATGGACACATTCAAAGACGAACTATAGCAAAAAAGACCGCGGCAGAAAAACCGCCCTGGAACGGTCAGTGAAAATCATTTCACTGGTGGGCTTAAATCGATTTTACGCGGCCGCTGTCCTCGCCCTTACGTCCGTCGCGATTTGTTTGTTTGTTTTGTTTGATTTGAGGTTTAACGTCCCCGTCAACACTGTTAAGGTTATTTTGGAGACGTTGCTTCCAATTTTGTGGGACTTTTGCCAGACATTGAGATGAAATGACATCTCAAGCCCTGCCGCCCAATGAAACCAATAGGGTTTATAAGCATGGACGGACAGACTTGCAACGCTTTACCAGTACTCGTGTGCGGGTCGGTTTCAGCTCTGTGTGGAAGCCCTATGCAGCCCATATATTTAGCCCCGAAGGGCGGGGGCCGCCCTCGCGATTTTGACAAATATTTTTTTACGTCCGCCTGAAGGTTTCCTTACTCCCCAGTGCATCATATCCGAGAACATAAAAGATATGAAAGTAATACAGTTGAAGCTGCTGACGCTAGGAAAGTACAATACTTCTTTGTGTACTTATGTTCAGCACCTACATGTAGGTACAGACAACACGGTTAAGGTCATATCGAGCTGGTACATTTACATATCCACGTGTTTCCTGAAAAGGCTTAACGGTAAACGATTACCAGAGTATGCTCTTTCGCCATAAACTGAGTTTCTGCCCTGCTTGGATCAGTAAAAGGGAAAGATGGATAGCAGAATGTATTTCATAATCAAAGTTGCCGAGTCTGGCTAACATAGAACCGCTGACCTGCTGAAGAAGGCGCTAATATAATGTGCATAACTATCAGCACCAATTTCAAAGTACACCAGTTTATCATCAATTACTTATATCTTTACATAACAAATGAGTTGAAATTGCATGATTTAAATAACTAAATCTCAAATGCGCATTGACTAAATCGTCAAAGTATAATTCGTAATAGCAATAAATACTAAATTAAACTCATAAATATTTAATTCATCATAATTTGTCCCGATTCACCTTTTGCACAGGGATAACTGTGATATTGTGTTTATTGCTTGCGCAAAACGTATATAGCTAGAATATTAAACCTGGGCTTAAATAATTCATGCTCAAGCTATTTGCAGCATAAAATTGAAGTTTTCATGTTATGGAACTAGTTATGTTATTCAAAAGCTAACTCCTAACAATTTTGTCATTTTCCAGAGAAAACCTTCATACCGTCAATGCCTAAAAGCGACTGACCCAGAGAAGTATCATCAATATCTCAATGACCAAACACCAAGAGCAAGAGATTATAGAAACATTATGAAGGAACTATTACACAAAAAGAGTTTAAACCAAGGCAAAAAAAAAAACAGGTAGACAAATTTCGGAGGTCATCAAAATAAGGCGGAAAAAGTACCGGGAAAAGAAACAAAAATACTGAATCTCGAAGACAACAAAATGATGAAGAATACACAAGACAATAAACCAAAAACCCGAAATGAAATAAAAAAAAAACAAAGAGAAAAATGGTGGCATGCAAAACAGAATTAAAGGCAGATTGCTGGAATATTCCAATGTTTTTTACTTCACAGGAATGGTGACTAGGTGACTCTCTACCAAAATAGCTTAAACCGTTCTGTTCATATGAACAAGATGGCCACCATAGCTATAAATAGTAAACCACTGGGAACATAGAAACCATTGTTAATATTAGATTTTAATATATTTTATTGAACATATACATGTATACATTTTAAACTTATTTATCATAATTCACTGAGAATTGTTGAAACCATTGTTAAAACCATTGGAATATTCCAGCAGTTTGAGATCAATCAGTGCAGAAATGTCCTCCCACCAACATTTGAAATAATTAAAGAATATGTGAGGCAGATTGCTGGAATCTTCCAATGATTTTGGTTATGGATACTGCATTGATCTTGTTCCTATTATATATGCATGCAACAATTGATAATAAAAACAACACATCATACCATGTTTTGAGCTGTTTTCCTTCCTTTTTTTAATTTACACATTACCTGTCTGAAAGCTAATTGTAGTAAGGTCATGAAAAGGCTACCAGGTTTGCAATCATTGGAATATTCCAACAATTTCAATGACTTGAGAACAAAAATAACTGCAGCCATAGATAAGGTCTGAAGAAGAAGATAGACATAGATTGCATAAACCATCGGCATATTCCTGCAATTTCAAGCTTTCACCAGACTTAAAATGGTGTAAGATCATGAAAAGGATGCCATGTTTGCAATCATTGGAATATTCCAACAATTTCAATGACTTAATAACAAAAATAACTGCGGTCATAGATAAGGTCTGGAGAAGAAAATAGATATAGATTGCATAAACCATTGGAATATTCCTGCAATTTCAAGCTTTCACCAGTCTTAAAATTGGTCTTCTGACAGGTTATACTCTGCCTGTACATATAAATCATTGGAATATTCCAGCAATTTCAGTGTCAACATTTTGTTAAAAATATCAACGTTTTTTCTGGTAAGTAAAACTATGGTATAAATTGCTGGAATATTCCAAGGATTTTATTGTTTATTTCGAAGGGTGGATTAGAAAACAAAATGTTGTACCCTTAAATGTTTTTACTTTTTTGAGGGTATTAAGCATATTATAAAAACTCTACCCTTATTTTGCCCTGGTGTTTTGACATCCGAAACCTGGAATTTCTTTACGAAAAAGGGAATTTCGTGCAAATGCCCTTTTTATTTTGTATTCGCTTAGAAGTAAACTTTCGGCATATAAGTTGAGATGGATCAAAGACAAATATAAAATGAGTAAAAGAAAGAAAAAAACAGCTGTAAAGCAGACTGACTCGAAACTGCTTGTGTCTCCATCCATACATGGTATAAAAGTATCACAGAAAACAATAAAGAACACAGCTTGCACAGTGAAAAAATCACTGCCGTCTACACCCAGTAGATTTGCTGCAGTTGTTATTCAGGTAGAAAAATAACCATCGGAAAACATGACAAATCCCCCGACCAAAAGCAAATATGGCCTTTAGAACATTCTTCGTCAATAGAAAGTGCACCAGAATTAAACCAGCAATATATCACAAAAGTATACTAGTTATGGCCATCATAAGATTGAACTGTCAGGGGAGATAACTAAAAGACCATGGCACTCAGAATTGTGGTTCTTGCGCATGACATGCCTGCTTAACCTCATGTATTTCTGTACAAAGTGTCATCAATGTGTCTCAAAGGGTATTGGAGATATGCTGATCACAAGCATGCCATACTGTTATATTGGAAGTAATTAAGGCGTAACTATACCAAATTTAGTGACACAAAGGCCTTTATGATATTTAATCTTCATCAGTGGTCTCAACCCGTAAGTTTTGAAACCGAA
This sequence comes from Lucinisca nassula, assembly GCA_963580285.1. NCBI lineage: Eukaryota > Metazoa > Mollusca > Bivalvia > Lucinida > Lucinidae > Lucinisca > Lucinisca nassula. The sequence continues at coordinate 43,225,462 of OY757027.1, read as the reverse complement.
ACGGATGATGGACAAGACCCGACAAACACATCACACCCCCTCCGAGCACACGCCGACCGACGCAGCCTATGAGACAGATCAGCTGGAGGCATCAGGCAAGAGAGCATACCCGCGGACTTATAGGCGTCCCCCACCGAGCTGACATCAGCAAACATGACCCACACTCCGCGGAAGTCCCGGGCATCAGGAAGGAGATGTCCAAAGTAGCGAGACTTGCAAAATTTAAAATATAACAAAAAGTGTAAACTAAATCTGCTAAGATGCATGTCTCACCTGACAAGTCAGTCTTAGTAATTTTATGCTGCAAAAATTAAAGATATAACATAGTTATTTAAATCAGTACTTGATCACTGACGTCAACACCGTAGTATCAACCTCAGCACTAAGAAACTGATACTGAGCTGATGATACCCTCGGGGACGAACGGATCATTGGAAGGGTAGATAACTCCAATACCACAGCAGCACCAGTTGTGGTTCTTACACATGACACCCCTTCTGTACCTTGTATGCAATTGCGCAAAGTTCCTTCAATATATCTCAAAGGGTGTTGGAGTTCTGGCCATCACAAGGTTATATTGTCAGGGGAGATAACTAAAAAGCCAGAGCACCAAGAGTTGTCATTCTTGAGCATTACACACCTGCTTAATCTCATGTACATCTGCATCAAGTACCACCAATATCTCTCAAAGGGTATTGGAGGTACGGTGATCACAAGGCGGACATATTGTTATATTGGACGGAGAGATAACTCCAATATCATAGCACCCAGAGTTGTGGCTGTTAGGCATTAAGCGCCGGCTCAACCTCGTATACAATTGTGCCAAGTACCAACAATATATCTCAAAGGGTATTGGAGTTATGGCCATCAAAAGGTTATATTGTCAGGGGAGATAATTCAAAAAACATGGCACCCAGAGTTGTGGTTCTTGCACATGACACACCTGCTTAATCTCATGTACAATTGTACCAAGTACCATCACTATATCTCAAAGAGTATTGGAGACGTGGCCATCACAAGGTAGTGATTCTATATTATTGGAAGGAGAGATAACTAAAACAGCATGGCACCCAGAGTTGTGGTTCTTGAGCATGACACACTGTCTCGGCCTTGTGAACAGCTGTGCCAGGTATCATCAATATATCTTAAAGGGTATTGGAGGTATGGCCATCACAAGGTAGTCACTCTATTTTATTGGAAGGCGAGATAACAAAATAAAAACATGGCAACCAGAGTTGTGGTTCTTGTGCATGACACGCTGTCTCAGCCCTGTGAACAACTGTGCCAGGTACCATCAAAATAGCTAAAAGAGTATTGGAGTTATGGTCATCACAAAGTAGTCATTCTATTTTGTTAAAAGGGAAGATAACTAAAAAGTATGGTATCCATAGTTCTGGTTCTTGCGCATTACACGCCCTCCAAGCCTTGTGAACACGTGTGCCAAGAACCATCAATGAATCTCAAAGATTATAGGAGTTATGGCCATCACAAGGTTGCGTCTACGGACGGATGGACAGACGGACGGACACCAGGCTGATCGCTATATCCCCCGAACCTATTCGGTCGGGGGATAAGTCATAAACGCCGAGAAAGCAAAAGGCACTTAAAGAAGCAAGAAAAGGCACGAAAAGGAGAAAGCTTTTGAGGCACTAAATACGAGAAAAGGGTCAGAGAAGGCTAGCGCTTCAAGGCGCTAAATACTGAGAATGAGGTTAGAAAAGACAAAACCAACAGTCGTGTACAAACAAAAACAAAACTCAATTATCTCACCGAGAAACTAAAACAAGAGGGCCATAATGGCCCTGGATCGCTCACCTGATCCATAAATTAACAAGTGTATTAGGACCAGGGCTATAATGTGCATAATGCTGAGGGAGGTCTAAAATAGTGAAGCTTCATACCAAATATAAACAATGGCTATAATTTGACCAATCTTGACACAGGTCCACTAGACGAAGAGACACACCAAATATCAAAGACCTGGGCCTTGCGGTTTTAGAAAAGAAGATTTTTGAAAGATATTCCCCACATAATAGACTTAATTGGAGGCAATAATCAGGAATCGATACAATCAACCCATAGCACCCATCAGAGACACAAAGGGGAAAGAAACACAAACATAAAACAACAGACCTAATAGAAACATCAATAGCGGAAAGCCAAAAGGACAGTTACTTTCCCACAAAATGGCCAATAGGCTATTAAATATAAAGTAATATAAGCGATTGAAACACCCAAAGACAAGCCAAAACAAAAATAAACCGCGACAGAAGTACGGCTTTGGAACGGTCAGCAGAAACGAATTCCACTGTGGGGCTTAAATCGATTTTACGTGGCCACAATCCTCGCCCTTACTTCCGCCGCGATTTAGACAAATAATTTGTTCAGTCCGCATGAAGGCCTCCTAACCCATCAGTGCATATCTCCGTGAACACAAATAATGAAACAACTACAGAGATGAAACAACGGTGAGGACTCGACAGCAAGAAACCACTGAAATGCTGGAGCAAAAGAAAACCAACAGTTAGACTCCGATGGGCCCGACCAGAGATAGAGCATCAGGCACCAACCAACATTACCTTGAATTAGATCTCTCTAATTCTCAATAAGCCTTTACGCTGGAACCGTCATAGAATCTAAGGCCTGACCCACCGGCGTGCAATTAAAGATGGAAGCAAAGTTGTCAACCGTGATTGGGTTAACTACCATGCATGCAGTCTATCGTATAACATTTATGTTGTACGAAGAATAATTTAACGAAACTGGGTTCTAAAGTCATTGCGGTTATATATTTTTCTGAATTTGTATACTACGTCACCATAAAATTCGGGTTCCGATAGACCTTGATGCAGAATGTAAAACCAAATGGCCCCGACCCTAGGGCTTTGTTGGTCCCAAGGCTATAATTTTAACAATCTTGATAGGGGCCCACTAGGTGAAGCTTCATACCAAATACCGAAAACCTGGGCCTTGCTGTTTCAGAGAAGAAGATTTTCAAAGATTATCTCTATATAAGTCTATGTAAAACCAAAGGGCCACGGGGCGGGGGCATTTGTGGGCCCCGAGGGCTATAAATTGAACAATCGTGGTAGAGGTCCACTAGATGAAGCTCCATACCAAATATCCAAGACCTTGGCCCTGCAGTTTCAGAGAAGAAGATTTTTAAAGATTTCCCCATATACGTCTGAGTAAAACCAAAGGGTCTCGGGGCGGGGGCATCTTTGGCCTCAGGGCTATAATTTGCACAATCTTGATAGAGGTCCACTAAATAAAAGTTCACACCAACTATCAAAGACCTAGGCCTTGTGGTTTCACAGAATAGATTTTTTAAAGATTTCCCTATATAAGTCTATGTAAAAGCAAAGGACCCTGGAGCGGGGGCATTTTTGGTCCTCAGGGCTATAATTTGAACAATCTTGTAGAGGTCCTCTAGATGAAGCTTTATACCAAATGTCCAAGACCTAGGCCTTGTTGTTTCAGAGAAGATGATTTGTAATGATAAATAAGTTCTGAAGTTAGATCCTTTGGAATCAGGGTATACACCAAATAAACGAAACTAGCAGACTCGGTTTTATTGAGTCTGTTCATGACCAGTACTGAAATGTGCAACAGCGGGCACGCCCTCTAGCACCGGCTTAAGCAGAACTCTATTTTCAAAATGATACCAAATGAACTCAATGATCCCAAAGGACAAGAACATATAATCTGCACTATGATGATGTACGGGGAGACGCGTTCTGTGTTAAAGTCTATGTAAGACCAAAGGGTCCAGAGCAGGGACATTGTTTTGACCCAGGGCTATAACTTGAACAATCTTTGTAGAGGTCCAATAGATGAAGCTTCAGACCAAATATCAAAGACCTGGGCCTTGCGGTTTAAGAGAAGAAGATTTTTTAAAGATTTTCCCTATATAAGCCAATATAAAACTAAAGGGCCCACGGCAGGGGCAGTTTTGGCCCCAGCACTTTAATTTGAACAATCTTGAAAGGGGGCCACTAGATGAAGCTTCATACCAAATATCAAACACCTGGGCCTTGCGGTTTCAGAGAAAAAGATGTTTAAAGGTCTTCCCTTTACAACCTTTGTAAAACGAAATGGCTCCGGGCGGGGGCGTTTTTCGCCCCGGTACTGTAAGTTGAACAATCTTGGTAGGGGTCTACTAGATGAAGCTTCATACCACATAGCAAAGACATGGGCCTTGTGATTTCAGAGAAGAAAAGTTTTTAAGTTTTCATTGACAAAAAAAACAACAACATATTTTTGGCTCCTGTGACCTAGATGTGCAACGGACCGGGACCATTTCAACATCTTTGAAAGGGGACTACCAAAGGATAATTCCTGTGAAGTTTGGTCAAAATCCGATCAGTGGTTTAGAAGGAGATGTCGTTTAGGGTTGAGACACACTGATGAAGATTAAAAAAAAAGTTTCTGTGTCACTAAATAAGTTGTGAATAGTTAGATCCTTTGGAAGCAAAGAATACAACAAATAAACGAAAATAGCAGACTCGGTTTTATTGATTCTGTTCATGACCAGTACTGACATGTGCTACACCGGTCACGCCCCCCCCCCCCCCCCCTAGCACCGGCTTAAGCAGAATTTTATATTCAAAATGATTCTTAATGAACTCAATGATCCCAAAGGACCAGAAAATTTGGTATAGTTACGCCTTAATTGAAGATTTTTATGCACGCGTGCACGGACGCACGACGGACAAAAAGTGATCCCAAAAGCTCACCTCGTCACTATGTCATCTAACCAAGCACATCATGCTTATGGAAAGTAAAAGTAAAACAAAGATAAGGAATCGTTACAATTAACTTACTCCACCCATCAAATACACCAAAGGGAAAGAAACATAAACATTAAGCGACCAGACCATAATGGAAACCTAAACAAAGGAAGGCCATAAGGACAGTTAATTTCCAACAAAATGGCCATATGGCCTCCAAAATAAAAAGACACAAGTGATACAAACTTTAAGTAACAAACAACAACATAAAGAAAATCGCCACAGGGCCGTCTTGGAACGGTCAGTGGAAAGATTTCTACTGGGAGGGGGGGGGGGGGGGGGTGAGGGGGCGTTAATCGATTACACGTGGCCACAATCCTCGCCCTTACTTCCGTCGCGATTTAGACAAATAATTTGTTCAGTCCGCATGAAGGCCTCCTAACTCATCAGTGCAACATCTCCGTGAACACAAATAATCAAAGAACCACAGAGGTGAGACAACGGTGAGGACTCAACAGCAAGAAACCACTGAAATGCTGGAGCAAAAGACTCCGATGGGGCCGACCAGAGACAGAGCATCAGGCACTAATCAACATTGCCTTGAATTAGATCTCTCTAATCTCAATAAGTCTCTACGTTGGAACCGTCATAGAATCTTAGGTCTGACCCACCGGCGTGCAATTAAAGAGGGGAGCAAAGTTGCCAACCGTGATTGGGTTAACTACCATGCATGCAGTCTGTCGTATAACATCCAATCTTTTTATATCATATATTGAAAATTGGTGCTAAAGTCATTGCGGTTATGTATTTTTCTGAATTTATATACTAAGTCACAATAAAATTCAGGCTCCGATAGACCTTGTTGCAGAAGAGATTTAAGTCCAATATTGAAATATCCAATATCCAATATCCAAACCTCAGCTAGCGGTTTCCAGAATGCTGGTTGGACGGACAAAACCAATGTATCTACAATGTCTTTGACCGGACAAGCTGAAATCCTCTTCCCTACTGGCTGAACATGTCTAACTACTAACCGAGCCGAATTTCTCTATCCCATAGACAGGGATTCATGCAGTGTATAACCAAATAAAGGATTTAAATGTTTGAATATATTAAAACAAAAAACATTATCTATGGCTGCCAGATATGTTTAATTAACTATGATATCACTGTAGACAGAGTCCATCGAATCAGAACTATTTGTTCTCCAATGTCTGTTTGCAAAGGTATTCGATTCCTAATTAAGTATTTCCAAAGGCTTAATTTTCTGGTCCTTTGGGATCATTGAGATCATTTAGAATCATGTTGAAAATAAAGTTCTGCTTAAGCCGGTGCTAGAGGGCGTGACCGGGTTAGCATATTTCAGTACTGGTCATGAACAGACTCAATACAACCAAAGTAGAAGTAATAGAAGCAAACCAAGTCTGCTGTTTTCGAAGTCTGTAGTAGAAGCAAACCAAGTCTGCTGTTTTCGTTTATTTTTGTGTATTCCTTGCTTCCGAAGGATCTAACTTCAGAACTTATTTATTTTCACTGTAGCTGGTGTTGTGCCGTGTGGCGGCCGTGAAACGTCTCCCCGTACATCATCATAGTGCAGATTATATTTTCTGGTCGTTTGGGATCATTGAGATCATTTAGAATCATTTTGAAAATAGAGTTCTGCTTAAGCCGGTGCTAGGTGCGTGGCCGGTGTAGCACATTTCAGTACTGGTCATGAACAGACTCAATAAAACCGAGTCTGCTATTGTCGTGTATTTGGTATATTCTTTGCTTCCAAAGGATCAAGCTATTCAGAACGTATTTATCTTCACTGCAGCTGGTGCTGTGCCGTATGGCGCCGTTAAAAGTCTCCCCGTACATCCATCATAGTGCAGATTATATTTTCTGGTCCTTTGGGATCATTGACTTCTTTTAGAATCAATTTGCAAATAGAGTTCTGCTTAATATGTTCTATAAAAGGGTTATCCTCTGGAAGCAAGGAATACACATGTTTTCTGGGCCAGACTAGCTAGTTTCGGCCTCAAATATTTTCCAAGTTCCACAATGGAATCAATGATCCCAAAGGACAAGAAAATATAATCTACACTGTGATGTCGGGCACTGTGAAGCCGGTGCTAGCGGGCGTGGCCGGTGTAGCATATTTCAGTACTGGCGATGAACAGACGCAATAAAACCGAGTCTGCTATTTTCATTTACTTGGTGTATTCTTTGCTTCCAAAGGATCTAGCTATTCAGAACTTATTTATCTTCACTGCAGCTGGTGCTGTGCGGTGTGGCGTCCGTAAAAAGCACCCCCGTGCATCCATCATAGTGCAGATTATATGTTCTGGTCCTTTTGGATCAGTTTCAGTACTGGTCATGAACAGACTCAATAAAACCGAGTCTGCTATTTTCGTTTATTTGGTGTATTCTTTGCTCCCAAAGGATCTAGCTATTCAGAACTTATTTACATCCTCGTTTGTCTTTTAACAGGTACAAACCAGGAGAACACCTGGTAGTGAGACATGGATGCCAACATTTTCCAACCATTGTGTGTTGAAATGAAGACAAAAGTACATTTTCTGGGTGGCTTGTCGGTGTCCATGCGTCCATGGTTCACAAAGGGTATCCTTTCAAGCGTTTTTATCTCCACCACAGTGGTGTTAAGCGTGTATGTAACGTTATAATTCAAGGTGTTCTCAAACAAATGAAAATCAAAACAGCTTTGAAAAGAACTGATACCAAATCAAGATCTTACAGTGGACACACAATCAATCCAATAGGTTCCATTACACTACCTTGTTATTTCAATAACAATATTCATGACATAGAATTTCAAGTTATTGAACAGAACGCATCAACGATATTAGGCCTAGTGACTTACCAGAAGGTAGGTTTAGTTCAAAGTAGAAGTAAAACAAAGATCAGGAATTGATACAATTAACTTACCCCATCCATAAAAGACACCAAAGGGAAAGAAAAACAAACATTAAGCGACCAGACCATAATGGAAACCTAAACAAGGGAAGGCCATATGGACAGTTACTTTCCCACAAAATGGCCATATGGCCATCCAAAATTAAAAGACACAAGTGATACACACAGTAAGTAACAAACAACAACATAAATAAATCGCCACAGAAGAGCCGCCTTGGAACGGTCAGTGGAAGATTTCCACTGGGGGGCTTAAATCGATTTTACGTGGCCACAATCCTCGCCCTTACTTCCGTCGCGATTTAGACAAATAATTTGTTCAGTCCGCATGAAGGCCTCCTAACTCATCAGTGCAACATCTCCGTGAACACAGAAATCAAAGAACCACAGAGGTGAGACAACGGTGAGGACTCGACAGCAAGAAACCACTGAAATGCTGGAGCAAAAGAAAACCAACAGTTAGACTCCGATGAGCCCGTTCAGAGACAGAGCATCAGGCACCAACCAACATTATCTCTTTAATTTTCAATAAGCCTTTACGTTGGAGCCGTCATAGAATCTGAGGACTGACCCACCGGCGTGCAATTAAAGAGGGAAGCAAAGTTGCCAACCGTGATTGGGTTAACTACCATGCATGCAGTCTGTCGTATAATATCCATGTTGTACCCAATCTTTTTATATCGAAGAATGATTTTACGAAATTGGGTGCTGAAGTCATTGCGGTTATATATTTTTCTGAATTTATATACTAAGTCACCATAAAATTCGGGTTCCGATAGACCTTGTTGCAGAAGAGATTTAAGTCCAATATTGAATTTTGAAATTAAATCAGAATGGCGTCTATAAAATTTTGAAAAGGCTTTGCGTAGTTTATGGTACCGATAACCCTGATTAAGAAGTTTAGCCGTTAATAATTTATTACGAGTGTTGAAGTCAGTTACATGACTACACACTCTAGCAAATCGAATTAATTGCGAAATATAAACGCCATAGGATGGCGCACGAGGAACATCACCATCCAAAAAAGGAAAATTTACAATCTCAAAATCAAAGTCATCGCGTTTATCATAAATTTTGCACGAAACAAATCCATCTACAATAGATAGATGTAAATCCAAAAACGGGGCCTCGGTATCAGAAGAATTTGCTTTATTTAACTGAAGTTCTAGGGGGTAAATCTGACTGATCAAACCATCAAAATAGGTATTATCAATATTTAATAAATCATCTAAATATCTAGAAGTAGAGCTAAAAGCTTCAATAATTTCAGATTGGTTATCAATGGAAAGCGACAAAATGAAGTCTCTTTCATAACAATACAAGAACAGATCAGCCACAAGAGGTGCGCAATTAGTACCCATCGGAATACCCACAATTTGTCTAAATAACTTAGTACCGAATCTAATATAAATATTGTCAAGTAGAAAGGTGAGGGCATCACACACTTTCTGACATGACCAAAGTGTATAATTCTTATGCTCTTTAGAAGTGAAAAATGCATTTCTGACATTACATGCAAGATAGAGAGAATCTTCTCTGTGAAAAGCCCATTCAATTAAATCATTAAGCTTTTCTTTTATAAGATTATGAGGAAGTGTAGTGTAAAGAGTGGAAAAATCGTAGGTAGACAGACTAGAAGCACGAAACTGTCTAGATTTCAAAGTATGTACAGACTGGACAAACCTATTAAACATGTGGACAAATAGTGACATTCAGAAGGAAAACCCAGATTTATTTCAATGAATAGGACACTTACCAGGTAAACATAAAATTCATATTGATCAAAATATCACTCCTGTCGTACACCCTCCAAGACGAATACCTATTTCCATGAGAGATAAGATAAAAACTGAACTGTCACGCATGGTCAAAGAAGGGGTCATTAAAAAGGTTAAGAAACCTACAAGTTGGGTCAGCAGTATGGTTGTGGTTGCAAAACCTAACGGATCCACAAGAATTTGTATTGACCCTAGAGATCTGAATAAAGCTATAAAAAGGCAAAACTTTCCACTTTTGACAGTAGAAGAAGTCGTACCTCGTATGCCGGATGCTAAGATATTTAGTGAAATAGATTGTTCATCGTCATTTTGGCAGCTCGGACTGGACCACGAAAGCTATAAGTTGTGTACATTCAATACTCCTTTCGGGAGATAACCTTACTGTAGATTACCTTTTGGAGTAAAATGTGCCAGTGAACTGTATCAGCCAGTCATGTCAGAAATGATTGAAGGTATAGAAGGCGCAGACGTTATTATGGATGACATGTTAATATGGGGCAATACATTAGAAGAGCATGATCAGAGACTGAAAAAAGTCACAGACAAAGCTGGGAATTATAATCTGAACCTTTCGCCGAATAAATGTGAATTTCGAAAGTCAGAAGACACCTACGTAGGACACGTGTTGAGTGAACACGGACTCAAACCAGACTATGAGAAACTCAGAGCTGTAGAACAAATGAAAGCACCTGAAAATAAGAAAGAATTGCAGCATTTTCTTGGATTCATTCAGAACCTCGCAAAGTCCTTCCAAACATGTCGGAGGTATCAGCTCCATTGAGAGAATTGTTACACAACGACAACGAATGGCACTGGGACAGTACACAAGAAAATACTATCCAGTCACTCATGAAAGTGTGTGTAAATGCACCAGTGCTAGCATACTTCGACAAAAATAAACATATTGTTCTTTCCGTGGATAGTAGTTTCAAAGGAATGGGAGCAGCAATTATACAAGAAGGGAAACTTGTTGCTTATGCCTCATGTGCATTAACTGAGACAAAGCAAAGATATTCAGATATTCCCAGATTGAAAAGGAGACATTAGCAATTGTATTTTGGTGTAGAAAATTTTGACCAATACATATATGGCCAAAACGTTACTGTAGAAAGCGACCATAAGCCATTACAATCGATTTAAGGAAAGGGAATACAGTTAGACTGCAAAATTTAATGTTCCAGTTACAAAGGTATGACATAAACATAGTTTTCAAACCTGGCAAATCAATGTTATTATCTAACCATCTCTCTAGATCGTTTTAGAAGAGACAAGTGACAATCTTGTAGAAGAAATGAGCGTGAATGAAATTCATTTATTGTCATATCTGTCAGTATCGCCTGAAAAAAAGGATGAAATGCGACAAATGACAAGGGAAGATAGAGAAATGATATTATTGAAAGATGTCACAATCAACGGCTGGCCTGAAACCAAATATAAACTACCACCGGAACTAACATTACGAAAACACGCCTATACAAATACATTGTAAACTTTACCACCGAAACACTAAAATTCTAAAATGAAAAATTGTGATGTTTTTCTTATTTGTGTCCAAAATATAGATTGTGGGTACTCGTTAGAACCACCTCATCGAGGCGGTTCTAACGAATACCCACAATCTATATTTTAGAGCAGAAATAGGAAAAAATAAGGATCACCGATACCTATAGTTTTACTATATAAAAGTGGTCCTCAAGGGGGTCTAAATTATATAGGCGTGTTTTCGTGATGAAACTTACTAGAATTACAGTGATGTAATTGCTGCCATAGACGGATTAATGTTCTGGGATGGAAATCAATGATTCCTAATCAATTGAGAAATGAGATGCATGAAATTATACATTCTCACCTCGGAATAGTAAAATGCAATCCAGGGCACGGAAGTGTTATTTTGGCCGTCTATGAACAGTGATATTAAAGAAAGAGTGTCAAAATGTGCTACTTGCTCGGTAAATCAACCAATGAACCCAAAAGAGCTATTAATTCATCCTGAAATTCCAGACAGGCGATGGAGTAAATAGGAATTGACATATTCGAGAACAAACGACATCACTATCTCATATCAGTGGACTTTTTTTCAAAGTGGCCAGAAGCGAGCAAACTAGACAATTTGTCAACTAAGAATGTAATCCATTACATGAAGGGACAATTATCTAGACATGGACTTATTGATATACTGGTAAGTGACAATGGGCCACAGTTCGCCAATTCACAGATGCGTCAGTTCGCAAAAGAATATGGATTTACACATGTGACGTCATTTCCAGGATTCCCGTCAAGTAACGGTCAAATCGAATGAACTGTCAGAACAGCGAAAAACATCTTCAAGAAGGCCGATGATCCTTACATGGCACTTTTTGACTTCCGTAAATCCCCAACTGACGCCGATACACCTTTGTCACCTGCACAGATATTATATGGGAGACGTTTAAAAACAAAGTTACCAACAGCAACACCACTACTAAGACCATCAAATACGGATGAAATAAGAAAAAGTCTCAAACATATACAACATTAACAAAAACATTATCATGACAGACATGCTTTGAAAAACGATCTAAAACCTCTTGAAAAGGGTAAAATGTGTACATGCGACACGAAAATACATGGAAGCATGGCACAATAGAACGAAACCATGATTTACCCATATCATACGTAGTCAAAACACCAGACGGGCGGAAGTATCGACGAAACAAAAAACACCTAAGACCAACAAAATCAGTACCAACACATACAGAGCCGGAGGAAATCATAGTACCAAATCGGGATAACCCTCAACAATCGACGTCGAACAGTAATGATAGTACAAACAACAGATCGAGAAAATCGTTTGAATCACCAATATTTCAACAGCCTGATCAAGCTGTTCGTATACCAGAAAATACGGGAAAATCCCCTTATAAAACAAGATCCGGTCAAATCTCGAAACCTCCTAATCGCTACAGTAGTGTTTAAGGGCCGTAAAGTGCTTCTGTTGTTAAAACATGCTTATATTCTGTGATGTAGGTATATTGTTAAATTCTGTGTAATATTCTTCGTTTTGGATTACTAAAGTGCTTATTCATAATTGGATTAAATATTCTGAGAATTATATCAATATTCATATCATTTACACATGTTAGATTATTTTATCAATGACACAGTATAATTAATTATTTTAAAAGTAAAATTCCCATATGTGTGTAGTTATTTGTCTTTCAGAAATATAATAAGTGCAAACGAAATATCTGATGGTCAATTTTCTTTTCAAAATTTGGCATCGTTGCATTAGCAGTTAGAGACCCAACACTTTGAAAAATATTGGTCAGTGACAAGACAGGGCGCGAATTTACTCCAAACACTTATGGGATAACACCTGACAAACGCCTCGATCTAATCAACACTTAAAACATGTGATGCGACAACTTTCATTTTTCATCATAAGCCGGGATGCAATATTTTGAAATATCGGCGACGTCACAGCAAGGCTAATATCGACGACGTCACAGCAAAGCTAATTGATGCTTAAATAAGTGCCGTGTATAAAACGCGCCTAATGTATTGGATTTCTACGAACTCAAACAAAAACTCCCAAATGAACTTGGGAATATCAGTAAACGTACCGCTACGACCCCAATGTCGGTCCCGAAGGCTCATGGTTTCCTTCGCGATACACAAACAGCAATTAAATATCTTTTCCTCGCACGATACGCAATTCTCGCCTGACCTAATTTTGTAGCGGTGCGTTTACTAACATTCCAGATATTTCTCCATGATTCTTTTCTTGTTTTCTGTCTTTTTTTATTATTTTCTTTTTTTTCTCACTATTAGTTACGCCTACTATTGGTAATTACTGGTATCTATTTATCTATAATTTACAGTGGTACGCATTATTATTCTTATGTCTGCACCAAGATAAAAATTGTGGAGACTCGGTAGATTCTAACGAGCACCGAAAGCCAGTGAGAACGAGGCTATGAAAATAAGGCTGTTTTAGCAAGCACCTACAACGTATGTTTGGTGTTAAGGGACGAAAATATCACAATAAAGTGTTCCCTTATGGAGAAACGAAAGAATGCTTAATTTCACTAATAGATGTTATGGTAATTATATCCTATGTAGATACAGAGAGGCTTAACCATACAACAACTACAACATAACTGCTCAAAATATTCTATTTAGCACCAAACTCGTGCCTCTATATACAAAAAAAGCTTGTGTAATACAATTGATAGAATAAAAAAACATATTTGTCTATTTTTTGGTTGCTACTATACCTGTATAATGCAATATGTAAATGTGTAATTTATATAAAGCAAAAGGCCAAGGTGAATTACTGATGCCACAGCTTCTGAAAGTCACGCGGATAACTCACAACAATCTTATTCCAGGACTATCGCATTTAGATAGATTGCCACCATGGCAAAATTCTTGTGACGCTACGCTTGAATAAAACTGACTGAAAAGTTTGAGAGGTTGTCATTTAAAGATGTTCTACTTTAAGAATCCGTCAGCCATCTTCTTCAGCGCAACAAAACTATTTTGGAAGAAACTCACCTAAACAAGGAACCTCCGAAATTTTAAAGAAATTGAAACAAAGGTATAGGAAGAGTTGTAATGTAAAAACATATGTTAAGCTCTAGGAGCAGTCATTACGAAAACACACATATTCAAATAAATTAAGAAAATCTACCACCACAATTTGAAAATTTTCTGATAAAAAATCTTATAATTTTCATATTTCTGCTCAAAACATAGGCTCTGGTAGTTCGTTAGAATCGACTCATTGGGGCGGTTCTAACGAGTACCCACAGTCCATGTTTTTTAGCAGAAATAAAAAAGATAATTCATACCGTCATATACCCCAGCATTAATAAATAAAATTGTGTTTAAGGAGGTTATAATTATATAGGCGTGTTTCGTGATGCGTATTCATTTGAGTGGAATGCTATGTCTTTAGAAGGTCAACTCAGCAATATTGCTATGAAAGGGGGTCTTTCAAGGTATACGGAATTTGAATTGGTTTCTGTCCACACTTGGAATTTGATGAAATTATGCATACTACTTACCTTGGTTATAACCATTATAATTACGATAAACAGAATCTTGCATTCGTGCTCATGTATTATTGAATTTATTAAACTCGTTGAGGAACCTCCTCAACTCGTTTAATAAATTCAATAATACATGAACACTCATGTAAGATCCTCTATTTCCATAGTTAAGTTATTACATTGTTATGAAGCCTCTATCAAAATAGAGTATAAAAAGTAGAAGTAAAACAAAGATCATGAATTGATACAATTAACTTACTCCACCCATAAAAGACACCAAAGGGAAAGAAATACAAACATTAAGCGACCAGACCATAATGGAAACCTAAACAAAGGAAGGCCATAAGGACAGTTATTTTCCCACAAAATGGCCATATGGCCATCCAAAACCAAAAAACACAAGTGATACACACAGTAAGTAACAAACAACAACATAAATAAATCGCCACAGAAGAGCCGCCTTGGAACGGTCAGTGGAAGATTTCCACTGGGGGGCTTTAATCGATTTTACGTCGCCACAATCCTCGCCCTTACTTCCGTCGCGATTTAGACAAATAATTTGTTCAGTCCGCATGAAGGCCTCCTAACTCAACAGTGCAACATCTCCTTGAACACAAAAATCAAAGAACCACAGAGGTGAGACAACTGTGAGGACTCGACAGCAAGAAACCACTGAAATGCTGGAGCAAAAGAAAACCAACAGTTAGACTCCGATGAGCCCGACCAGAGACAGAGCATCAGGCACCAATATAAACCTGATATAAACCTGTCTACAGTATTCAGAGTTTCATATATCTAATGCTTAAATGTTATATGAATTAAAGCCATAATTGGTGAGTGAGCTAACACTATGAATTGTGTGTGTGTGTGTGTGTGTGTGTGTGTGTGTGTGTGTGTGTGTGTGTGTGTGTGAATTCGGGTTTAACGTCACTTTCAACAGTCTTTCATATCACGACGGTGTCTGGTTGCTACAGGGAGCTCAATGCTCACTTTTATAGTGCTGCCTCACTGGAGTATCATGTCCCAGACACATTACATGATACCACCCCCAGTCACATTATCCTGACACTGGGTCGACCAGTCCTAGCTCTACCCCGTAAATCTGAGTGCCAAGCGAGGAGCAGCTAGTACCATTTTTAACGACTTTGGTATGTCCCGGCCCGGGATCGAACCCGTGATCTCCCGTTCCCCGGAGCTGACACTCTACCAACTGAGCTATCGGGGCCGGTTGACACTATGAATGGCCACATATCTCTTGTAATAGTGGCTGGGCATTCAGTTTTCATCGATGGTATCCCCATATTGCAGCTCCAAGTGTTGTTTTCATTTAAATTTTATATGCAGTTTTACCATGTTCCGAATTTTTGTCAAGACACCATTTTAGTATGCACACTATCCGCATATCTTTAGAATATGTAGATGAAATTTCATGGAAATTGAGGACCGGTAACATTGTGTTTTAACATACCGAATACTGTTTTGTTTGTTTTGTTTGATTTGAGGTTTAACGTCCCCGTCAACACTGTAAAGGTCATTTTGGAGACGTTGCTTCCAATTTTGTGGGACTTTTACCCGACATTGAGATGAAATGACATTTCAAGCCCTGTCGCCCAATGAAACCGATACGGTTTATTAGCATGGACGGTCCGCCTCGCACCGCGGTTCCTGGACAGGCTTAGATCCTCTAAGCGGTTTACCAGTACTAGTGTGCTGGCCGGATTCAGCTCTGCGTGGAAGCATCATGCAGCCATACCGAATACTGATAGTCTTGATTCAGCAAAAGGTGATATAGTTTTCTTTCTGTCTGTCTTGTCTAAATTGGTATTGGTGCTAAGTTGGTGTTTAGATTTAATATTCAAATCAACAACATACCAGTCATTTTAGATGCTGCTTCAGATTTTGTGAGATTTGTTATCCGAGTCGAGAGAAATGACTCTCAAGTCTAACTGTTGTTTGTTTGTTTAGCCCTAATTGTCCGTTTAAAAAGAAAGGGTTACTCTAGGGACAACCAATAACACTTGGGATCTCTTTTTCTTGATATTAAAGGCATTTATTCTTGATTATTGAGGGTCATCAGTTCATTAATAATATTATGCAGCCCTCAGTGCTGACTGAAGAGAAGTCCTCTGTCTTCAACAGGTAAGGGGCCTCCCTGTGGAAAATTAATAATTTACTTACTGTTGACTAGAATGTACATTTTTGATTTTCCGCTTAAGTGCCTCAGTCAGGGGATTCTACAAGAGTTACTTATCACCTTATTAAGGGCTGCCTTTGATCTGCTATAGACAGTATAGCGCAAGGGGCAAAAAACAAATATGAACACACGGTGTGTTCTACTGTTCAAGAGTAAATGCCTTTAAGACCGATTAAACTGTTTTAAGTATTCGTATCTGCACTTGGCACTAGCCATTTTTTTTTGTAAAGCCCCTACGAATAAACCTGACGTTATAGTCCAAGGCCACTTGAATAAATTTGCCTTTAGAAATCGCATGCCGGATCGTTACAGGGTCACTGATGAGGCTTTATTAGCCGAGGCTGCGTGGTGTGGCCCATCTTCTTTCTTATGAATGTTTTCATTGCTCTTAAAGGATCTCATTTTAGATTTTTATTTTATATGTGTTCTTAAACTTATGTGATCATGATTATGTTGTATTTATATATTTGTATAGGTTTTTCACTTCATTTGCCTATCTCAGCAGTTGCTGCGGTAATTAAAAACTAAAAAGCACATATGTAAGGTGTCAAGAAGCATTTAAACTGGTGATATAATAATTATTCAATCTGAGAGTAGTTATCTCATTACTCATACGATTTTAATCTGTGTTGGTTCTGACAATGATCTCTTTCAACAGTTAATCATATATAAGCCCAAACTTAGTCTGTTCAATTAAAAATAAAAAAAAAATGAGTTCCTTTAAGAGCAATGAAAACATTCATAAGAAAGAAGATGGGTCATAATACGTAGTTTCGGCTAATAAAGCCTCATCAGTGACCATGTAATGATCCGACAACGAACGCCAGAGGAAACATACTGCAATTTTGCGAATTTCGAAAAGGCAGTCGATTCAAAGACTAATATAAATCAAAATGGGATCCAAATAATTAAAAACCTGTCTAGAATATGAGTCTAAACCAGTAATTTATTTTTGATTTCTCAGAATATTCACGCTGATCTCAAAGGACCAAAAGTAAAATATAAACTGCACTATGGTTGATGTACGGGGAGACGTTTTACGGCCGCCACACGGCACAACACCAGCTGCAGTGAAGGCAAATAAAAATAAAAAAATGAGTTCCTTTAAGAGCAATGAAAACATTCATAAGAAAGAAGATGGGTCATACTACGTAGTTGCGGCTAATAAAGCCTCATCAGTGAACCTGTAATGATCCGACAACGAAAGCCAGAGGAAATGTACTGCAATTTTGCAAATTTCGAATAGGCAGTCGATTCAAAGACTGATATAAATCAAAATGGGATCAAAATTATTAAAAACCTGTCTAGAATATGAGTCTAAACCAATAATTTATTTTTGATTTCTCAGAATATTCACGCTGATCTCAAAGGACCAAAAGTAAAGTATAAACATATCATATATCAAGTCCATTTTCTAGATCTATAGTTTCTTTTTTGGGTCCCATTTGTGCCTGCTCAATCCTTTGCACTATGAAAGCATTTCCATATATTTCAGTTCTGAGGTGTATTCCTTGCTTCCAAAGGCTAACCCTTTTATAGAGCATGTTTGGAGTGGTTGGCCTGTGATAGTTGTTGTAATGTCGACTGATAAGCCAAATTTCAAAGAGAAGAGATGATACTAGTTGTGTATTCACAAATGCCGATAGCTCTTTTTCCCAGCAGAACACACACAATAGTAATCTTTGACTGAAACATTTTTGTCCAAATCTCAGCCGAATATTTTTCAGCTGCAGCCAAAAATATTATAAGAACACTTAATATTAAGAGCAATATCTACACTTACAATGCCCATGTAGTAAGTGATATCAATTCAGATTGAGCTGAATATATTTCAGCTGATACCCATGTAAATTCAGACTGAACCTAAATAATAAGACGCAGTCCAGCCAAACAATTAAAAGACACTCAACACCCACAAAGAAGGTGTGAAAACTCACAAAAGATGAGTACAGTAACAGTGCAAAAGATCAACAAGCTCAGCAACATCTTGTACAAGTGAAAAAAGATTTTATATAGAATTTTAAATGAACAACAGAATTATGTGTTACCTGTACGTAACATTGGTATACTGAATTATTTAAGTAACTCCACATGTTTTTTTTTTTTCTGTTCAAACCCTGCAATGCTCTTTCTAAGCTATTTGTCCCCTTGCCCTTCTCTTCTTTCGGTGGCGTCAGATGGTTGTGTTAAATGTTTTGGGCAATTTGTTTAAGAATTATGATTCACATTCGTATGATAGAAGTTGTACATTCTTTAACCATGTTAGTTAAAACATATTTATTTATAGAAATGCATACATACGATCTATAACCACATATAAGTATATCCATTCATAAAGGATTTAAACATAAGCTTAAAAGCTTATTAAGTTCATTTCCAGACGCGTGCTGTTATTACATATTGTAGCGGGAAATCTGCAACAATTAACATTTGTTCAGTTATGTTTGATTTGAGGTTTAACGGCCCCGTCAACACTGTAAAGGTCAATTTGGAGACGTTGCTTCCAATTTTGTGGGACTTTTACCCGACATTGAAATGAAATGAAATCTCAAGCATTGTCACCCAATGACACCATTAGTGTTTATAAGCAGCCTATATATTTCTTCAAGCCCCGATGGGCGGGGGCCGGCAACAATTAACATGTAAGAAAATACTTTGACAACTAAAGTAAGAATTCAGCATAACATTTTTGTGATTCGAAGAAAGAAAATGAAAAGAAAAAAAATGTAGAAACCCTTTTTGTACCAAATGAAATTTTCCTCCTTATATATGCCAGGAGTCCATTTTGAAATTTATGGGTGTCAGGTTGTGTTATCTTTAAAATTTATTTGGAAAATAGCTGATTTTTTTGCAAACAGTGTAGGCCCTGATCAGACGCCGAATTCTGCGGCGGCTGATCTCAGCATACGCTGTTTGCCTGGGTATCCGATATGGGGTTTCCGGTACAAAATAGGTTAATTAACCGAAAATGGTTATTTTTGTAATGTAATTTTGTCTTATTTTAATTATTTATACACAAACATTGGTTTTCGGTGCTCGTTAGAAATAAGAAAAATAATGTTGACGCCCGTAAATCCTAGTTTTCTCTATATAAAGTGAAGTTCAGAAGGATAGCTAGAGGTGTGTGGCTGTCGACTCGGATTGGTCGCGCCATGGTCTTGCTCGTTGTGACTCATAGCGAATAATTCCTGACTAGTTTCTGCCTATAGTTAGGCTTTCATCAGAGGCTGTGCGCTTGTCACGAAATGTGATGAGCTCTGTGATATTCGCGCTTTATATACCCTCTGGGTTACCCATGGTTACCCATGCTTGTGTATGTAAACCGGCCCTTTTGTGGGGCTGGTAGGCTATTTTGCCTTTACGAAGACTGTCACCGACGTTATTTCCATTAGTTGTTATGGAGATGACGTCGTCACCGGCCCCTTGGGCCCGGTTGACGTTATGATCCATTATTGTTAAAGGGCTAAAGACGTTCTACGGCCCCTATTGGGCCGGGTGACGTTTTCATTCACTATTGTGGCTATGAATATAGCATTGTTCGGTCTGTGGGGGCCGGTTTTATTATCGGTAGCCTAAATACATTTATTTATATTATTAAATGTACTGTATGTATTATGTTCTCGACACCAGTACCTGTTTTTGGACAGATACTTTTTTGCTGTTTGTTTACAGGCTCTTAGGGGGTAATGAAATGAGGCGCATTTGCAATTTACTTATTATTATTATTAACTGGTGTGTGGGAAGGGGATAAGAATGTTTTTATAACATGTACAAGATGTTTGTTTTACATGCAAAGATGAAAAATGTTTATAATAAACAGCTAAACGAGACTTATTTGTTTTCACTTACATACCTTTATTGTCATACCTTTATTGAAGTTCAGAAGGATGTTCATTACACGGACTTGTTATTCCACACTGTTTAATTTATTTTATACTCCTAACAACGTTTAAAGGCATTTATTCTTGATTATTTAGGACTATCATTTCATTACATAATATTATGTAGCCCCCAGTGCTGACTAGAGAGAAGTCCTCTGTCTTCAACAGGTAAGGGGCCGCCTTGGGGAAAATCAATAAATTACTTACTGTTGATTGGTGTACATTATTGATTTCCCCCTTAAGTGTCTCAGTCAGGGGATTCAACAAGAGCTACTAATCACCCTATTAAGGGCCGCCTTTGATCTGCTATAGTCAGTATATCACAGGGGGCAATAAAACAATTATGGACACACGGTGTGTTTTACTGTTACAGAATAAATGCCTTTAATGGGCATATTTTGTGATAACTGAATGATAGTTTTCCTTATTTCTCCTTAAAATGGAAGCAGAGGCAATGATCAGGAATCGATACAATTAACCAACATCTCCCATCAGAGACACCAAAGGGAAGAAACACAAACATGAAGCAACAGACCCCAACGGAAACACCAACAGAGGAAAGCCAAGATGACAGTTACCACAAAAATGGCCAAAAGGCTATCCAAAATAAAATAGTATAAGGTATACAAACACCTAAAGACAAACCATAACAAAAATAACCCCAACAGAAGAACCGCTTTGGAACGGTTAGCCGAAACTAATTCCACTGGGCAGGGGGGGGGGGGGGGGGCTTAAATCGATTTTACGTGGCCACAATCCTCGCCCTTCCGTCGCGATTGAGACAAATAATTTGTTCAGTCCACATGAAGGCCTCCTAACTCATCAGAGCAACATCTCCGTGAACACAAAAATCAAACAACCACAGAGATGAATCAACGGTGAAGACTCGACAGCAAGAAACAACAGAAATACTGGAGCAAAAGAAAACCAACAGTTGGACTCCTATATAGTGGGTATTAATTAAAACCACAATTGACAAAAAATATCCTTCAGCTATCACAAAATACCAACCTTATTTGTTGTTATGATATTGTATGAAATCATTAGCCTTATATAATAAAGAAGACCATTTTCAAATACATGTATAAGGTTGTCAGGATTTTAAATTGAGGAAGTTCAATCAAGCAGTTTAGTTTGGTTGCTGTCACTTTTATGCAATACGCAAACACGCCTATACAAATACATTGTCACCTTTATCGCCGTAACAATGAAAATTTTATGATGAAAAATTGTGATATTTTTCTTATTTCAGCTCCAAATATAGATTGTGGGCACTCGTTAGAACCGCCTCATCGAGGCGTTCTAACGAGTACCCACAATCTATATTTTAGAGCAGAAATAAGAAAAATAAGGTATACCCCGGAAACCCCAGTTTTACTATACAAAATTGGGTTTCAAGGGGATCAAAATTATATAGGCGTGTTATCGTGATGGTACTTCCCTATACGTCATTATAACAACCAATCAATGCCTACGACAGAAATTACTGGTTCTATTGTTTTGCAGCACTTTAGGGTAAACCGAAAAGCAGACAATCATGGTTCGATCTAACCTATCCTCGGTGGTTGAACAGTGGAAACTAAGCTGACGTCACTTCCTCTTACCAAATACAGTTCGATCTTACTTTAGTCGCAGATGAGTGACCAAGGTTCTTACATCGAACCTGCTTGAGTAAGTATAAGTTTGAGTTAGGTGTAAACAATCCTGCAATTAACGGCTGATCATTTTGCAGATACTAAAGGCCATCTATACCATATTGTTTGGTACTGTACAATTTTTGACTTTCACATACATAAAGTGTTCCGGTTACATGAAATAGTATATATAGTTTCCATACATTTCGCAACATCTGTCTCCCCTGGACGTGTTTGATTGCTTATATTCTGTGGTGTATTCCTTGCTTCAAAAGGATAACCCTTTTATAGGAGATATTATAATCTCATGACAACGTTTTGAGCTGTTGGAATTTCTTTATCTAACATTAGCGGCGGCCATCCATTCCCTCGGCTGAAGAACAGTCCTCATAATTCTTATTTTTATCAACACTTTGAGCTGTTTTGGCTGTAAACGACTCCGATTCAAGACCAACAGTTGATGAATACTGTAAATAAAAAACTAGAACTGTCATAAGAGCTGACTATACCCCCACTATTGCGCATGTTTACATAAACGCACATTTTTTTTCATCAATCAGAGAGCCCAAAATAGTGCTCATCATAACTGCCTTGCATACCGAGTCGATGGCTTCCAGCTTTTGTAGGTCCTGAGAAATCTTTGACTGGTCAACATGGAGGGAAACAGATAAACAAAGCCAGGGTCAAAGGCCATCGTCTCTTCCAGATTACATAGAGGATATTTATTTTTTGAGATGAATACCAAAAATATTTCACCGAGTGTGTTGAAAATATTAGAATTTTCACGAGTGAAAGCTCTGATGTTTTCAACACACGAGTTGAAATATTTTTTATATTTATGGTAAAAAAGGTAAATTTTCTTTTTATTTTAAAATATATTAGGACATGTACTGCAATTGATCAATCGGATCCTACGTCACAATTTTTGACTTGTCTATGTCACAACTGTCAGTTTCAAAACATAAACAGGTCGCCATTTTGAATACAGCATTTGTTCAGTACAAACATTGCTTTTCAAGGTATTTTACAGAATTATTTTATCGATAATGTATGAATTTTGCGAGGAAAGTAGTCAGGGCTGCTACTGTGAAATATCACGGCCATGTTATTTTTCACACTGTAAAAATATCATTTATATTTTCACAGTGTGAAATTATCTCTTTCATTTGTTACAAATATGCATTGATTTCACTGCTGTGTATAAAATAAAAGTCTAATACCAAGTTTGAGGCTTCCAGCTTTTGAATTGCCTGAGAAATCTTTGTCGAAAAAATTATAATATGGCCTATACAGAGAGATAGAAGAGTGAGTGTATGAGTCTTACAACCCACCAACATCTAAGGTAATACGGAGACGGGACCTCGGTTTAAAAGTAGAAGTAAAACAAAGATAATGAATCGATACAATTAACTTACTCCGCCCACCAAAGACACCAAAGGGAAAGAAATACAAACATTTAGCGACCAGAACATAATGGAAACCTAAACAAAGGAAGGCCATAAGGACAGTTTCTTTAAAAAAAATGGCCATATGGCCATCCAAAATTAAAAGACACAAGTGATACACACAGTAAGTAACAAACAACAACATAAATAAATCGCCACAGAAGAACTGCCTTGGAACGGTCAGTGAAAAGATTTCCACTGGGGGGGGGGGGGGGGGGGGGCTTAAATCGATTTTACGTGGCCACAATCCTCGCCCTAACTTCCGTCGCGATTTAGACAAATAATTTGTTTAGTCCGCATGAAGGCCTCCTAACTCATCAGTGCAACATCTCCGTGAACACAAAAAATCAAAGAACCACAGAGGTGAGACAACGGTGAGGACTCGACAGCAAGAAACCACTGAAATGTTGGAGCCAAAGAAAACCAACAGTTAGACTCATTCAAAAGTCTGGAGAAGCCCGGGATCGACCGTACGATCCCTGGTTTACAAGGCGAGTAGCGTAACCACTGCACCACGGAGGCTTTTAAGAGAATAAGAAGAATGAAATATCAAATTAACAAGTAAGCCAAGAAAACCAATTGCTTTTTACATGATGTAAGTCATCATTTTTGCATTGCATACCAAGTTGGAGGCTTCTAGCTTTTGAATTTCCTAAGAAGTCTTTGACGAAAGATGCATCACGAAAACACATCTATATAATTCTGACCCATTGAACCCCAGTTTTAAAGAAGTAAATCTCGGGTTTACTGGGGTAAACATTATTTTTCTTATTTCCGCTCCAAAATAAAGATTTCGGGCACTCGGATAGATTGTGGGTACTCGTTAGAACCGCCTCGTCGAAGCGGTTCTCACGAGTATCCACAATCTATATTTAGAGTATAAATAAGAAAAATATCACAATTTGTCTGCTTAAATTTCTGCTCAAAAATTAAAATTGTGGGTAATCGTTAGAACCGCCTCGTCGAGGCGGTTCTAACGAATACCCACAATCTATATTTAGAGTAGAAATAAGAAAAATATCACAATTTTTCTGCTTAAAATTTTCCTTTTTTTTGGCGGAAATGTTTACAATGCATTTGTATATGCTTGTTTTCGTAATGGAAACATTGGCCTATATGTAGACTGGTTTCAGTCTGTTAAATATAGCAGTTTCATAAAACATTGCAAAATACACACTGATATTATGTTCTAAAGTAATGTCTGATTCAGTATTGACTGTCTATATTGATTATTTATAATCCCCAGCTAATCGCTACCTATATCTTGGTTCTGCCAGATAATGATAATGAGGAGGCTATTGCTAAGCAAATTAAATAATCTCGAAAAGATGCATTTGTTTTATACTATGATACTTAGAAATAATGTTTTGCCATAATGTTTTGAATATCTGTGCAATTACTGTTACATGCGTCGCTTTTGTTAATTTTTGTTCACACATTTGATTTTATACTTGGACCACCTTTTGAAACAAAAAATTGCATAACAATGAGTTACTGTCTTGAACTTGGATTTTTATTGGCTTATATTTATATAAATTATTCCTTATTCAATGTTGGGACTAAAAAATGACCAGTCTAAAACAGAAAGGGATAGCAGTAAGGTTATAGACACGCAAGTCTATCAGGAAATGACACGTTCTCCAGCAAAAGCAGTAACTGCAAAAAAAATGAAATGACAGAAACAGGAGCTAGAGCTTTGCTTAAGGCCACCTCAACCAAATTTGCAAAAGCAGGGCACGGGGAAATTTTAAATCCAATTATAGGGTCTTGTAAAAGACATTATAATATTGAAACAAGCAGTAGGTACAGTCCCTTAACCTTTAACCTGCTGAATATTCATCTAAGCCACACCCATTTCGTTATATCAACCAATCAAATTACTTGATGTAATTTATTGCTACAAATTCATAAACTGAATGTCAAACAGTGTAGATCCTGATCAGATGGCTTCTTCATCTGATCTGGATCTTCACTGTTTGCAATGATAGGGCTTGTCGCCTCAGCAGGGTAAAGGTTAAGTGAAATTGATGATGAACCTCAAGCCAAGAAATTTAAGGAAACCAGAAAGTCTCTAGGGGATACATTTGAGCGGGGTCAAAACACAAACAAAATCAATGATTTTGAATTTATAGATGATCAGGATGATCAGGACAACATGGATTGGGAGTCAGTCAGGTCCCGAAAACCAGCATTTACTGACAACTTTTCTGAATCAAAAAATCAAACTACCACGGGTAATGGTTATGTCTATGTAGTTTTTACCCTGCTATCTAATCAGCTCTTCAAAGCTGACTATGCAAGCATATAAGCAGCTAGCTTTCGGAAACACATCGGGGAGCACTTCACAATGGACCTGACCAACAAACTTTCTTTCAAAATAAGAATAGGGCTGGCTTATAAAGCCAAATCTTTTAATTTTGAGAATTTAAAATTACCAGCAATGAACATTGAGGTTCAAAATCTGTCACCAAGGCTACAAAAACGTAACCAGAACAAAACAGCGGAAAAAAGCAGACCAATTCAAAGCAATGGAAACCAATACCAGGCAAACTCAATTAAAATGAGTAAGGGAATTGTAACAATACCTTTGGACTTCAGTCTAGATCAACTAAAAGCCTGGCTTCATGCAGACTCCAATGAAATAGTAGGAATTAAAAAACTATTCAACAGGTTTGGTAAAGCAACTGGAAAAGCAATATTACACTTTAGTACAGAACTCGCTCCTTTAGAGATTAACTGTGGCACTCATAATGTATCAGTCAATCCACTTCTTTATAACATTATCAGATGTGCTTGCTGCCAGACATTTGGACACTATGCCAGTATTTGTAGATCTAATTTCATTGCCTGTGCTCATTGTGGAGGCTGGTACCACAGTGTAGCTGATTGTAAAGTAAGACATATTGCTGCCGCTAGAAATTGTGCCAATTATAATGGAAGCCACTCCGCAGACTATAGGTTTTGCCCACTTTATTTGAAATATAAAACTAACATTGACGGAAAAATAAGGTCATTAAGCAGGAATGGGAACAAAGAAGAACGAAAACTATCAATCAAGCAGAACTTGACCGAAATCGGTCAGCCAACAGTATTTAGGAAGTAAAAGAACAGGGACTGAATGAAACTCATTTAGGGCCGCTAAGAGCAAATCAATGCAAAGAAAACAATAATAAAGCTGAACAAATATCAATGGGCAATTTTCAAATAAATCGAGTACCTAAGGGAAATGGGACAATTTGGCAATCTAGTCATGAAACAGCAACTGCGAACTATCCTCAAGGACATACTGGATCCAGAGAATTTGAACAAAATTGCTAAAATATCAACAATAAGGAACGCAATGCTTTCATTGATGTACTTGTAGACCAGCCTGAATTGTTTGAACAAACCAGCCAATCTAGTCAACCTATCGAAATTTCAAACCCTGCCGAGAAAAAAATAGGTCCTAAGCCTGAGGCGAAAAATCTAACTAATGAGGCTGAAGAGGAAATTAATTTATCTCAGTCTAACGAGTGCAATAAAAAAGAAACCAAAGACAGTGCTGATGTCATTAACAAACAGTCTGAAATCCTTTTAAGGCAGGAAAAGTCATATGCACATGTAACTGTAACTAATACCATTAAGGCTTCAGTAGCAGGAAACCCCTCAGAAAAAAAAAACAGAAAATAAGATAAAAAAAGGTTTAACACCACAATCTCAACGTAAGTTTAAGGCAAGAAAACCAGCCAAAACTTTAGAGAACAAAAAACTGAATGGGCACGGATCAGACGTAAATGTAGGGATAGTAAGAGCCACATTAGGTAAAACTGCTCAAACTAAGTCGAAAAGAATCTAAATAACATGCAATGAGTTCAGACAGTTTAAGGCAGAAACTAACCATTGTACAATGGAATGCCCGCAGTCTCTGTGGGTTTTCCATGCAACACAAAAAGGCAGAATTTTACAATTGTCTTCTTTCTTTTGAAGAAATCCCAGAGATTATATGTATTCAAGAAACTTGGAACAAATCAAACCAAAATCTTTTTGTATTAAATGGGTACAAGGTACCAATATCATATAGACGCAAGGACAACCAAAGTGGGGGTGGGGTAGCAATTTTTGTGAAGGAGGGCTTAGATTCTGAAGAAATTAAATACCAGCAACAAAATGACAATGTAGAGGCAGCATTTGTAAGATTTTTCGGTACTTATTCCCAGCTTGATATAATTAATGTCTATACTAATGGAAAAAAAGTTCATATCTTAACAAGATTATGAACACCTAATCGGACATGGCAGCAAAAATTTCATAATTGTAGGGGATTTAAACTTAAGGGATATCCTCTGGGATGACGCATACACTGGGCCTGAAAACTGCAAAAGTAGGGAAATATTAAACTTTATGGATGACAACAATTTAATAATTCTAAACACTGGTGAAGCAACCCATATTGATGATTCAACGGGGCACACTTCTGCCCTTGATCTTACTTTAGCTACTAAAAGCACATGTCAGGGCCATCAGTGGTATGTACATGATGACTCATTTAGTAGTGACCACCTTCCTGTTGTCACAATACTTAATAAAAACTATAAGAGCATTTCGCAACATTCAATATCCCGCTGGAAATTATCGCAAGCTGACTGGAATATTTTTCGTGAACTAACAAAAAAAAAAAAAAAACAAGAGGGCCATGATGGCCCTGGATCGCTCACCTGATCCATAGTGTAACAAGTGGGCCCCAGAAAGGGCCATTATTGGCCCCAGGGCTTTAATGTGCATAATGTTGAGGGAGGTCTTAAAGGTGAAGCTTCATACCAAACATCAACAAAGGCTATAATTTGAACAATCTTGGCAAAGGTCCACTAGATGAAGCTACACATCAAATATCAAAGACCTGGGCTTAGCGGTTTCAGATAAGAAGATTTTTAAAGAGTTTCCTTATATAAGCCTATGTAAAACCAAAGGGCTCCGGGGCGGGGGCATTTTTGGCCCCAGCACAATGATTTGAACAATCTTGGTAGGGGTCCACTAGATGAAGCTTCATACCAAATATCAAAGACCTGGGCCTTGTGGTTTCAGAGAAGAAGATTTTTAAAGATTTTCCCTATATAAGCCAATGTCAAACCAAAGGGCCCCGTGGCGGGGGCAATTTTGGTCCAAGCACTATAATTTGAACAATCTTGGTAGGAGTCAACTAGATGAAGCTTCATACCAAATATCAAAGTCCTGGGCCTTGTGGTTTCAGAGAAGAAGATTTTTAAAGATTTTCCCTATATAAGCCAATGTAAAACCAAAGGGCCCCGTGGCGGGGGCATTTTTTGTCCCAGCACTATAATTTGAACAATCTTGGTAGGGATCCACTAGATGAAGCTTCATACCAAATATCAAAGTCCTGGGCCTTGTGGTTTCAGAGAAGAAGATTTTTAAAGATTTTCCCTATATAAGCCTATGTAAAACCAAAGGGCCCCGGGGCGGGGGCATTTTTTGGCCCCAGCACTATAATTTGAACAATCTTGGTAGGGGTCCACTAGATGAAGCTTCATACCAAATATCAAAGACCTGGGCCTTGTGGTTTCAGAGAAGAAGATTTTTAAAGATTTTCCCTATATAAGCCAATGTAAAACCAAAGGGCCCCGTGGCAGGGGCAATTTTGGTCCCAGCACTATAATTTGAACAATCTTGGTAGGAGTCCACTAGATGAAGCTTCATATCAAAGTCATGGGTCTTGTGGTTTCAGAGAAGAAGATTTTTAAAGATTTTCCCTATATAAGCCTATGTAAAACAAAAGGGCCCTGGGGCGGGGGCATTTTTGCCCCAGCACTATAATTTGAACAATCTTGGTAGGGGTCCACTAGATGAAGCTTCATACCAAATATCATAGACCTGGGCCTTGTGGTTTCAGAGAAGAAGATTTTTAAAGATTTTCCCTATATAAGCCAATGTAAAACCAAAGGGCCCCGTTGCGGGGGCATTTTTTGTCCCAGCACTATAATTTGAACAATCTTGGTAGGGATCCACTAGATGAAGCTTCATACCAAATATCAAAGTCCTGGGCCTTGTGGTTTCAGAGAAGAAGATTTTTAAAGATTTTCCCTATATAAGCCTATGTAAAACCAAAGGGCCCCGGGGCAGGGGCATTTTTGGCCCCAGCACTATAATTTGAACAGTCTTGGTAGGGGTCCACTAGATGAAGCTTCATACCAAATATCAAAGACCTGGTTTGGTTTTGGGTTTTACGGCCCTTTCAAGATTATTTCACTCATATCGAGCCGATCGTTAATCAGAGGTGGGCGAAAACCGGAGTACCCAGAGAAAAACCACCTGACCTTCCGTTGCAGAACTTGGCGTCTCACACGTGGCCCGAGCGAGGCTCGAACCTACGGCGGTGAGAGACCTAATGACTAAGAGTCAGCGCTCTTATCCACTAGGCCACGGAGGCCCGTATCAAAGACCTGGACCTTGTGGTTTCAGAGAAGAAGATTTTTAAAGATTTTCCCTATATAAGCCAATGTAAAACCAAAGGGCCCCGTGGCGGGGGCATTTTTTGTCCCAGCACTAAAAATTTGAACAATCTTAGTAGGGGTCCACTAGATGAAGCTTCATACCAAATATCAAAGTCCTGGGCCTTGTGGTTTCAGAGAAGAAATTTTTTAAAGATTATCCCTATATAAGCCTATGTAAAACCAATGGGACCCGGGGCGGGGGCACTTTTGACCCCAGCACTATGATTTGAACAATCTTGGTAGGGGTCCACTAGATGAAGCTTCATACCAAATATCAAAGACCTGGGCCTTGTGGTTTCAGAGAAGAAGATTTTTAAAGATTTTCCCTATATAAGCCTATGTAAAACCAAAGGGCCCCGTGGCGGGGGCATTTTTTGTCCCAGCACTATAATTTGAACAATCTTGGTAGGGGTCCACTAGATGAAGCTTCATACCAAATATCAAAGTCCTAGGCCTTGTGGTTTTAGAGAAGAAGATTTTTAAAGATTTTCCCTATATAAGCCTATGTAAAACCAAAGGGCTCCGGGGCGGGGGCAATTTTGGCCCCAGCACTATAATTTGAACAATCTTGGTAGGGGTCCACTAGATGAAGCTTCATACCAAATATCAAAGACCTGGGCCTTGTGGTTTCAGAGAAGAAGATTTTTAAAGATTTTCCCTATATAAGCCAATGTAAAACCAAAGGGCCCCGTGGCGGGGGCATTTTTTGTCCCAGCACTATAATTTGAACAATCTGCGTAGGGGTCCACTAGATGAAGCTTCATACCAAATATCAAAGTCCTGGGACTTGTGGTTTCAGAGGAGAATATTTTTAAAGATTTTCCCTATATAAAGTAGAAGTAAAACAAAGATCAGGAATTGATGCAATTAACTTACTCCATCCATAAAAGACACCAAAGGGAAAGATATACAAACATTAAGCGACCAGACCATAATGGAAACCTAAACAAAGGAAGGCCATATGGACAGTTACTTTCCCACAAAATGGCCATATGGCCATCCAAAATTAAAAGACACAAGTGATACACACAGTAAGTAACAAACAACAACATAAATAAATCGCCACAGAAGAGCCGCCTTGGAACGGTCAGTGGAAGATTTCCACTGGGGGGCTTAAATCGATTTTACGTGGCCACAATCCTCGCCCTTACTTCCGTCGCGATTTAGACAAATAATTTGTTCAGTCCGTATGAAGGCCTCCTAACTCATCAGTACAACATCTCCGTGAACACAGAAATCAAAGAACCACAGAGGTGAGACAACGGTGAGGGCTCGACAGCAAGAAACCACTGAAATGCTGGAGCAAAAGAAAACCAACAATTAGACTCCGATGAGCCCAACCAGAGACAGCCTATGTAAAACCAAAGGGCCCCGGGGCGGGGGCATTTTTTGCCCCAACACTATAATTTGAACAATCTTGGTAGGGGTCCACTAGATGAAGCTTCATACCAAATATCAAAGACCTGGGCCTTGTGGTTTAAGAGAAGAAGATTTTTAAAGATTTTCCCTATATAAGCCAATGTAAAACCAAAGGGCCCCGTGGCGGGGGCATTTTTTGTCCCAGCACTATAATTTGAACAATCTTGGTAGGGGTCCACTAGATGAAGCTTCATACCAAATATCAAAGTCCTGGGCCTTGTGGTTTCAGAGACGAAGATTTTTAAAGATTTTCCCTATATAAGCCTATGTAAAACCAAAGGGCCCCGGGGCGGGGGCATTTTTGGCCCCAACACTATAATTTGAACAATCTTGGTAGGGGTCCACTAGATGAAGCTTTATACCAAATATCAAAGACCTGGGCCTTGTGGTTTCAGAGAAGAAATTTTTTAAAGATTTTCCCTATATAAGCCTATGTAAAACCAAAGGGACCCGGGGCGGGGGCATTTTTGACCCCAACACTATGATTTGAACAATCTTGGTAGGGGTCCACTAGATGAAGCTTCATACCAAATATCAAAGACCTGGGCCTTGTGGTTTCAGAGAAGAAGATTTTTAAAGATTTTCCCTATATAAGCCTATGTAAAACCAAAGGGCCCCGTGGCGGGGGCATTTTTTGTCCCAGCACTATA
This sequence comes from Lucinisca nassula, assembly GCA_963580285.1. Lineage (NCBI taxonomy): Eukaryota > Metazoa > Mollusca > Bivalvia > Lucinida > Lucinidae > Lucinisca > Lucinisca nassula. The sequence goes on along the minus strand of OY757027.1, from coordinate 43,193,300 downwards.
ATTTGAACAATCTTGGTAGGGGTCCACTAGATGAAGCTTCATACCAAATATCAAAGTCCTGGGCCTTGTGGTTTCAGAGAAGAAGATTTTTAAAGATTTTCCCTATATAAGCCAATGTAAAACCAAAGGGCCCCGTGGCGGGGGCATTTTTTGTCTCAGCACTATAATTTGAACAATCTTGGTAGGGGTCCACTAGATGAAGCTTCATACCAAATATCAAAGTCCTGGGACTTGTGGTTTCAGAGGAGAATATTTTTAAAGATTTTCCCTATATAAAGTAGAAGTAAAACAAAGATCAGGAATTGATGCAATTAACTTACTCCATCCATAAAAGACACCAAAGGGAAAGATATACAAACATTAAGCGACCAGACCATAATGGAAACCTAAACAAAGGAAGGCCATATGGACAGTTACTTTCCCACAAAATGGCCATATGGCCATCCAAAATTAAAAGACACAAGTGATACACACAGTAAGTAACAAACAACAACATAAATAAATCGCCACAGAAGAGCCGCCTTGGAACGGTCAGTGGAAGATTTCCACTGGGGGGCTTAAATCGATTTTACGTGGCCACAATCCTCGCCCTTACTTCCGTCGCGATTTAGACAAATAATTTGTTCAGTCCGTATGAAGGCCTCCTAACTCATCAGTGCAACATCTCCGTGAACACAGAAGTCAAAGAACCACAGAGGTGAGACAACGGTGAGGACTCGACAGCAAGAAACCACTGAAATGCTGGAGCAAAAGAAAACCAACAGTTAGACTCCGATGAGCCCAACCAGAGACAGCCTATGTAAAACCAAAGGGCCCCGGGGCGGGGGCATTTTTTGCCCCAGCACTATAATTTGAACAATCTTGGTAGGGGTCCACTAGATGAAGCTTCATACCAAATATCAAAGACCTGGGCCTTGTGGTTTCAGAGAAGAAGATTTTTAAAGATTTTCCCTATATAAGCCAATGTAAAACCAAAGGGCCCCGTGGCGGGGGCATTTTTTTGTCCCAGCACTATAATTTGAACAATCTTGGTAGGGGTCCACTAGATGAAGCTTCATACCAAATATCAAAGTCCTGGGCCTTGTGGTTTCAGAGACGAAGATTTTTAAAGATTTTCCCTATATAAGCCTATGTAAAACCAAAGGGCCCCGGGGCGGGGGCATTTTTTGCCCCAACACTATAATTTGAACAATCTTGGTAGGGGTCCACTAGATGAAGCTTCATACCAAATATCAAAGAACTGGGCCTTGTGGTTTCAGAGAAGAAGATTTTTTAAAGATTTTCCCTATATAAGCCAATGTAAAACCAAAGGGCCCCAGGGCGGGGGCATTTTTTGTCCCAGCACTATAATTTGAACAATCTTGGTAGGGGTCCACTAGATGAAGCTTCATACCAAATATCAAAGTCCTGGGCCTTGTGGTTTCAGAGAAGAAGATTTTTAAAGATTTTCCCTATATAAGCCTATGTAAAACCAAAGGGCCCCGGGGCGGGGCATTTTTGGCCCCAACACTATAATTTGAACAATCTTGGTAGGGGTCCACTAGATGAAGTTTCATACCAAATATCAAAGTCCTTGGCCTTGTGGTTTCAGAGAAGAAGATTTTTAAAGATTTTCCCTATACAAGCCTATGTAAAACCAAAGGGCTCCGGGGCGGGGGAATTTTGGCCCCAGCACTATAATTTGAACAATCTTGGTAGGGGTCCACTAGATGAAGCTTCATACCAAATATCAAAGACTTGGGCCTTGTGGTTTCAGAGAAGAAGATTTTAAAAGATTTTCCCTATATAAGCCAATGTAAAACCAAAGGGCCCCATGGCGGGGACATTTTTTGTCCCAGCACTACAATTTGAACAATCTTGGTAGGGGTCCACTAGATGAAGCTTCCTACCAAATATCAAAGGCCTGGGCCTTGTGATTTCAGAGAAGAAGATTTTTAAAGATTTTCCCTATATAAGCCTATGTAAAACCAAAGGGCCCCGGGGCAGGGGCATTTTTGGCCCCAGCACTATAATTTGAACAATCTTGGTAGGTGTCCACTAGATGAAGCTTCATACCAAATATCAAAGACCTGGGCCTTGTGGTTTCAGAGAAGAAGATTTTATAAGTTTTTGTTGAAAAAAATCTATTTTTGGCTCCTGTGACCTAGATGTGCAACGGACTGGAACAATTTGAACAGCTTTGAAAGGGGACCATCTAAGGATCATTCCTGTGAAGTTTGGTCAAAATCCGTTCAGTGGTTTAGGAGGAGATATCGTTTAAAGAAATTGTTTACGGACGCACGGACGCACGCACGGACGGACGCACGCACGACGGACGACGGACAAAAAGTGATCCCAAAAGCTCACCTCGTCACTACGTGACGGTGAGCTAAAAAAAACAAAAAACAACATAAGCTATGATGAACTGACCATAAATGAATCAAATGAAAATTTCATATGTGAACTTTTAGCTATTTGTAACGATACAATACCAAAAACAGATCAAAATCAGAAGAAAAAACACCGACAGTTGCCCTGGTGGACCCCGGAATGCACACAAGTTGTTAAGGCTAAACATAAGGCATACAAAAATGGAGGAAATACGGTACTTATCAACTCAAAGAAATCTACAAAACAGCAAGGGCTGAGAGTACTAAATTGCTTGATAGAACTAGAACAACTAAATGGCAAGAATACATTTCTGAATTGAATCATGAGGTAAACAGTAAGCATATATGGCATGTTATAGCCAAGTTCAATGGAAAACCATTTAAACCAGTTGAAGTGCTTAAGCAACCCAATGGTAGGAGCCATGAAAATAAAGATAAAGCCAACATGCTAGCTGGCCACTATCAAAACATAAGCAGCAATGAACAACTGAACCCAAATTTTAGGGCTAGAAGATTTAGAGTTGAACCAAAAATCATTAATTCTGTGAAAGAAAATATTGATGCTGTCAATAATGAAGTTTATAATGAACTTTTCTCAATTAAAGAACTCCAAACGGCCCTAAACAAGAAAAGAGTACATCTCCAGAGGCAGACACAGTACATTATGATATACTGAAAAACCTGTCTGAGAAAGCAAAACGGCAATTATTAAGTCTTATAAATAAATCCTGGACAGAAGCTAAACTGCCAGATGAATGGAAGCTAGGGACCATTATTCCCCTTTTAAAACCAAACAAACCACCAAATGAAGCAGGATCTTATAGACCGATTTCTCTAACAATACTTAATAATAATAATAATAATAATAATATAATAATCGACCTTATTTATAGAGGGTAACACATTTAGCACTGGTACTAATCTTCCATGTGGCCCTCTTTTCCTGGGTAAGAACCAGTACTAATCAATATGGATACAGTTTCTTGCTCAAGGAAACAACATGTGGCGCTTGCGAGGATCGAACCGGCTACCTCTCGATCTCGAATCCGATGCTCTACCACTGCAAGATCACCCAGTACTCAAATAGTAGGCAAATGGATAGAGCATATACCCGTTTAAGGCTAGGGCACAATGGACTTAAAGCAAATAACCAATATCACAATGAGATGGACCCTCTATGTCCTCATTGTGGGGATATAGAGGACACAGCTCATTATTTTCTTAACTGCTCCCAACATAATGAACACAGGAAAATACTTCATGAAACTATCAATAGTAAACAGGGGTAAGCAGATTCCAATCTTAGTATAAAACTGCTACTGAACCCAAATAAAAAAATATTCAGTTGAAATAAGGGAAGCAGTTTTTACATACATTAAAAATACAAACTACCAATCTATTATTTAACCAAGAAGCAGGGATGGCAGTGATAAAACTTTCATTTTATGATTGGTTACTGACCTCCCCCGCTTTCAGCAGGGTGAACTTGAATCGCGCACCACTGTCATCGTAAAAGTGGGGAAGCAAATCAAAAGGAACCTTTATTTTACCATATGCATAATATCTATACCAAGATGCAAGGATGATAGTGGGCAAAACTTTCTAATTTCGATTGGTTAGTGACCTCCCCCGCTTCCCATCGGCGCGAGCTAGAATCGCGTACCACTATCATCATAAAAAAGGGAAAGTAAATCAGAAGAATATGACATTTAGGAAATAAAATTATAAATTGCTTAACTTAAGGGTATACGTTGCTGTAGTACAGTGAAATAGTGAAGAGAGGGGCAATCACTAAAACCTGCAGGCCAATCCTCTAAATAAACAGTGACTGTATATATGTACAAAAAACATCAATATTGGATGTCATTGAATGAATCTATATTTGTTTGTTTGATGGTCAGTGTGGCTAGTATGATAGCTTAATTGGTGTGCAAGTTATAACTTACCACTTTTTTGTGTGTGAGTGTGTTGTTTTTTTTTTTGTTTTTTTTTTTATTTATTTAATTATTTATTTATTTATTTTTTTTTTTTTATTGATTTTTTTCTTTTTCATTTTTCTATTTTTTCTGCTTCTGTTTTTCTCATGGAAACCAGGGACCAATTAGCAATAGGGTATTAAAAGCAATTAAGATTTTAACAGCTCTGTCTCACACCAGAGGGAATCAGTCATGTTTCCATAATTACCTATCCAAGTTTTTATGCACCCATTTGTATTCAAGAACTATTGTTTGTACATTTCAATAACATTATTATTTAGCCACTTGCATAAACAACTTGTTAGTCAGCTTTGTTTACAAATCATTTTAGGATCTTTTGTCCAACCAAACATATTAACCATCTGTCGACACATCATATTAATAACAATTGGTATAATCAGCCTAACTTCAAAGCAGTCTGAATACAAAAGAAAAGCTTTTCAAAGAATCAACAGTTTTCACATCAATTGTTACAGCTGGCCAAAGACAACACCTTTATACATGAGTAACAATATATTGTTTGCTTGTTTGTTTGTTTAATAAGAAATTCGGTCCCTGGATCCAAAATTAAGTCAAACTATTTTAGCCAAATGTTTGATCTTATTTTTAGTATCTATTGTATTAACAAATGTTTACCTTCGCCAATGCCCACAAAAAAAAATCTGGAAAAAAACAAAAACAAAAAAAAAAAAAACACGTCAAAGCTGGATTTGAGGAAGAAGAAAGCATATTAAGGGTCTATTCTCTCCCTTTCCATTTAATCTTCCCTTCAGATCTATCTTCTGACACTGTACATAAAACCTGTCTTGTGGTTGTATAATCCTCACCTTCCTTTTCAGCATGTAAATAGTATGTCAAGAATCAGCTTGTTAACTTCTATGAAAAATTATGTTCTCGTTTAGTTTTCATTATGATTATAATAATCATATTTATTTATCTTTTTCATTCTATTCATTCCATTTTAATACATTTTACTCAAATTTGAAGATTCTAAAAAAGAGGCCCATGGGCCACTACGCTCACCAGAGGTCATGTGGTTTATTCTATTCATTCCATTTTAATACATTGTACTCAAATTTGAAGATTCTAAACAAGAGGCCCATGGGCCACTACGCTCACCAGAGGTCATGTGGTTTATACCATATAATGTCAAGGTGCCCATCTTCGTCATGTGACAACAAAACCGAATAATGTTTAATTGCCTCACCCCCATAGAGGCTTTTCATGTAATTTGGTTTCAATCAGCACAGCTCTTTTACTGGAGAAGAAGATAAAAATACTGAATCTGAGCCATCCAAGACAAAGGTCAGTAATGACCTTGACCTTTGGAATTAATAAACTTCCATTCAGCTAACTGCAAATATCATTTTTGATGTCACAGCCTACCAGGCAATCAGAAATATCCACTACTTTGCCATTTTTCCATACAAATGTCTAAGTGACCAAATTTGACCTTGACATAAAACAGGTCAAGGTCAACCAAAGGTCATCATTTGAACAAACTTGGTAGGACCAGAGTCCCTGATGCTGCATACCAAGTTTCAAGATCATCGGCCATTCATTCTTGAGAAGAAGATTTTTAAAGGTTTTTACCATATATTGGCATGGTTGCCCATATTGGTCATGTCACCCAATCCTCACGAACATACTTTCGTTCCGTCATTCCGTAGAGGCTCCACATGTAATTTGGTTTCAATTGGCAAAGTAGTTTAAGTGAAGAAGAAGTTAAAAATACTGAATCTGAGCCGTCCTTGACAACGGTCGGTAAATGAACTTGACCTTTGGAACTGATAATCTTCCATTCAGCTGATTGTAAATACCATTTCTGATGCCACTAGCTAATATACAATCAAAAAATCCACTGTTTTGCCATTTGTCTATACAAATGTCTAAGTGACCAAATTTGAACTTGACTTAAAACAGGCCAAGGTCAACCATAGGACATCATTTGAACAAACTTGGTAGGGCCAGGGTCCCTGATGCTGCATACCAAGTTTCAAGATCATCGGCCATTCGAATCTTGAGAAGAAGATTTTTAAAGGTTTTTACCATATATGGGCATGGCGGCCACATTGGTCATGTGACCCAGTCCTCACGAACAAACTTTCGTTCCCTCATTCCGTAGAGGCTCCACATATAATTTGGTTTCAATTTGCCAACTAGTTTAAGTGAAGAAGACGATAAAAATACTGAATCTGAGCCGTCCTGGACAAAGGTCGGTAAATGATCTTGACCTTTGGAACCGAGAAACTTCCATTCAGCTGCCTGTTAATACCATTTCTGATGCCACTAGCTAATATACAATCAGAAAAATCCACTGTTTTGCCATTTTTCCATACAAATGTCTAAATGACCAAATTTGACCTTGACGTAAAACAGGTCAAGGTCAACCACAGGTCATCATTTGAACAAACCTTTTAGGGCCAGAGTCCCTGATGCTGCATACCAAGTTTCAAGATCATTGGCCATTCGGTTCTTGAGAAGAAGATTTTTAAAGGTTTTTACCATATATGGGCATAGCAGCCATATTGGTCATGTGACCCAGTCCTCACGAACAAACTTTTGTTCCCGCATTCCATGGCGGCTCCACATGTAATTTGGTTTCTATTGACCAAGTAGTTTATGTGAAGAAGAAGATAAAAATACTGAATCTGAGCCGTCTTGGACAAAGGTCGGTAAATGACCTTGACCCCTGAAACTGATAAACTTCCATTCAGCTGATTGCAATTACCATTTCTGATGCCACTAGCTAATATACAGTCAGAAAAATCCACTGTTTTGCCATTTTTCCATACAAATGTCTAAGTGACCAAATTTGACCTTGACGTAAAACAGGTCAAGGTCAACCAAAGGTCATCATTTGAACAAACTTGGTTGGGCCCGAGTCCCCGATGCTGCATACCAAGTTTCAAGATCATCGGCTATTCGGTTCTTGAGAAGAAGATTTTTAAAGGTTTTTACCATATATGGGAATGGTGGCCATATTGGTCATGTGACCCAGTCCTCACAAACAAACTCTTGTTCCCTCATTCCATAGAGGCTCCACATGTACTTTGGTTTCAATTGACCAATTAGTTTAAGTGAAGAAGAAGATAAAAATACTGAATCTGAGCCGTCCTGGACAAAGGTCGGTTAATGACCTTGACCCCTGAAACTGATAAACTTCCATTCAGCTGATTGCAAATACCATTTCTGATGCCACTAGCTAATATACAGTCAGAAAAATCCACTGTTTTGCCATTTTTCCATACAAATGTCTAAGTGACCAAATTTGACCTTGACGTAAAACAGGTCAAGGTCAACCAAAGGTCATCATTTGAACAAACTTGGTTGGGCCCGAGTCCCCGATGCTGCATACCAAGTTTCAAGATCATCGGCTATTCGGTTCTTGAGAAGAAGATTTTTAAAGGTTTTTACCATATATGGGCATGGCGGCCATATTGGTAATGTGACCCAGTCCTCACAAACAAACTCTTGTTCCCTCATTCCATAGAGGCTCCACATTTACTTTGGTTTCAATTGACCAAGTAGTTTAAGTGAAGAAGAAGCTAAAAATACTGAATCTGAGCCGTCCTGGACAAAGGTCGGTAAATGACCTTGACCTCTGAAGCTGATAAACCTCTATTCAGCTGATTGCAAATACCATTTCTAATGCCACTAGCTAATATACAGTCAGAAAAATCCACTGTTTTGCCATTTTTCCATACAAATGTCTAAGTGACCAAATTTGACCTTGACGTAAAACAAGTCAAGGTCAACCAAAGGTCATCATTTGAACAAACTTGGTAGGGCCAGAGTCCCCGATGCTGCATGCCAAGTTTCAAGATCATCAGCTATTCGGTTCTTGAGAAGAAGATTTTTAAAGGTTTTTACCATATATGGGCATGGCTGCCATATTGGTCATGTGACCCAGTCATCACGAACAAACTTTCGTTCCCCCTTCCCATAGAGGCTCCACATGTAATTTGGTTTCAATTGGCCTAGTACTTTCAGAGGAGATGTTGTTTGAAAATGTTGACGACGCAGACGACGACGGACGACGGACCAATGCCTATACTATAAGCTCCCCCGGAGCCTTCGGCTCTGGTGAGCTAAAAACAGCACTGCGCTATTGTAGCTATACCAATAGATATACAATGTTTCTGTTTAGCTTCAGTTATCATTATTATTATTATTGCCATTTTTCACTATTATTATTATTATTATTATTATCATTACCATTATAATCTTATATCAAATGCTGTCTCATTGTTGAAAGTAAGACTTGCGACCAGTCTTTTTCCTCAGAACCTTGAGCCGCGTGTGTTCCTGCATGGAAACCTGCATAGGCATGCTCCATTTGCAGCCTTAATCAAATGGCCATTATCAAGCGGCAAAAAGAAAGAGCACTATTGAATCACTTATCGCTCTTGAGCATAGTATAGAAATCATGATTTGCAGTCGTATTGGCACTGATTTCTATACATTTTCAGCTCATTTTTCGACCAGCCTTTTAAATTAAAAAAAAAAAAAAAAAAAACAGGCAGTGTTTCATTTTCTACAGTGAGGCACCGCAGTCCAACCCCATTTGCTTTTGTTGGACAAACTGCCACGATTTGCAGCCCATAAGCACTTAACCTATGTCTTGTTGTGGAGCTATGGAGTTCTGTCCGCTTGACCATGGCAGACATAAAAAGCCTTAACCTTAACGAACGAACGAACTTATTCAATGCTTTTCGGTCAATAATTATTTATAATACATATTGTTCTTAGCCAAATATAGATGTTCTTCTTTATTTTCAATATGCTAAATTGCATTTTCAGTACATGGATACAGAAATTTCAAAGAACTCATTTAAAGACCAAATTATCAGCCAGACTACTATTGCGATGCTATCACAATGATAATTATTTTTTGAATTTATCTTTAAATGTCATTTTTGTTTTATCTTCTATTGTTGTCAGAAACAATTTATTTAGAACACATTATTTATGTGTTCCAGACTATTTGTTGATGCCATGTTAGTCTTTTAGTTACTGATGAATGTTACATGCATAAATTCAAATTAATCATGATGATGTCAACATTTTGACACATGCTTTTGTTTATTTACTTGGTCCTGCATCTTTAACTAGACTGGGTGATATATATTTTCTGTAGGGGGATGTGATATATTAACATATATTTCCTTTGGAAGTCTGTAGTAGTTCCAGTTGAAGTAAGTTAATATAAACATTCTCACGGCATGGTAAACAGTACTGGTATCGTTCCTGATCATATGATCACATTAACGAATTTCTAATTGGTTGGTGAGTGTGAGAAAATATTTTGACAGAAGGATGGTTCCACATGTAAGGCTGGATTAGAGAGAAACTTCAATGCAATTCTTTCGGCTTATTTGACAACATGTTTAAGACCTTTGTCATCCTAAATTATTCTAAAGCTGTAAAATGAAAAATTAACTGTTATTGAAAATTATATTTGAAATTATGTACAACCATATTATATAATGTGTAAAAGAAATTAAAAAGGAATAAAAGAACTGATTTGAAATGTCGTTATACATTATATTATAATTCCCCAAAAGATCAAAAGGGTGCATCAATAGTTTTTAAATACAACATGCTTTATGTAATATTTATGTACCTTTTTTGTTCATCTGGTGAATTATTATAATGAAAACTACAATTCAAATCAGTTCTTTTAATTCACAAGTTCCTTTTTTTAATTTATTTTACACATTATATAATATGGTTGTACATAATTTAAAATATAATTTCCAATAACAGTTAATTTTCCATTTTATCGTTTCCTAATAATTAAGGATGGTAAAGGTCTAAATACATGTTGTCAAATAAGCCGAAAGAATTACACTGAAGTTTCTCTCCAATCCAGCCTAACATGTGGAACCGCCGATGAGGCGGTTCTAACGAGTACCAACAATCTATATTGTGAGCAGAAATAAGAAAAATATCACAATTTTTCATCTTAAAATGCTCATATTTTTTGGTGAAAAAAAGTTACAATGTATTTGTCATCACGTGAACAAATCCATGAAATGAACAGCCCCTAAACCCCACTTTATATAGAGAAAAGCAGAAGTAAAACAAAGATCAGGAATCGATACAATTAACTTACTCCACCCATCAAAGACACAAAAGGGAAAGAAACACAAACATTAAGCGACCAGACCATAATGGAAACCTAAACAAAGGAAGGCCATAAGGACAGTTACTTTCCTACAAAATGGCCATGTGGCCATCCAAAATAAAAAGACACAAGTGATACACACAGTAAGTAACAAACAACAACATAAATAAATCGCCACAGAGAAACCTGGGGTTTACTAGGGTATACATTATTTTTCTTATTTCTGCTCCAAAACATAGGTTGTGGGTACTCGTTAGAACCGCCTCAATGAGGCGGTTCTAACGATCACCCACAACCTATGTTAGGAGTAGAAAAAAGAGAACAACCATAAATTTTCATCAGAAAAATAGCCATTTTGAAGATGTGAAAAATGCACTGGATCGCACGGGTGTGTTATCGTAATGTGTACGCGTGTTTTCGTAATGGTTATGTTCGTATTTCTTTCCCTCTGGCATCTTGTATGAGAGGTGTGAGATAATAAGAATCTAATATGGGTGTGAGGGGTGGATGGAAAAATCCGTCCCGAGGGACACTGTCCGGCATCACAAGGCTTGCCAAGTGATGCCGGACACTGATCCCGAGGGACGGACTTTTCTATCCACCCCTCACACCCATATTGGATTCTTTTTCTTGCATACCTTCCATTTCTTAAAGCGGATTTTTAATGCTGCACTCACTACGGTTACCAACGTCCGCTATATTGTGTTGGCACTGCAGGAATGTTTAGTGACGTTGCTGTGACGTCCACCTTAATAACAGCGCATACGAGGTCGTAATCAACCAGTGCATTTATCAAACACGCGATTATATTCGACTTTGGGTCGGAACACCAGGGTCAGAACATAAATTTCTATCCCCAGGGTAAAATCACGGATTTCCTTGTCTGGTGTGCAAGAAATTTTTATCGATTCCTGATCATTGCCTCCACTGTTTGCAAGTTTAAGTCAATTAAAATCACTGATCAGAATGTGCACACAGTTAATATTCAGAGTTAAGCCGTCGAATCAACCTGAACAGCCATCACGATATCATGAACGTAAAACGCAGACCCCATTAAACCCCTCTTTATACAGATAAAAGTGGGGTTTACGGGGGTAAACATGATCTGCCTTAATGTGTACTTAAAAACATAGATTGTGGGTACTCGTTAGAACCGCCACAACGAGCACCCACAATCTATGTTGAAAGCAGAAATAAGAAAGATGTTATCATTTGTACCCAAAATGTGTCATTTCTGACACTATATTGGACACCAATATTTCACATTAATGTGATTCTGACAAATATCATCAACATGTTTTTGGAGTTATGTTCTCGAATGCTTTCACAAATCTGTGTCATCTTATGCGAAGGGTTCGTTCCACTGAAGGTACCGCTTTAACGCATCTCTTTTTAGCTCACCTTTCATGTAATGACGAGGTGAGCTTTTGGGATCACTTTTCGTCCGTCGTCCGTCGTGCGTCCGTGCGTCCGTCCATGCGTCCTTAAACAATTTCTTCAAACGAAATCTCCTCCTAAACCACTGATCAGACTTTGACCAAACTTCACAAGAATGGTCCTTATGTGGCCCCCTTTCAAAGTTGTTCAAATGGTTCCGGTCGGTCGCTCATCTAGGTCACAGGAGCCAAAAATAGATTTTTTTTTCACCGAAAACTTAAAAAATCTTCTTCTCTTAAACCACAAGGCCCAGGTCTTTGATATTTGGTATGCAGCTTCATCTAGTGGACCCCTACCAAGATTGTTCAAATTATAGTGCTAGGGCCAAAAAAGCTCTCATCCCGGGGCCCTTTGGTTTTAAATGGGCTTATATAGGGAAACTCTTTAAAAATCTTCTTCTCTGAAACTGCAAGGCCCAGGTCTTTGCTATTTGGTATGAAGCTTCATCTAGTGGACCCCTACCAAGATTGTAGAAATTATAGTGCTGGGGCCAAAAATCCCCCGCCCCGGGGCCCTGTGATTTTTCATGGGTGTATATAAGGAAAATCTTTAAAAATCTTCTTCTCTGAAACTGCAAGGCCCAGGTCTTTGCTATTTGGTATGAAGCTTCATCTAGTGGACCCCTTCAAGATTGTTCAAATTATAGTGCTGGGGCCAAAAATGCCCCCGCCCCGGGGCCCTTAGGTTTTACATGGGCTTATAAAGGGAAAATCTTTAAAAATCTTCTTCTCTGAAACTGCAAGGCCCTGTTCTTTGCTGTTTGGTATAAAGCTTCATCTAGTGGACCCCTACCAAGATTGTTCAAATTATATTGCTGGGGCCAAAAATGCCCCCGTCCCGGGGCCCTTTGGTTTTACATAGGCTTATATAGGGAAATCTTTAATAATCTTCTTCTCTGTAACCACAAGGTCCAGGTCTTTGATATTTGGTATAAGCTTCATCTTGTGGACCTCTAAGAAGATTGTTCAAATTATAGCCTTGAGACCAAAAATGTCCTTTGGTTTTACATAGACTTATATAGGGAAAATCTTTAAAAATCTTCTTTTGAAACCACACAGCCTAGGTCTTTGATATTTGGTATGAAGTTTCATCAAGTGGACCTCTACCAAGATTGTTCAAATTATAGTCCTGAGACCAAAAATGCCCCCGCCTCGGGGGCCCCTTGGTTTTACATAGACTTATATGGGGAAATCTTTAAAAATCTTCCATTGTGAAACCACAAGGCCTAGGTCTTTGATATTTGTTGTGAAATTTCATCTAGTGGACCTCTATCAAGATTATTCAACTTACAGCCCTGTTTAAATTATAGCCCTGAGGCCAAAAATGCCCTCACCCCGGGGCCATTTGATTTCACATAGGCTTATGTATGGTATATCTTTAAAATAATCTTCTTCTCTGAAACAGCAAGGCCTAGGTCTTTGATATTTGGTTTGTAGCTTCATCTAGTGGACTTTTGCCAAGATTTTTCAAATAATAGCCTTTGTTGATATTTGGTATGAAGCTTCACCTGTTTAGACATCCCTCAACATTATGCACATTATAGCCCTGGGGTCAATAATGGCCCTCCCCGGGGCCCACTTGTGTTTTATATTAGGATCACTTTTTGTCTGTCATTCATGCGTAAACAAATTTTTCAAATGACACCTCCTCCTAAACCACTGATCGGATTATGACCAGACTTCACAGGTTGTTCAAATGGTTCTGGTTTGCTGCACATCAAGGTCACAGGGGCCAAAAATAGATTTTTTAATGAAAACATAAAAAATCTTCTTCCCTGAAACCACAGGGCCCAGGTCTTTGATATTTGGTATGAAGCTTCATCTAGTGGACCCCTACCAAGATTGTTCAAATTATAATGCTGGAACCAAAAATGCCCCCGCCGCGGGATCCTTTGGTTTTACATGGGCTTATATAGGGAAAATCTTTAAAAATCTTCTTCTCTGAAACCGCGAGGCCCAGGTCTTTGATATTTGGTATGTAGCTTCATCTAGTAGGCCCCTACCAAGATTGTTCAAATTATAGTGCTGGGGCCAAAAATGCCCCCGCCCCAGGGCCCTTTGGTTTTACATAAGATTATACAAGGCCCAGGTCTTTGATATTTGGTATGAAGCTTTATCTAGTGGACCCCTACTAAGATTGTTCAAATTATAGTGCTGGAGCCAAAAATGCCCCCGCCCCGGGGCCATTTGGTTTTACATAGGTTTTTATAGGGAAAATCTTTAAAAATCTTCTTCTCTGAAACTGCAAGGCCCAGGTCTTTGCTATTTGCTATGAAGCTATGAAGCTTCATCTAGTGGACCCCTACCAAGATTGTTCAAATTATAGTGCTGGGGCCAAAACTGCCTCCGCTCCGGGGCCCTTTGGTTTTACATAGGCTTATATATGGAAAAAACTTTAAAAATCTTCTTCTCTGAAACTGCAGACCCAGGTCTTTGATATTTGGTACGAAACTTCATCTTGTGGACCTCTATCAAGATTGTTCAAATTATAGCCCTGAGACAAAAATACCCCCGCCTCGGGGCCCTTTGGTTTTACATAGACTTATATAGGGAAAATCTTTAAAAATCTTCTTCTGTGAAACCACAAGGCCTAGGTCTTTGATATTTGGTGTGAAATTTCATCTAGTTGACCTCTATCAAGATTGTTCAGATTATAGCCCTGGGGCCAAAAATGCCCCCGCCCCGAGACCCTTTGGTTTTACATAGACTTATATAGGGAAATCTTTAAAAATCTTCTTCTCTGAAACTGCAAGGCCCATGTCTTTGATATTTGGTATGGACTTCATCTAGTAGACCTCTACCAAGATTGTTCAAATTAATGGCCCCAGCCACAAATGCTCCCCGCCCCGGGCCTTTTGGTTTTAAATAGACTTATATAGAGATAATCTTTGAAAATCTTCTTCTCTGAAACAGCAAGGCCCATGTCATTGATATTTGGTGTGAACCTTCATCTAGTGGACCGCTATCAAGATTGTTTAAATTATAGCCCTGAGGCCAAAAATGCAACCGCCCCGGAGCCATTTGCTTTTACATAGGCTTATGTAGGGAATATATTTTAAAGAAAATCTTCTTCACTGAAACAGCAAGGCCCAGGTATTTGATATTTGTAGCTTCAACTAGTGGACCTTTTCCAAGATTGTTCACATTATAGTTGATAGTTGGTATGAAGCTTCAAATTTGTAGACCTCCCTCACATTTTGCACATTATAGCCCTGGGGTCAATAATGGCCATCCCCAGGGCCTACTCTATGGATCGTGTGTGCGATCCTGGGCCATCATGGCCCTCTTGTTTCCATTATATCCATCATGATTTGTTTTTGTTTGTTTGATTTGATGTTTAACGTCCCCGTCAACACTGTAAAGGTCATTTTGGAGAAGTTGCTCCCAATTTTGTCGGACTTTTAACCGACATTGAGATGGAATGACATCTCAAGCCCTGTCGCCCAATGAAACCAAAAGGGTTTATTAGCATGGACTGTCCGCCTCGCACCGCGGTTCCTGGACAGGCGTATCGGTATCATAAAGTACGGAAAGCCTTTTCTAAGTTTTATAGACGTCATTCTGATTTGGTTTCAAAATTCAATGTTGGACTTAAAACACTTCTGCTACAAGGTCTATCGGAACCCGAATTCTATGGTGAACCAGTGCTTCAGCTGAAGTGCACGATCCGCCGGATGTTTTTAGCTTTATGAGTGTTACCATATATGGGTATGGCGGCCAATTTGGCCATGTGACCTGGACCTAAAACGGTTCCCCAAATAAATGCGCCTTATCATAAGGAGCAAAAATATATCTTATACTTTAATACTGTACTCTGAATCGTTTGCAGGATAAAATGCATTCTCACTTTTCCAATACAAAAGCATATGTGTCAAAGTTTGACCTAGGCACAAAGAAGGTCAAGGTTAACCTAGGGTCACTATTTTTGCAATTTATGATGGGCCTACATCCGAGATGCTATTTATCAAGTTTCGTAGAAATCTGCCCAGTGGTTCTGGAGAAGACTATTTTGAAGGGTTTTTACCATATATTGCTTGGCGGCCATTTTGGTCATGTGACCTGGACCCCATGAGCAAATTTTGGTTTCCCCCATCCCGTAGAGGCTCCATATGAAATTTGACTTCAATCTGCCCAACGGTTTTCGAGGAGAAGCAGTTCGAACATTTTCACATTTTTCGCCTCGGCGAGGCTATACTAAATGGCATGTAATATTTCGCAAAGTTCATTGGTAAGATCTCATTGATATCTATGAGTATGCAAAAAATTGTTTAAATATTCCAAGCGGTTAAGTCACTATCACCAATTTTCACAAACGGGTTATGTACGGACAGACAGACAGACCAAATATGGCTTGGCGGCCATTTTGGTCATGTGACCTGGACCCCATGATCAAATTTTGGTTTCCCCCATCCCATACAGGCTTCATATGAAATTTGATTTCAATCGGCCCAACGGTGTCCGAGGAGAAGCAGTTCGAAAATTTTCAGATTTTTCGCCTCGGCGAGGCTATACTAAATGGAATGTAATATTTCGCAAGTTCATTGGTTAGATCTCATTGATATTATCAGAATGCAAAATTTTTTAAATATTTCGAGTGCTTAAGCCACTATCACTTATTTTCACAAACTGGTTACGGACGGACCAAAGAAGGTCAAATGTAATGTAATATTTGGCAAGTTCATTGGTTAGATCTCATTGATATCTATCAGTATGCCAAAACTTGTTTAAATAATCCAAGCGGTTAAGTCACTATCACCTTTTTTCACAAACGGGTTACGGACGGACAGACTGACAGAAGGACAGAATGACCGAATTACAGAATGACACGGTGATTTTAGGGTACTCTTAGAAATCAACCAACTTCAGTCGGTTGCTTTTTCTGCGGGTCGTGCAATTGGTATATAAATTTAGAAAAATACATGCCTGTTATGACTTTAGTACCCAAATTCGTAAAATCGTTCGTCGATATATAAAGATTGGGTACAACATCAATATTATAAAACAGACTGCATGCATTGTGGTTAACGCAATCACGGTTGGCAACACCGGTGGGTCGGGCTTAAGATTATATGACGGTTCCAGTGAAAAAACATTTATGGAATCTTTTTTACTTTAGTATTTTTTATGTTGGTTGGCGCCTGATGCTCCGTCTTTGGTCGGGCCCCTCGGAGTATAACTGTTGGTTTTCTTTTGCTCCAGCAATTCTGTTTTTGTATGCTGTCGAGTCCTCAACCTTGTTTTATCTCTGTAGTTTTTTTATATGTATGTTCTCGGAGATGTTACACTGATGAGTCAGGAGAAGTAGAAGTAAAACAAAGATCAGGAATTGATACAATTAACTTACTCCACCCATAAAAGACACCAAAGGGAAAGAAATACAAACATTAAGCGACCAGACCATAATGTAAACCTAAACAAAGGAAGGCCATAAGGACAGTTACTTTCCCACAAAATGGCCATATGGCCATCCAAAACCAAAAGACACAAGTGATACACACAGTAAGTAACAAACAACAACATAAATGAATCCCCACAGAAGAGCCGCCTTGGAACGGTCAGTGGAAGATTTCCACTGGGGGGCTTAAATCGATTTTACGTGGCCACAATCCTCGCCCTTACTTCCGTCGCGATTTAGACAAATAATTTGTTCAGTCCGCATGAAGGCCTCCTAACTCATCAGTGCCACATCTCCGTGAACACAAAAATCAAAGAACCACAGAGGTGAGACAACGGTAAGGATTCGACAGCAAGAAACCACTGAAATGCTGGAGCAAAAGAAAACCAACAGTTAGACTCCGATGAGCCCGACCAGAGACAGAGCATCAGGCACCAACCAACATTATCTCACTAATTTTCAATAAGCCTTTACGTTGGAGCTGTCATAGAATCTGAGGCCTGACCCACCGGCGTGCAATTAAAGAGGGAAGCAAAGTTGCCAACCGTGATTGGGTTAACTACCATGCATGCAGTCTGTCGTATAATATCCATGTTGTATCCAATCTTTTTATATCGAAGAATGATTTTACGAAATTGGGTGCTGAAGTCATTGCGGTGATATATTTTTCTGAATTTATATACTAAATCACCATAAAATTCGAGTTCCGATAGACCTTGTTGCAGAAGAGATTTAAGTCCAATATTGAATTTTGAAATTAAATCAGAATGGCGTCTATAAAATTTTGAAAAGGCTTTGCGTAGTTTATGGTACCGATAACCCTAATTAAGGAGTTTAGCCGTTCATGCGGACTAAACAAAATTAGTGTATACCGTGACAGAGGTAAGGGCGAGGCTTATGGCCATGTAAAATCGACTTAAGCCCCCAGTGGAATTCTTTCCACTGACTGTTCCAAAGCGGTTGTTCTGTGGCGGTTTATTTATGTGGTTGTTTGTTTCTACTTATTGTGTGTATCGCTTGTGTCTTTTTATTTTGGATGGCCATTTGGCCATTTTGTGGGAAAGTAACTGTCCTTATGGCCATCCTTTGTTTAGTTTCGATTATGGTCTGGTCGCTTCATGTTTGTGTTTCTTTCCCTTTGGTGTCTTTGATGGGCGGAGTAAGTTAATTGTATCGATTCCTGATCTTTGTTTTACTTCTACTTAGATCCTCTAAGTGGTTTACCAGTACTTGTGTGCGTGCCGGATTCAGCTCTGCGTGGAAGCATCATGCAGCCCATATATTTCTTCAAGCCCCTATGGGCGGGGGCTTATATCCATCATGATAACAAGTGCGTTAATCAAAGACCCTTAACACCATTTTATATACATGTATAGAAAAAGTGGAGTCTACGGGGGTATACATTATCTGCCTTTTTTCCATGGTTTGTAGGTAATCGGTTCTAACGAGCACCCACAATCTATATTGAAAACAGAAATAAGAAAGATGGTATCATTTTTAAGTACTATTTGTCATTTCTGACACTATGTTGGACGCCATTATTTCACATGGACATTTTTCCTAATGGAATCTTGAAATAATAGCTGACTACGTTCGAACTTCAAAAGCTCGAACACCTTTGGGACCTCGAAAATCTGTTCGAGACAGGGGTAGTTCGAGCCATTGAGGATTGCTGCCAGGAGGCATAACGTGATACTATTTCACTTTTAAACATCTTTTCGGTGTTCTATAATGAAAAAGTATGCTGTGTGTACTCATTAGAATCGCCTCCTTGAGGCGATTCTAATGAGTACACACAGCATACATTTGCAGACAAAAGACTAAAATCTCCCGAATTATCCCCAACTATTTCTTATGTAGAGGATTACGCTAAGGGCTAAAGAACGGGTTTCGACTCATCCATGATAAACGAGCCTTCGATGTTCTACTGTATATAAACAACTCAAGGTATACTTACGATAGGGTTCTTGACGCCTGTAACTTCGGTTTGCCTTGTTCTTTGTGTTTGATTCGAAGAAAGAGAACCTTTACTCAGTGAACGTGAGTCCTTGTATTTCTTGTGTCTGGCTTCTATAGCTGTACGAAGCTGTTGGAGCAATTGATTTTTAAAATTAACAAATAATAAAGAAATGAATTTTATTTTTCTGCTGTTCGTGAAAGTATGAGCGTAGTGGGTCGCATGCAAAGTAAATGAACCCCGAAGCTGTCGATCATACCTAAAAATGTAACTTTCATGGACAGCAGAAAAAATAAGTTTATTTCTTATATTTTTCATTTTTTACGCCTCATCACCGGGCGATAAAATGCGCATACGTCAAACTCAACAAGCTAAAAAACATATATACACTGTTTTTCTACAAACCCTAATGGATTTATTGGTCGACAGGTAATGAGATGTCTTTTCATATCGGGATCGATTCCCACAAAATTAGAAGCAACGTCTTCAAAATAGCGTTAAACTTCAAATAAAACAAATAATAAACTGACAGGTGCAAGACATGAAATGTAAAAGAAAAAAGTCTAAAATGAACCTTTTACCTAAGTTTTAAATTGTGTTGTGTTTGTTTGTTTGTTTCATGGCTAATGTTGAGCTTTTTCGATTAAAACACATTGAAAATTGACATGTATGTTTTTTATCCTTAAACTTCTACCAAATTTTCGCCATTGTAAGAAGAAATTCCCGCAAAATTTATTGACTCTTATACATGTGTGTAAGTCCTTTTTTTGAAACATTTTCGATATGAAAAATGACGTTTCACCGTCAAACGTCAACTAATATGAGTGACGTCATAAAAAGCGTTTTGTTTTCGGTCACGCGCTTCCGCCATGAATTTTATTGAAGAAAAGACGACAGTTCCTTTCCGTTCGATATATAGGCGCGCTGTTTTAAATTATGAATAAAAATCAAGCCGTTAAGTGTTTTCTGTGTTTCAGACGTACCTGATTGTTGAAGCAGCAATGAAACAGAAAAATGAAGAAGCCCTGAAACAGTAATCATTATCTGATTAATTTTTATCTTACAACTAGGGGATGACTGTACATGTATTTAAAATTGTCATTTGGGGAGGTAAATCGGCGGTTTTAAGGGCGAAAATTCGTTTGACGGCCACGCGTCCGCGGAGAACTCAAACGGTGTTTGCGTCCGTAAAATCGACGATTTACCACCCTAAATTACAATTGTCAATACAGTTATCTCCATACTAATACACTTATTCGACCATTTTGTTAAACAGTGTACTATTTGATACAAAGTGACAAGCGTTGTGAGCTGCGTAAAACCAAACATCAGCATATGAAAAGCGACGTTACATGATGACGTCGGTTTCCGACAGTATATCGCAGAATATACTGTCGTAATTTATTGCTGGCGTTATCCAATTAGACTTCGCGTTACATACACCATTGTATTAGAATTCGCTGTTATTAACTAGAAGATAGGGTCATGCCATAGAAATGAAATGATCATTCCAGTTATTTTGTTTTGGTTAAACGGCCCTTTGAAGATTATTTCACTTATACCGAGCCGATCGTTCATCAGAGGTGGGCGAAATCCGGAGTACCCGAACAAAATGCACCTGACCCTTCCGTTGAAGAATTTGGTTTTTCACATAAGACCCGAGCCAGGCTCGAACCACAGTCGCCAACCCTAATAATTAAGAGTCCGCACTCTTATCCACTAGGCCACAACGGCTCGCAGCATTCAAGTTATACTAGAGAGGCTCTATTTTTTTTAACTGATTAGAAATTATTTTGATCGGCTTTGGCATGAAACCCGATATAATTTCTCTGCATGGTGAACAAAATTTACACTCATGGTCATTACATATGAAATTATCTTTGTCATCATGATAACACGCCTATATAATTTTGACCCCCTTGAACCCCACTTTTATATAGAAAAACTGGGGTTTCCGGGGGTATACCTTATTTTGTTATTTCTGTTCTAAAATATAGATTGTGGGTACTCTTAAGAACCGCCTCGGTTCTAATGAGTGCCCACAATCTATATTGTGAGCAGAAATTAGAAAATTATCACAATTTTTCATCATTATTTATTTTTTTTTTATTTTTTCGGTGATAAAGGTGGCAATGTATCTGTATAGGGGTGTTTGCGTAATGTTTTTGACAACATTGTTTCTTAAGTTCGCTCTTCAATCTTTGAATTTTGGCATATTCATTCGCAAAATACATGTATTGTCGGTTACAGGGTGGCAAACAGTGTAGATTCAGATGCCATGGCTCCATATAATGAGATGGCAAACAGTGTAGGCCCCCTTTCATTAAGTTTAAGATTTGCACTTTAATGTGTTTCAATAAAGCGTTCGTTAGAACAATAAATAAGAATATCGCAGCAGCCAGCTAAGAAATCATAGCTACACTTTGCACGGAGGATACGAGTGTGGAAATTTATTGTGAATAAAACCACATTTTTTCATGTAACTGACTACAACACTCGTAATAAAAAAAAGCCATCGGAAGAGATGGCAAATCCTCCGAGCAAAAGCCAATACGGCCTTCAGAAGATTGTTCACCAATAGAAAGTGCATCAGAATTAAACCAGCAATATATCACAAAAGTATTGCAGTTATGGCCATCACAAGATTATACTGTCAGGGGAGATAACTAAAAAGCTTGTGCACTCAGAATTGTGGTTCATGCGCATGACATGCCTGCTTAAGCTCATGTATTTCTGTACAAAGTACCATTAATATGTCTCAAAGGGTATTGGAGATGCTGGTCATACTGTTATATTGGAAAGGTTGATAACTCACATGCCACAGCAGCAACAGTTGTGGTTCTTGCACATGACACCCCTTCTATACCTTGTATACAACTGCGCCAAGTTCCTTTAATGTATCTAAAAGGGTGATGGAGTTGTGGCCATCACAAGGTTATATTGTCAGGGGAAATTACTCAAATATCAGATCACCCAAAGTTGTAATTCTTGAGCATGACACACCTGCTTAACCTCATGTACATCTGCATCAAGTACCACCAATATGTCTCAAAGAGTATTGGAGGTACGGTGATCACAAGGTGGTCATACTGTTATATTGGAAGGGGAGATAACTCAAATATCGAAGCACCCAGTGGTGTCGTTCTTTGGCATGATGCGCTGTCTCAACCTTGTATACAATTGTGCTAAGTGTCATCAATATATCTCAAAGGGTATTGGAGTTATGGCTATCACATAGTTATATTGTCAGGGGAGATAATTCAAAACCAGGGAACCCAGAGTTGTGGTTCTTGCACATGACACAACTGCTTGACCTCGTATACAACTGTACCGAGTACCATCAATATATCTCAAAGCGTATTGGAAATGAGGCCATCACAAGGTAGTGATTCTATATTATTGGAAGGGGCGATAACTCAAAAACCATTGCACCCAGAGTTGTGGTTCTTGTGCATGACACACCGTCTCAGCCTTGTGAACAACTGTGCCAGGTATCATCAACATATCTTAACGGGTATTGGAGTTATGACCATCACAAGGTATTCACTCTATTTTATTGGAAGGGGGGATAACTTAAAACCCATGGCAGCCAGAGTTGTGGTTCATGTGCATGACACGCTGTCTCAGCCTTGTGAACAACTGTGCCAGGTACCATCAATATATCTCAAAGGGTATTGGAGTTATGGCCATCACAAAGTAGTCATTTTTTTTATTAAAAGGGGCGATAACTCAAAAGCCGTTGCACCCAGAGTTCTGGTTCTTGCACATGGCACGCCCTCTCAGCCTTGTGAACAATTGAACAAAGAACCATCAATGAATCTCAAAGGGTATATGAGTTATGGCCATCACAAGGTTGCGTCTACGGACGGACGGATGGGCGGACAAACAGACGGACGGACCCCAGGCTGATCGCTATATCCACCAAACCTATTCGGTCGGGGGACAAAAATTAACTGCTAAATTTCTAAATTAGGGTTATCGGTATCATAAAATTCGCAAAGCCTTTTCTAAGTTTTAATGACTTTATTTTGAATTAGTTTCAAAATTCTATATTGAACTAAAACCATTTTGCAACGAGGCCTATCGGAACCTGAATTTTTGGGTGACTTAGGAAAATATATGCTTGCAATGAATTCAGTTTCCAATTTCGTATAATGAGTCTTCCATATAAGACAGATTGGATACAATACACATGTTTAACGGCAGACTGCAAGCACGGTAGTTAATCCAAGCACAATTGATAACTTTGCTTCCTCCTATAATTGCTAACCGGTGGGTCGGCCTCAGACTCAATGACGGCTCCGGCCTAAGACTTAGTAATACTTAAACTGTTTTAAGTAAAGGCGGTAAGTGTCAGATGCTCTGTCTCTGGTCGGACCAACTGGAGTCCAATTGTTGATTTTAGTTTGCTCCACCATTTCAGTTATTTCATGCTGTCGAGTCCTCATCTCTGTATTCACTTTGCTTTTTTTATGTTCTCGGAGAGGCTGCACTGATGAGTTAGAAATAAGTCCATCACGAGTACACGCCTACATAATTCTGACCTCCTTAAACTCGACTTTTACATGGTAAAACTGGGATGTACAGGGGTAAAATAGAAGTGGAGGATATGTTGAGGTATCGATACAATCAACCCACAGCTCCCATCAGAGACATCAAAGGGAAAGAAACACAAACATGAAACAACAAACCTAATAAACACATCAATAGTGGAAAGCCAAAAGGACACTTACTTTCCCACAAAATGGCCAATAGGCTATCCAAAATAAAAAAAAACTCCTTATTTTTCTTATTTCGGCTCTTAAATATATATTGTTGGTACTCGTTAGAACCGCCTCGATGAGGTAACGAGTACCTGCAAAAGTGTACCTGCAATCAAAACAATCTATAGTTTAAGAAGAAGTAAGAAAAAATATCACAATCTTTCCACCCTAAATTTTCGATTTATCGGCGATAAAATTTACAATGTATTTGTTTGTTTGTACTGGAGTATAACGGCCCAGCCAACGCTATTTTGGGGCAGTTTTGAGCCGGTCAGTTTACCTAGCCACACTTTACCTGGGCAGGCTTATACGTACGAGGTTAACCATTACAGTGAACATTCTTTTCGACATAAACTGACAACTGCCCTTCTTGAATCAGAGAATGAACGTAGAAAAGATTTCATGAACAATTTATGTGTATAGGCGGTTGTCGTAATGCATGCGGGCTGAGCAAATCAACCCGAACTGAAACAAGGGCGTGGACTGTCAATTCAAGGACCCCCCCCCCCACACACACACACAAACACACACTGCACGCCAGGTAAAAAGAAAATACTGACCGTTATTCTGAGGTTGTTCATCTTCCATTGTTTGTAATTGTTATAGATCGACTCTCCATGTATGTATTCATATTTGTTTTTTGATAGCCGTTTCGCCATTTGTAGGGCAGTAGCTGTCCTGTCTTTCAACGTGTGACGTTTTAACTATTGTTAACGTGTTTTGAATTGGTGTTTGGTCTTCGATTGGAGATATGAGGTAATTGTATTGTTTCCCGATTACTGCCTTTACTTTTGTTTCTCGGACCAGGGCTCAAATGAAAATTAACCAATTTGACAACACTAAAGGTATGTAGCAAAAACACATTTGGTAAGTAGCAAACACCTGCATAAACATCTCATAAACAAGTCCCAACTTTATGAAGAGAAAACTGGGATTTATGGGAGTATACATTATTATTCTTATTTTTCCTCCAAGACGTAGGTTGCTGGTCCTCGTTAGAACCGCCGAGTACCCACAGACTATGTTTGTGGTATAAATAAGCAAAATATCACAGGTTTTCACCAGAAAAATAGCCATTTTGGAGATATGAAAAAAATGTACCGTCTCGTACGAATGTGTTATAGTAATAAAACACACCTGAAGACTGTTGCAAAGAGTAAAGACATATTGCATCCAGATGGTCTTGTCATTTACATACAATATACCAAAAACCCAAGTAACACCCATTAGTGGCATCAGCACACACAAACATCTAGCGCTGCTCCTGTGAACGATATGATGATATTAATGCTATTGCTTTGTTTACATAACAAAAACTCGCCTATACAAGTACACGTTAAACTTTGCCACCGAAAAAAAAATGAAAAATTCTGATAATTTTCCTATCTCTGCTCAAAATATACAGATTGTGAGTACTCGTTAGAACCGCCTCATCGTGGTGGTTCTAACGAGTATCCACACAGAGCACACGAGTACTGGTAAACCGCTTAGGGGATCTAAGCCTGCCCAGGCAAAGCCGTGCGAGTGTCGGGCCGTCCATGCTTATAAACTCTATTGGTTTCTTTGGGCGGCAGGGACTGAGATGACATTTCATATCATTGTCGGGTAAAAGTCACACAAAGTTGGAAGCAACGTCTTCAAACTGACATTTACAGTGTTGACGGGGATGTTAAACCTCAAATCAAACAAACAAACAAGCATACCATATTTGTGGTTGTTTTTGTGTTCACAGAGATGTTGCACTGATGAGTAAGGTGGCTTCATGCGGACCTAACAAATTATTGGTCTATATCGCGACGGAAATAAGGGCGAGGATTGTTGCCACGTAAAATCGATTTAAGCTCCCCCGCCTCCGGTGGAATTCGTTTCACTGACCGCTCCAAGGCGGTTCGTCTGTCGCAATTTATTTTTGTTATGGTTTGTCTATGAATTTGTGTATCGCTTATATTATTTTGTTTTGGATAGCCAATTGACCATTTTGTGGGAAAGAGACTATCCTTTTGGCTTTCTGCTATTGATGTTTCCATTAGGATCTAGTTGTTTCATGTCTGTGCTTCATTCCCCTTGCTATTCATCATGGGAGCTGTGGTTAATTGTATCGATTCCTGATCATTGCCTTCTATTAAATTTTGAATCATATATACAAATATATATATACATCATATGACGTCGCGTCTGAGAGTATAATAACGCCATGTAATATTTTCGATAATCCACTAGTGGATTAAATATGCAAATTATCTAAATACGTCCCGTAACGTTACATGTACGACGTCCTTAACGACGTCGCGTTTCCTAATAGCGGAATATTGACAGATTTGTAAACAATCGTGAATAAAATGCGTTTTTAAATTTTATATGATAAATAGAATCTTGCATTCGTGCTCATGTATTATTGAATTTAGTAAACTCGTTGAGGAAAAGGGATAAAATGCTCGGCAAAGCCTCGCATTTTATCCCTTTTCCTCAACTCGTTCAATAAATTCAATAATACATGGGTACTCATGTAAGATCCTCTATATAATGACTTATTGTTTTTGCTTTTGATCCAGCATGACCCATATTCGAATGTGATATAGAAAAACGTTCAGTTCCTGTTTCATGAAGATTGAAAGCCATGGCCTATACAGGGTGAACAGACCTGTTGTTTTGCACAGTTTGACTTAGTTCATAAAATTGACATGAACCATATTTGAACTTGATTTGGATATCATCAAGTCAAACATTTTGGTAAAGTTTTAATAAGACTGAAGCAAAACTGTCTTCTCTAAGAGATGAACAATATAAATGTTAGCAATGGACGACGCACATGCGGCAGACAAAGTGTGACAGCAAAGACCATCTTAAGCACTTCGTTCTCTCTAAGTTAACGATAGAAGAAGAGCTGTTTAGTTCTTTTACAACTGAAAGGGTCAATTATAGGAATTTTAAAACCTGTATAACTCCATAACAAATAGCCCGAACTGGCCAGTTTAAAACAAATTCAAGCTTTTATTTCCAGTCTAGTTTTACAAGGCTGTTTTTGGCGGTCAGTACTAAAGGACTTGCGTTAATAACAAGGGCAAAAAGTATTTTTAGCAAACAAGGGGACATAACGCTATGGCAGAAAGGCAAAACTCACCGGTTTTCGAACACATTCCAACTTTCATCCCCAGCCCACTTAATCAATTAAAGCTAACGGACTTACGTTGATGACAAGGTCTGAAGTAGGCATTGCCAGCAAAGAATGGGACATTACTCCATGAGCAATAGGCCGACATGGCCAATTTTCGAACTTATCTAGGCTCCTATACCTGACTTGTTGACATGTCATTTTCAAGAACATCGAAAAAAAAAAGAATGTGCTACTGTGATTACAAGGTCAAACATAGGCATTTTCTGCAATCGGCTTGACTTAACTTTCACTCTATGCTTGTTAGGCCGACTTCGCCAGTTCAAACCCATCCGGGCTTTAATTCCCAGCCTATTTATATGTGAGTTTCAGAAAGACCTGGTCAATAAACCAAAGCGCTACGGTAGTAACAAGCATTTCACATTGTATGTCTATTTGTTCTTCTTATGGTTGCCATGGCAAGTAAAGTTTTTATTCGATTTCGATAAATAAATAGCGAATATCATCACCTCCTGTCCTGTAAAAGACATGCAACAGATCAGATGGCTGAAATCAGCCTGTTGGCTGCACAGATATAACAGGTCAAGGATCTAAACGTACGGACGGAAGACAGATCAACCACTATGTTATTTGCTTCCCTGGATCTTTCGGCCCAAGTGAGCTAAAATGTGATGAAAATTCAAGTCAAATGGATATTCCTAAAAAACTGAAGCCGATTTCTTTTTATCTTTTTAGCTGCCTCTTACGGCGATACCGTTTTTCTTTCTTTCTTTTTTTTTTTTTTTTTGGTTATAGAGTGAAAATTGGGGAGCAGAAGCTCCGCAAATTTCTCAAGGTTTCATCACCCCAATTTATTTAATCAGATGGAGATTTCGGCAATTTCAAGTTAACGCGAAATTTGATTCTATAAATCCCGCCTTAATAGATTGGTTTGACAATTTGTTATCTGTTCAGTCCTTGACTGAATAATAATTATGAGGGTCAGTCAAACATCTTCCATGTTTACAACGTACACCTTCCAGCGTCAAACAGACATTTGCAGTGACTAGTGTGTTATGTGTGAGATATAAACAATATAGACCAAAAGCCTAGGCTCAATAATGTCTGTACCAATGGTTTGCTGATAGAAACCAGATTTGTTTTTTCTCTGTTTATACGCAAATGCGGTATACAGCATCCCTCAGTTGAACGTTTCGTTGGCTGCAAGGGATTTATTCATATATAAATATCGTTTAAAATAGGATCGACTTTAGTTTAAATTTCGGAAGAGTGGGTTATAGAATTGGAATTATTTTTTTTTTTCATAAAAAATAAAACCAAACATTGGAAAGACCATCTGATAAGAACAACAAGTATAAAATGATAGTGTCTTCTCCTTTTCGAGACCTCTACAATCTTTTGCGCAGGACGTGTGGCTTAAAAATCAAAAACAAAAAGTTATGGCCGAAAAACGCGACAAAGAGATAAACATCGACTTTTTACATACAAAGGAAAATATTTTCACGCACTTCTGTCTGTTGACTCTAAAGCAAATATAAATCGACTCACTTGATACGGTTAATATCTGACATCTTAGCAAAAGCCTTTGTATGCAACATAGTACACAAGATAAAACCAAGAAAGACCAAATTCACCTGTAAAAGAATTGACATATTCTCAACATGTAACGCTTTTGCTTTCAATATGGAGTGTTGCTTGCAGAAGGCAGGTTCTAATACACTTGCGTAAGTAACACGACGAAAGTTTGGATAACAAAAAAAAAATCGATTTACTTCAATATACTGTCGGAAACACAAAGTCATGATATAATGAAGCTTTTCATTCGTAAATATGTTGACTTATCAACGACGTCGCGTCAATTGCGTTATGTAATAAATTCAATAATCCACTAGTTGATTTAATATACATATTAGTTTGCCATGCTCATTAACGTGGCATGTACGGCGTCCTTAACGACGTCGCAATTACTAATGGTGGAATATTGACATTTTTGTTAAAAATCGTGAATAAAATGCGTTTTAAATGTCATATGAAAAATAAAGCTTGCATTCATGTATTATTGGTTTATTAAACTCGGTGAGATAAAGGGATAAAACGCTCTGCGAAGCCTCGCATTTTATTAATTATCCTCAACTCGTTTAATAAATCCAATAATACACGAACACTCATGTAGGATCGTCTAATTGAAGCATGTATAAATGCTGTGAGGAAAAGGGATAAAATGCCCGGCGAAGCCTTGCATTTTATCCCTTTTCCTCAATATGTTTAATGAATTCAATAATACATGCACACTCATGTAAGATCCTTTGAATCAATCATTAATTAAACCCATTGAGGAAAAGGCTTTTCTGCAACTCGTTTAATATATTAAATAATACATGAACGCTCAGTAAAGATCCTCTATTTATGCAGCTGACAGCGTTTGCCTTTTTTTGTGGGAGGTGGGGTGGGGGGGGGGGGGCAAATAAAAAGTTTTGGAAAACAAGCGTGTGTAAGGGTTTAACGCCCAATCAACAACTAAAGTCATATGAAGACGGGGCATTGGTTTAAAGACTCATCTGAAAGTTTGAAGCTAGGGATCGAACCCACAACTCCTGGTTTATGAGGCGAGACCACAACAAGTGAATAAATGAGTTAGAACAGATAATGATTGGAAGGTATTTGCTTTATATTATCACAATTAATTCGGTTCAATAGAGTGTCGAGTCAGGTAACTGATTTCCGTCGTAATTACATATTAACTGCTTAACTTCGAAATCAGAGTTTTCAGTAAGTGTTGCAATGTCTTCTTTTTAATTTTTATTTACGTCAGTTCGATCCTGTTTTAAAGTTCAACATTTGACCAGCATCTCTTCTGCAATATGGCTATTTGGACCCTGGATTTTATGGTAACTTATTTATTTGCAACAGCCGGTGTTAAGCGCAGCTGGGGGGTTCCCCGTACTTTAACAATAGTGCTGTTTATTAACTAAGTGTATATATCTTCGAAGTAAAAAGAATGTTATAAGTGTCCGGATAGCTCAGTCGGTACAGCACTAGCTTTGTAAGCGAGAGGTCGCCGGTTCGAGTCCAGTTCTAGTCGCAGTGTTTTCTTAAAAGATTTATGTAGTAGTATATAAATTCAGAAAAAAAAACATGTGCCAACAATGATTTCAATATAAAAGTTCGTAAAATCATTCTCCGATAAAAGAAGACTGGTTACAACCAAAAAGCTACGACAGTATAGTAAAATAAAGACCCTTAGTATTTTATTAACAGGTTCTGCTGTGGTTTATTTCTGTTATCGTTTGTCGTTACACGTGTGTACTGCTTATGTTTTTTTTTTATTCCTAGCAGCCATTTTGTAGGAACGAAACTGTTCTTCTTGTTTGTGATGTTTTAATCACAGTGAAATTGATTAATGTTGGTGATTGATTCCATTTGTTATCTTGAATGTAAGATGTACGGTAACTGTATAGTTTTCTAATAATTGCCTTCATTTCTATTCATATGATCTTAATGAAACAGTACTCACCAATACAATCAACAGCGCTGGTCCAACAAAAGCCCATATAACTCCATTTTCAACTGACAACCAACAACTGAAACAGATAATAAGGCCAGCAAGGGTTTGTAAACTACACTCAATATTCAATGAACTAAACACTTTTATAATGTTGTTAATCAAGTAATTTCGTTTTGCCCCAGTTACAGGTCCGAGGACTGCTGTATTTGCCCTAGGCCGAAGGCCGAGGCCATTACAGCTGACGGAGGACCTTTAACTTGGCCTATACGAAATTACTTGCTGAATGACAATGGTATTAATTGGTGCAATTACAAAACATTATTCAGTATTCTTGACCTCCGGTGAATATTTGTTGACCTTGTGTAATACAGGATAGTCAATTAATAAAAAAATGCTTATAAACACGGTACATATTAGCAAAAGGTTCGCACTTGGATTAAGTAAGCATGATGTCTCGTTCTACCATAAAAATAAAAAACATAATTCGCTTTAGACTAGTATCTGTAAGAGAATAACATATATATTGGCGAAAGAATGTGCACTGTACTGGTTATCCACTATCGTATAATATGTTCTATAAAAGTGTTATCCGCTGGAAGCAAGAAAAACACCATAGAACTGGACAACATGAAGTGTACATGCCCTAAGGGCGAGACCAGCAAGCCTAGACCAGTTAGGCCTCACCAGTGACCCTAAAATACTTTCAAAATTCTACAATGGAGTCAATGATCCCAAAGGACAAGAAAATATAAACTACACTATGGTGTTGGGCAGCGGGAATTTTTAAGGCCGCCACAAATTCCCATACAACAGCTGTAGCGACGTTAAATATGTTCTATAAAAGATTATCCCCCGGAAGCAAGAAACACACCACATAAAAATAAAACATGTGTACATGTCATATGGGTCAGACCAGCCGGCCCCGGCCAATTTGGCCTCCTCAGTTACCCTCAAATATTTATAAAATTCCACAATGATGTCAATGATCCCAAAGGACAAGAAAATATAAACTACACTATGATGCAGGGCAGGGAGAATTTTAAGACCACCATACATAATAAGCCTGCCCAGGAAAAGTGTGTAGGTAAACTGATCGGCTAAAAAATGACCTAAAATATTGACTAGGCCGTTAAACTTTAATAAAAACAAACAATCGGAAAACCAAACACATATATTGTCAAGATGAAGTAAGAAGAACTATAAGAAGAACTATAAAGAGGATCTTACACGAGTGCTTGTGTATTATTTAATTTATTTAACGAGCTGAGGAAGAGATAAAATCTGAGGCTTTTGAATTTTGAATTTTGACAATATTTTGAGGGTCACTGATGAGGCCTAATTGGCCGAAACTAGCTAGTCTGGCCCAGAAAACATGTACACTCCATATTTTCCAGTTTTGTGGTGTATTCATTGCTTCCAAAGGATAACCCCTTTATAGAACATATTTGTCTTTTCCTCAACAAATTCAATAAA
The DNA here is from genome assembly GCA_963580285.1 of Lucinisca nassula. NCBI lineage: Eukaryota > Metazoa > Mollusca > Bivalvia > Lucinida > Lucinidae > Lucinisca > Lucinisca nassula. The sequence goes on along the minus strand of OY757027.1, from coordinate 43,161,184 downwards.
TTAAATAATACATGAACAAGAGCGCAATAAGTTCTAAATTGTTAGATCCATTGGTAGCAATCTCGGTATTATTGTACAATAGAAGTTATGGCAATGATCTGAGGCATGCGTCTGTATATGACCAGCACTGAAATGTGCAACACCGGCCATGCCCTTTAGCACCGGCTTAAGCAGAACTCTAATTTCGAAATGATTTTATCCCAAGATGACCAGAAAAGATTCTATTTATCATATAATATTTTAAGACGCATTTTATGCTCAATGTTTCAACAAATATGTAAATATTACGCCATTAGTAAACGCGACGTTGTTGAGGACGTCGTACGTGTAACGTTTGGGGATATATCTAAAGAATTAGCATACTTAATGTCTTACTAAATTTAATACATGACGTTATTACATTTTCAGACGAGACTTCAGACATTATTTCATTTTCAGACGAGACTGAACATGTTTTAATAGAACATATTTAACTTCACTACAGCTGGGTGTGGGAATGTTTGGCGGTGGTAAAACGTCTCCCTGCCCTACATCATAGTGTAGATTGTATTTTCTTGTCCTTTGGGATTATTGATTCCATTTCGGAATTTTTAAAATATCTAAGGGTCACTGATGAGGCCTAAATGGCCGAAACTAGCTAGTCTTGCCCAGAAAACATATACACTACATATTTTTCAGTTCTGTGGTGTATTCCTTGCTTCCAAAGGATAACCCTTTTATAGAACATAGTTAACTTCACTACAGCTGGTGTGTGGGAATGTGTGGCGGAGGTAAAAACGTCTCCCTGCCCTACATCATAGTGTAGATTACATTTTCTTGTCCTTTGGGATCAAAGATTTCATTGTGGAATTTTGAAAATATCTTAGGGTCACTGATGAGGCCTAATTGGCCGAAACTAGCTAGTTTGGCCCAGAAAACATATACACTCCATATTTTTTAGTTCTGTGGTGTATGCCTTGCTTCCAAAGGATAACCCTTTTATAGAACATATTCATACAATAAAACTAGATTCTGCAAAGCATAATGCCTTGATCTACCATAAAATTAAAGTACGTTTCATTATTGATTATTATATCTACATCTAGGCTAGACTAATAATTAATTAAACTTACATAGCTTTTGTCAATATGAAGCAAAACATATCAAAATATAACGTGTTCCTTCAGATTTGTTACTTGGAGCTGCAGGCCTCCTAGGTAGCTCATGATCAAGTACACACCCGATGTTGGTGAAATATAAATATAAATCACCATCGATAAAACAGAGCCTAAAAGAAGACTGGGCGATTATCTATAGTTCAGATCAGACCAGATAGTGCATCAATCAGTATTACCAGTGTCTTTGCTGAATTCACTTAACATAATATATACAGGCTATTTCCAAATATGTCATCGATTGTGTTGACAAGATCAAAATTTTACAAGTGCGAAGCACGATTGAAAAATCGGATGTTTTCAACACACGAGATAAAATATTTTGATATCGCCGAAAAAAAGTAAGTTTTCTTTTTATTTTCTAAGGTATTTAAGGCACTAATTAATCAATCATCTCCTACATCACAATTTTGACTTTGCTCGTCATTTATGATGTCACAACTGTCAGTTTCAAAATATAAACAGATTGCCATTTTGCAAAACAGCATATTTGCAGTTCAAAGAGTGGTTTTGAATGTATTTTGCAGAATCATTTTATCTGTAACGTATGACTTTTTGCGAGAAAATGTAGTCCGGGCTGCTACTATAGTTCAGATCAGACCAGATAGTGATCATTTTATCTGTAACGTATGACTTTTTGCGAGAAAATGTAGTCCGGGCTGCTACTATAGTTCAGATAAGACCAGATAGTGCATCAATCAGTATTACCAGTGTCTTTGCTGAATTCACTTAACATAATATATACAGGCTATTTCCAAATATGTCATCGATTGTGTTGACAAGATCAAAATTTTACAAGTGCGAAGCACGACTTTTTGCTTTTTGCGAGAAAATGTTTTGTTTTACTTCTACTCTGCTACTTTGAAATTAACAAGGTCATGTTATTTTTCACAGTGTGAAAATTCACAGTTTAAAAATATCATTTTTATTTCTTTCCGATATGCATTGATTTCAATGCAGAATATAAAATAAAATGGTATAAAAGGCTTTAAAGAAGAGTGAGGACTATGCACAGACTGCCCAGATAGGCTGAGTCTGACCTAAATCTTTGCTGGCCCTCTACTTTTTCATATAATTTTCAAAGAAGAGTGAGGACTATGCACATACTTCCCAGATAGGCTGAGTCTGATCTTAATCTTTGCTGGTCCTGTACTTTTTATATAGTTTCGAATTATGGCTTTTACGGAAATACCACATAATACATAGGACCATATCAAGAAGACATTCAAATATATGCACCGTCTAGAATGTATCATAATTGCAAATAGTCATGTTTAAGAACCTGGTGAAGGATTATTTTGTACTTCAAATAACAAACAATCGCTTTATTCATATTGGCCAGCTCTGAAACAGAAGCGGCTTAGAAGTTTGGTTTTACTTTTAAACAGAAACGATACACTTTAAACCTTGATTCGTCTTCGAAATTATGTGTACAAGAAACACTCAGTGTGGCTATAACTGACTGTCCAGTCTGTCTATTGATCAAATGTTTTTTGGTGCAAATCGACGGCGTTATGTTCCCATCCAGAGGTCTGATAAAAAATGTTGGTAGTGTAAGAGTGCGGATGTCATTTCTGGTGAAGATGTTGGGTGGTATAACCATATTGTATCTTTTGTTATAAAGGTGTTACTATTGACAAAAAGTATTTTGTTTTTGCACATGAATATTGATAATTGTCTTACTTTTGATGTAATCGTTATATACTGTGGGTACTCGTTAGTTAGAATCATTTTAACCGCTATTATGAAACACAAGCATACCCATGTATGTCTCATTTACCACATATATCATGTGAACACGCCTATATTATTTTGTTCCATTGAACCCCACTTTTATCTAGTAAAAAAGGGGTTTACAAGGGTAACCCTTATTTTTTATTTCTGCTCTAAAATATACCCTAAAATCTATATTTTGAACATAAATACGAAAAATATCACAATTTTCCTCTCAATCTTTTGGCTTCTACGGCGATAAATTTTGCAATGTATTTGTATAGACGTGTTTATTATAATAACACTCCCGTGCGACATAGTGCATTTATTCACATCTACAAATTAGCTACTTTTCTGATGAAAATCCGTGATATTTTTCGTATTTATACTGCAAACAAAGGTTGTGGGTGTTCGTTAGAATCGCCTCATTGAGGCGGTTCTAACGAGCACCCTCAACCTATGCCTTGGAGCTGAAACAAGAAAATAATGTATACCCCCGTAAACCCTAGTTTTCTCAATATAAAGTGGGGTTTAGGGGGTCTTCATTTCAAGGACTTGTTCACATGATGTTTTGTTTTGTGTTTCACAGCAGTATTATATGTATTGTTTGCAAAAGCATGTTACATACAAGTTTTCTGTTCCATATCCTTGAAGTTTTGTAATTCCAAGAGATAGGCCAACTATCAAGGCAGGTACTCCTGAAAATATGTGAAACCCATGATTATTACATAACAGTGGCGATAGGTGTGACACAGGTTTTAAGGCGGTAGTTTTACTGTTTGTCTTTTGCTGTTATTTTTGATATATGTCTGTGAATTTATTGTGAGTTGTTGTTGTGTAGTGTTTGCTAATGGTCTGATCACCCCTTGTGGGGAAGAGAGGGCTAATTGTTCCATTTCATAAACACTCGTTTTATTTTCTTGTTTTGTGTATGTTTCCTCTTCCTCTTGGTGTCGAGAGTGGGCTGGGTCTTGTGATTGTGGCACTCCCTGGATCTTTCTGTTAAATATTTGTCTATCTTTATCAAGGAGTCGGTAAGTTGGTTTGCTAACCTTGTCCAGGCTATCGTAGAGGGGTCAGTTCTTAATTGTCGCTTGTTTGTTTAGTTCAGTGCTTTTTCAGTATTTTCGCCACCTCCCTTATCCTTTACCTCTACAATTCCTCAGTCTGACAAGCGACTCAAATCGCTTAGTCCAACCAAACATACCGGACTTATACGGACATCACCTTTCTCAGCTGTGCTGAAAATCAAGGGAATTAACGCGAACAATACAGAAATAAATGGTTATCTCCCCAAGGACTCGACTACCTCCTGTGCAAATTGCCTCATGCAAATTGTAAATCGTACATTTTTAGGACCGCTTTTTATGTACTATATTGGTGACTCTTTTAATTTTAGAAAGTGGAGGTTGTGTTATGGTGTATCTTGAAAAAACAACAACAAAAAAAAACAAAAAAAAAACAAAAAACAATTGAATGAAAAAGAATAAACATAGATGATGTATTATATATGATTACAAATAGTATCTTCCAGTGTCAAATATATCAATTGTATTTAGCGACATAAATCAGTCTGAAATACATAAATGTACAAGCCAACAGTGTAAAATGCAACAAGGTTTTGATCATTTTATAATGTGCAACATACATTTGGAAGAATTGCTGAAATGAAATACTATACAAAATAAGATAAAATAAAATAAAACAAAAAATAAAACGATCAGTAGCGTATGCTCAAGAAACGCAATATTGTTAAACACAACATGACTAGTCCGACGAAAATGATGTAATTATCAAGTTTTTTTTTTTTTTTTGGTTTTTTTTTTTCAAAATATTTTTGTTGTTAATTCTAAGCCCGAATGATGTTTCATATCACTTGTGAATCGTCTGCAGCAAACGATTCACGTTTAATGTCAAGCCTTATTCGCGTTGGAAATTAAGAAAAAAATATTTGAAAGTGTCTTCTGCTACTGATTCCCAGAGCTTGGAAGATAGTATTGTTCGGTAGCCGGACAAAATCCCCCCGGACATAATCCCCCCCCCTGGACAAAACCCCCCTTTTTGTAAAGGCGGACAAAATCCCACTCGGACAAAATCCCCCTGGACAAAATCCCCCTCGCTGTATGTCAGGTTGGGCAAAATCCACCCCACCCGGAAAAAATCACCCTTGCTCTAAATTGTTCTAGTTAATTATCCTTCCGCTACCCACAATCTATGTTTTTGAGCAGAAATATGGAAAATATTGGAATCTGTTATTGGAATATGTCAATTTAACTGATCATGCCAGACATAATCCTAATGGGTTGAGAGGTCCATAAAACCCCAAAGCACACATGTACAATTACAAAAAGTTAATACAAGTATGTCCTTTTTACTTTGATCTTACAAGCAACGTCTCCAAAATGACCTATACAGTGTTGACGGACAATAATTTCTCCATGAGCACCAATATAGCTTTGATAGTGCTGCACCAAATCGGATATGGAATCTGCAGTTTTCAAAACGAAAGACCGATTTTCAAAAACCAGTAATTGTGCATGTGGAGGTGTGCGGGATACTGTCCACCTTTATAAACAGCAGGGGGGACTATGTCCGGGGGGATTTTGTCCAGGGGGGATTTTGTCCACCTGAACAAATGTTTGGGGGGGGGGATTTTGTCCGCCTTTACAAAAAGGGGCATTTTGTCCGGGGGGGATTATGTCCGGGGGGATTTTGTCCTGGAATCTATTGTTCATGTTGCTATTACATTAAATCATATTTAGCCGATCAATCGAAGACGCAATCTGTGTGAAATTATTCATCGGGTCTCTGTATGTAGCAGAATCTCATCTCCCCTCAGTCGAATTAAACAGACTCGGACCAGCCTGCGTGTATTCGCAAACTGATCCCAGTCTTTGTTTATTGCACACAATAAGGTCATAATATTGAGCCGGAACCCATGATTTAGTTTTTGCTTGCTTTGACAGTCCAATGACTCAGATCAGACTGTACCCGTTCGTATTCCTCTATCCGATTCGCGTTAGGCAAGAGCACCAGGATAATATAAATCAATGCTAGAAAAACAACCTAGTTGATTGCTGTCTATTCATTTAATAGGTGATATTCTTCTATACTTAATGCCTCGGGCGGTCCTCAGTCTACCTTTCCAATGATGTTCACCCATGACTTCGCGATGTTACGCGGTGTTTAACCCATTCAGTACCGGAAACCCCCTAAACGGGTACCCTGGCAAACAGTGTAGGCCCAGATCAGATGCCGCAGAACGCGGCGCCTGATCAGGGCCTACACTGTTTGCTAAAAGTTCAGCCATTTTCCAAATGAATTTCGAAGAAAACAAAACCTGACACCCCTAAATCATGAAATGGACTTGCACTATATATAAGGAGGAACATTCCTTTTGGTACAAAAAGGGTTAACAGGGATTAATATAATTATTGGTTTGTTACGCCAAGGTCATTTTCTCGAAAAACACTATTGATTTTGCCTTTATCTCTTTATAATCAAATCAAAGTCTTAAGTAAATCTGATAGGTCCGAGCTTAGAGTGAGACAGAGAGGGAGGCGATTGCAAAAAAAAAAAAAAAGACTGAATTATTATTCTTGCTATTATTATTCTTATTATTATTATTATCATTATCATTACCTTCATTTTTTGAGTTTGATTAGTATATTATTATCACAAATACCCACAATCTATATTTTAGAAATAATATTAGAAAAAATTCGAAAACACGCCTATTCAAATATTTTGAATAAAAAAATCCACTAAAATTTTCCACAGAAAAAAATGGTATTCTTCATATTTCGGCGGTTTTAACGAGTACACACAATCTATGTTTTTGAGCAGAAATAAGAAAAAATAATGTTTACCCCTGTAAATAAAAATAAAAAATGAGTTACTTTAAGAGCAATGAAAACATTCATAAGAAAGAAGATGGATCATACTACGTAGTTTCGGCTAATAAAGCCTCATCAGTGACCCTGTAATGATCCGGCTAGAAAGCCAGAGGAAACATACTGCAATTTTGCGAATTTCGAATAGGCAGTCGATTCAAAGACTGATATAAATCAAAATGGGGTCCAAATAAATTAAAAACCTGTCTAGAATATGAGTCTAAACCAATAATTTTTCTGATTTCTCAGAACATTCACGCTGATCTCAAAGGACCAAAAGTAAAATATAAACTGCACTATGGTTGATGTACGGGGAGACGTTTTACGGCCGCCACACGGCACAACACCAGTTTTACTTAATAAAGTGGGGTTTAATAAGGTAAATATTATATAGGCGTGTTTTCGTGATGATTCGTCCAATGCGTTTGCATAGTCGTGAACAAAAACTGTTAACAGACGCCCGCTTGACACGCGCCAATCTGCGCGTCGATGTGTAAAAAAATGATCAATTATCAGCTCTACTCAACAGGGCAATAAATGGACAATAAATGATTGCAGGGAATAATCCTGGACTCAAACGTTTTTTGAGACAGGAGCAAAAATATGATAAACATTTTACCACCAAATCATGAAAATTTGCGAATAAAATCTGATATTTTTTTTATATTTCTGCTCAAAGCATAGATTTGGGCTACATAGCAGAACCAGGCGAGGTGGTTCTAGCGAGTAATCGCAATCAAGGTTTTTGAGCAGAAATAAGAAAATATATATCCCAGTTTTACTATATAAAAGAGGGTTTAAGGGGGTCAAAATAAATCCAGAAAAAGCTGTTTGTCTTACAATTACGTGCATGAGAGAGATCTTTGTCCTTTCTTAATAAATATTTATCCACTCCAGGACAGGTTTGTAAGGTCCATTTCTCCAAATGTAAAGTCCTACCAGAATCTAGCCTTTAGTAGTATTTAGGTTGGCGCGGTTTTAATGTTAATATCATGATCTGTAAAGCATTCTGACTAGATTTCAGTTTGTCGAGGTGTAAACGAGATAATGTTTTGAGCAGTAAGTGACAGGTCTGTAAAACATTGCATAATCTTCACAGTTTTCGGAAAAATAAAATTATCTGTCTTCTATGGCCCCTGTCGGCAAATCTACTTCAATATAATTTAATACAATTTGGAGCCACAATTAGAACAGAACGTCACTTAATGAAACTAAACAATTACTAAACCAGGCCTATTCAAATACACATGTACATTGGAAATTTTATCACTAAAATGATTCAAGAAATGCAGTTGACAGTTTCTGGAGGAAGAATGTTCACTCTACTGGTTAACCGTCTACGTAAAAGCATGCCCAGGATTAGTGTAGATAGGTTAACTAAAAATGATCTAAATAGTGTTGACTGGGCCGTGAAATCCATCACAAACAAAGAGTCAAACAAACAAACAAAATCATTATAAATGAAAATCATCAGTTAAAAAATACGTTATTTTCTAATTTCTGCTCAAAACAAAGTCTGTGGATACTCATCAGAACCGCCTCGACGAGGCGGTCAAACGGGCACAAAACATAGTTTGTGGGTACTCGTTAGAACCCTCTCGGCGTTGCAAACGGGTACCCACAATCTATGTTTTTACGCAGAAAAAAATGTGTACAACTGCAAACCCTGTTTTACTACATAAAAGTGGGGTTTAAGGGGGTCAAAATTATGCAGCGTGTTTTATGATGGTCAAACCAAAGTAACAAACACATTATTCCATTTCAAACTGATAATTAAGCATATCGTAGGCGTAAAAAAGTCTTTGTTTTCGAAAACATTTACATTTGAGAATACATCTAAATAAATAAATAAATAAATAAAAATCCCGAACCATACAGTTCAAGAAGCACGTCGAAGGCGTAATATATTCTTTGTTATTGTTTACCTTAGTAACAACCGCTGACTGCTGGTTACCAAGGTAAACTGGAAATAGAAAAGGAGGGTAGTGTATTTCATTTTCAAAAAGGACTAAAATATTCTCATTTCTATTTTACAAAATTTATATGGACGTGTTCGCAATACATTTGCCAACATACTCCCGCTTGCACAGAATAAAAATAACAACTTACAAAAAAGTTATGACAATATAGGAGCTTTTTTCGTGACGTACTTCCGGTTCTAAAAATAGAACGGGAAAAGCCCTGGCCGTCATCTGTCGTATTGCTTCAAAGGTAGTGGGACAGATAAAGCGTTAATTACAGCGTAAAACACTGGATTTTTTTTTAACTTTTGGCGAATTCTAATGTAAGATAATGGGAAAATCACCGATATGCTGCCAGATGTGAAATTTCGCACTACGAAAACGATATACTGTACATACGACCCAACAGGGTTCTCTCTCTCTCTAAGCGCACCAACAATTCGCGAGCGCAGGTAAATGTAAATTACAGTTTGCCGTTAAAAACGTCACTTCAACCGACATGTAGCGTGTCAACAACGTCGTGTCTACATCAAACCAACTTCAAAGCGATGCACTGAATTTGACTTTGCAACGTTGATGAAACGTCAGAACGTTGCGTCGGCGATAATACGATGTTGCTTAATAAAATGTCATTTGTCCAGTGCTCGGACCCATCAAGACTCAGTGGGATAGGAACATTAAATTCAAAACAAACGTAGAACATGAGAACGAAACACTCCTTCGCCAGGGCAAGAGTTAACAGTAAAATCTGGTAGATTTGCAGATTGGTTCAACCTGTCCATGGCCTACATTAACCCATTTGTTACCAGAAACCCCAATGTGGGTAAGTGGCAAACAGTGCAGGCCAAGATCAGAACGCGGCGTCTGATCAGGGCCAACACTGTTTGCAAAAAGTTCGACCATTTCCCAAATAAATTTTGAAGAAAAAATAACCTGACACCACTAAATTTTGAAATGGTCTCCTGCTATACATAAGGAGGAAGATTCCATTTGGTACAAAAAGGGTTATGGGCTTCTTGGATACAGGGATCAGTCAAACCTCTCTCATCTCAACGGTCACGTGACATTGAAGTGAGTTGGAGTGGTTGTCGACGGCATGACGTCGAGCCAACGTTGACTCGACGCCCGTCTGTCAGTCCACTCATCAGTGTTTTTTATCGACTGTCAGTATGTTTATTTGTCTGTCTAACTGTCCGTCCCTTCGTTTGTTCGTCAGTCATTCAGTCAGTCGGTCTGTCCGTCAACTGTCGGTTTGTCAGTCAAACCTCTCTCTCTCTCTCTCTCTCTCTCTCTCTCTCTCTCTCTCTCTCTCTCTCTCTCTCTCTCTCTCTCTCTCTCTCTCTCTCTCAACAGTCATGTGATATTGAAGTGAGTTGGAGTGGGTGTTGACGGCATGACGTCGAACCAACGTTGACTCGACGCCCCTCCGTCAGTCCACCCATTAGTTTATTTCAACTGTCAGTATGTTTATTTGTCTGTCTAAATGTCCGTCCGTTTGTCTGTTAGTCAATTTGTTTACCTGTCCGTCTGTCTGTCTGGTTGTTTGTTCATATCACTCAAATGTAAAATTTTTAGGAGATGATATTTATAAGCCTCAGACTTACTGTCAGATCGTATTTGTCTGTTCCAATGTATTTAATTGTACATGATGTTTGTTAGAAAAAATATTGTTTAAACCAAAACAAACGTAGCCTGTCCATATGAATCTTCAATTTATTAAAATTGCACATGTAGACCGATCGCTGGACATTTTTAAATGCTCTTCTAGACAGGTTGTTGGACATTCATTTATAAATTCTACATGTAGACAGACCGTTGGACAGTTTTCTCAATAGATAGATAGATAGATAGATAGATAGATAGATAGATAGATAGATAGATAGATAGATCTGTCCGCATGTGATCCGTTGACATGGGCCATTCACGGAGAGATTTTTGTCAATTAAAAACGGATTTAGGATAAAAGAATTTCAGTAATAAAAGCAAAATATCATTCTTTCCTTCTCGAGGCATTATTTCAATGTAAACGGGTATATTTTCCCTCAAAATGTCAGAATATTGTTAGCATTTTAAGTTCCGCCAATACTTTTGAATAGCGATGGCCGTTTCAATTGACGGCCAGTGCTTTGCGCATGCGCAAGAATGACGTCATAGAAGGAGTTCCTAAAACCTACTATATTCATCAGTTTTTGTCGCTTCATTCAGTAGTTTTACTATATATCCTATACATTTAGAGGGTGCCTCCAATTATATGTAAAAAGGACCAAAAAGTTGTTGATAAAACTTCATGAAAAATACATGTATGCATTCGTATAAGAATGCAGAATCATGAACCGCTGGCACAGAAAAGATATTGCTATTACTATTTATTTTATAGGGAAATAATTATCAATTTCCTATATAAATCTATGTATTTACTTTAACCGACTGCAGTTACCTGGATGTCCGTTAAAGTTCGACATGACTAAAGCTTTTCCTACAGCTAATGTTTTTTTTTTCTATTGGAAGGATGACAATGCTTTGCTTCGTCACAGTTGTGTACATTGCTATGTAAAGGATTTGTTTTATAACCTTTGTGAGATGAAGCCGTACTGAACATCTCCATTTATTGTTTTTTTTTTCGGAGACCAAGGCCCTTATTTTTTAAGTTCTTTTCTACTGTGTATTGGAAAGGTATTGTTGAACTTCAACGGTTCGCATTCAGTTACTCGAGACAGGAGTAGTTCTAGCTACTGATGAATACTGATTGCCGCAGGGCAGGTAACAACATAGTCTTGTTTAATTTAGGACATGTTATTCACCTTATTTGCATTATCTGCTGGTTCCCAGTCTGAACGTTATCAGTGTTGGAAAAACAGGTAACCAGACCCCCTGACATTGAAAGGTCAGGGGCTCTGGTTACCTGTTTTTCCAATATTGACAATGTGCAAGCTGGGAGCCAGCAAATAATGCAAATATTGTCAATATGCGTTAGATGTCAAATAATGGAATGTTGTTGGAACTCATAAAAATCAACGTTTCGAGGCAGTTCATTTACAAGGTAAAAACCTTAGAAAATCTCCCTAATCTCCCTACATGTTTCTGCACGGCTGCTCCTCTAGAATAATGGAAAGAATATCCTCGGGAGTAAAAACAAGGTTGACTACGCGCGCCAAAATTACCATTGACGTTCGAATTTTTAATTTTATACTGATGTCAGCCGACGATCAAGAGTGCAAAAAAGTGGTTATATATAAATCAAATAATATAACTGAATATCTGCTAATTTGTATGACACTGAATTTGGCAAAAGAATAAAGTTTTCAAACATCTTACCCCATGCTAGCGGGACCATCCATTTTATTCGTGATTTCGTCCGGAAAACATATTTGACTGTAATGGTAATCTCTATACCCTGAGACAACATTAGACTGAACACAACCAACAGAATGTAGTGTAGAATTGCTGCTATGGCGGTGCATACACCCTGTTTGAATAACATATAGAGGATATTTGATTTTTTTCAGTGTAAGGTCGACTTTTATTTCACCGAATTAACACCAAAAGAAGTATTTTCACGAGTGGCATAGCCATGAGTGAAAATACAACTTTTGGTGTTTATGGTTGAAATACAAATTGGTCTTACACTGAAAAAAATAAAATGTTCTGTTTCTTTCAGGCTTTAAACTGTAATTGTTACGCAAGTTCGAATCGTCAGCCATCGTCACAGAGAACAAACTTTTTCCAGGGCGATTTCGCGTTTGTTTAGAAGTTTCCAACGTGTTAAGTGGGTATAATACTGGGTTTTAACTGAAAGTTTGCACCTGAAAAATAGCCTGGAATGTTACTTTTTTAAGTGGTTTTGCTTGATATTTTCATTCAAATAATGTCTGCATCTGCTAAGCTCGTCTGGCGTCGCGTGCATTATTTACGTTGAGTAGGTGTAAAAAGCGACGTCATCAACGTCCAAATGATGGGAAAATGTGCGTGACGTAATTTCTGATACATATTTATAGCATTTAGCTAATATCTAACAAACAGAAAATATATGTTATTTTTCGATGATTCATCGAATTCACAAACAGTGAAAATAAAACTCGTATTGTCACTGCTTGAAACACTGGGAAATTTGAAAAACATTTTAGAAAGTAGAATAGTATAAAAATGTGATTCTCTAGAGGCAAGGACGGCAAAACAAGGCCGTCCACAATTACTTGGGCTGACAAGGGTATTGAGGCTTTTCAATAGTGATAGAATACATGTAAAGTGGGTTAAGAAAACAATCTAAAAATAGATAATGTACAACCAGTAAATACTGTGTGTAACTGTGACAGAATCTCTACAGCAGAAACATATTTTAGACGATGCATCACGTTAACAGATCTGTGAGAATGAAGACCCCCCCCCCCTTAACCCCTCTTTACAGGGTAAACATTATTTTTCGTATTTATGATCCAAGACATAGGCTGTGGGTTCTCGTAAGAACCGCCTCAATGAGGCGGTATTGAGGCGGTTCTAACGAGCACCCACAACTTATGTTGGCAGTATAAATAAGAAACCAGTGCTTCAGCTGATGTGTACGACCCGCCGGATGCTTTTGGCTCTACGAGTGTTACCATATATGGGTATGGCGGCCATTTTGGTCATGTGACCTGGACCTAAAACGGTTCCCCCAATGAATGCGCCTTATCCTAAGGAGCAAAAATATATCTTATACTTTAGTACTGTTTTCTGAATCGTTTGCAGAATAAAATGCATTCCACTTTTCCAATACAAAAGCATATATGTCAAAGTTTGACTTAGGCATAAAGAAGGTCAAGGTCAACCAAGGGTCACCATTTTAGCAATTTATGATGGGCATACGTCCCAGATGCTATTTATCAAGTTTCGTGGAAATCTGCCTAGTGGTTCTGGAGAAGACTATTTTTGAAGGGTTTTTGCCATATATGGCTTAGCGGCCATTTTGGTCATGTGACCTGGACCCCATGAGCAAATTTTGGCTTCCCCCATCCCATAGAGGCTCCATATGAAATTTGACTTCAATGACTCTCAATCGGCCCAACGGTTTCCGAGGAGAAGCAGTTCGAAAATTTTCACATTTTTCGCCTCGGCGAAGCTATACTAAATGGAATGTAATATTAGGCAAGTTCATTGGTTATATCTCATTGATATCTATCAGTATGCCAAAAATTGTTTAAATATTCCAACAAAAGCATATGTGTCAAAGTTTGACCTAGGCACAAAGAAGGTCAAGGTCAACCCAGGGTCACCATTTCAGCAATTTATGATGGGACTACGTCCCAGATGCTATTTATTAAGTTTCGTGGAAATCTGCCCATTGGTTCTGGAGAAGACTATTTTGAAGGGTTTTTACCATATATGGCTTGGCGGCCATTTTGGTCAAGTGACCTGGACCCCATGAGCCAATTTTGGTTTCCCCCATTCCATAGAGGCTCCATATGAAATTTGACTTCAATCGGCCCAACGGTTTCCGATGAGAAGCAGTTTGAAAATTTTCACATTTTTCGCCTCAGCGAGGCTATACTAAATGGAATGTAATATTTCGCAACTTCATTGGTTAGATCTCATTGATATCTATCAGTATGCCAAAAATTGTTTAAATATTCCAAGCGGTTAAGTCACTATCACCAATTTTCACAAACGGGTTACGGACGGACAGACAGACGGACCATATATGGCTTGGTGGCAATTTTGGTCATGTTACCTGGACCCCATGAGCAAATTTTGGTTTCCCCCATCCCAAAGAGGCTCCCTATGAAATTTGACTTCAATAGGCCCAACGGTTTCCGAGGAGAAGCAGTTCGAAAATTATCACATTTTTCGCCTCGGCGAGGCTATACTAAATGGAATGTAATATTTCACAAGTTCATTGGTTAGATCTCATTGAAATCTATCAGTATGCCAAAAATTGTTTAAATATTCCAAGCGGTTAAGTCACTATCACCAGTTTTCACAAATGGGTTACGGACGGACAGACTGACATAATGACAGAATGACACGGTGATATTAGGGCACTCTTAGAAATCAACCGACTTCAGTCGGTCGCTTTTTCTGCGGGTCGTGCACTATATCGCGGATTTTTATCAGAAAAGTAGCCCTTTTTAGATGTGAAAAATTGCACTATATCGCACGGGTGTGTTATCATAAGGAAAATATGGGCCCCTTCAAGCGATTTTGGTACTTATCGCCTATGCGAGCAGCGAAGGTTTAGGCGAGCCTGCGCATCCGCGCAGTCTCGCCAGCACCTTCGCTTCTCGCTCATACAAGCAGTTAATCAAGAGGAACCTTCAGACAGAGAGCCATATCCCTGGCCCCTCTAAATGGCTTGGCATGCGCAGTTAAAATTTGTCATGACGGAATGCTCGTAAACACAAATTCGCTTGGCGGGGCTCATATGTTGTAAACAAGTATGACTAGTCATTACGATAACATGTCCGTGAGAGTTTGTGCATTTTTTTCATATCGCCAAAACGGACGTTTTACGGATGAACATTTTTGATAGTTTACTATTTTTCACTCCAACAATAAGTTGTGGGTGTGGTTCTAATGAATACCCACAGTCTATGCCTTGGAGCAGAGATAAGAAAAATATGCATCCCCCGTAAACCCCAGTTTTCTCTATGAAAGTTGAGTTTTAAGGGGTTTATCACAGATTTGTTCACGTGATGATATGCCTGGCAATTTTGAACAAGAGTTGTCAGAAGACAACATAGCTCGCCTTTGGGGTCCTAAGATGGATGAGGGCAAGTTATCAAAGTTTTTGCTTCTGTTAAAAAGCCCCGCAGGCTGCAGTAAATGAAAGAGAACCAAACAATACCCCTAACAATCCTGTTTTCAAGCCTTTCCACTGTACAAAAATGAAAGAAAAAGAAATCTATATGTGATGAAAAAAAATTCAACAAACTTCCAAGTAATAACAAGGCATCACAGACATTACAAATCCCCGCTTAGCATTTGTGTAAAATTACATTATATCCATCAATAAATGAAGGTACGTAAGAGTGATGACAAAGATCTTCTAAAAATAGCGACAGTGACCTTGACTTTGAGCCCAAGACCCTGAAAGTTGAACTGACTCGAGATATCATACCCAACATTTGTATTAAGTTATCTTAAAATTCATCAATAAATGTGGACAGCAATGATCAAGTTTCTAAAAAAATTAACCACAGTGACCTTGACCTTCAGACCCTGACCAGGAAAGTCAAAGTCACTCAAGATATCATCATACCAAACATTTGTGTCAAGTTATATTAAAATACATAAATAAATGAAGGCGCACGAGCGATGACAAAGTTTTTCTAAAACTAGCCACAGTGACCTTGACCTTTAGCCCTAGACCCTAAAAGCAAAGTCACTCGAGGTATCATGATACCAAACATTTGTGTGAAGTTATATTAAAATTCATCAGTAAATGAATGCGCAAGAGCGATGACAATGTTTACCTAAAAATGGCCAGAGTGACCTTGACCTTCAGCATGGACCCGGAAATTGAACCCCCTCGAGATACCATCATACCCAACATTTGTTTAAAGTTATATTAAAATCCATCCATAAATGTAATCACTAGAGCGATCACAAAGTTTTTCTAAAAATAGCCGCAGTGACCTTGACCTTCAGCCCCGGAACCTGAAAGTCAAAGTCATTCGAAATATCATCATACCCAATTTTTTTGTGAAGTTATATTAAAATCAATCCATAAATAAAGGCGCAGGAGTGGTGAAAAAGCTTTTCTTAAAATAGCCACAGTGACCTTGACCTTCAGCTCCAGACCCTGAAAGTCGAGCCCGCTCCAGATATCATCATACCCAACATTTGTGTGAAGTTATATAAAAATCCTTCCATAAATGTAGGCATTTTTGTTTGATTTGAGGTTTAACGTCACCGTCAACACTGTAAAGGTCATTTTTGACTCATTGCTTCCAATTTTGTGGGACTTTTACCCGACATTGAGACGAAATGACATCTCAAGCCCTGTCGCCCAATGAAACCAATAGGGTTTATTAGCATGGACGCTCCGCCTCGCACCGCGGTTCCTGGACAGGGTTAGATCCTCTAAGCGGTTTACCAGTACCAGTGTTCAGGTTTCAGCCCTGTGTGGAACCATCATGCAGCCAATATATTTCTTCAAGCCCCTATGGGCGGGGTCCGAAAATGTAGGCACTTGAGCGATCACAACTTTTTTTTCGAAAAATATCCACATTGACCTTGACCTTCAGCCCCTGAACCTGAAAGTCGAACTTGCTAGAGATATCATCATACTTAACAGTTGTGTGAAGTTATATTAAAATCCATCAATAAATTAAGGTGCAAGAGCGATGACAATGTTTTTTTTTTTCTAAAAATAGCCACAGTAACCTTGACCCTGAAAGTAGTGACCTTGACTTTAAGACCTAGACGCTGAAAGTCAAAGTCACTTGAGATATTATTATACCCAACATTTGTGTGAAGTTCTATTAAAATCCATCAATAAATAAAGGAGCTAGAGTGATGACAATGTTTTTCTAAAAATAGCCACAGTGACCTTGATCTTGTGCCCCAGAACCCACTGTGTTTTTTTTAAAAAAAAAAAAAAAAAAAAAAAACATGCGTCCCCCGGGATTGGAACTCAAGCAGCATGCAGGTAAACTTTAACACAGGGAAATAAGGGAGGTAATACAGAGGAAAATATTAACGTCTCAAAAAGTCCAATTTAAGCCAAAAACCTGTAAAATGAACTACAATGATAATGTTAAATATTGTTTTTACCAATTGTTAATTATATATTCAAAATAAACTTGTAAAACATCACATATAAGAGCTTGCAGGTAAACTTTAACCAAATGAGGAAGCCGACGCTGACGCCGAAGCTGCTGACGACGGACGCCCGGGGGTATGGCAATAGCCCCCCCCTTACTTTCGTAAGGCGAGCTAATAAATCATAACTCAAGGTTATGAGAGATAATGAGAGTACTTTAAGGGGAATGACAAATTGTCCGCCATTTTTCAAAAGGAAACACTTTCAAAGGAATTCCTGTTTGCTTTTCAATAAGCCCTGTCCGACTGCAAAAAGGGGTTTACACTTAAGGAAAGAATTCGCTACTTTGGAGCAAATTATTTTTCTTTAAGAGTTGACCCATATCAACATCAGCGACAAAATACTTTTCGGGGAGTTGCCTCCGATGAAGGTGTACCCTTTCCCCTTAAAGTTATCATTTATATCTTCTTTCACGGTGTGTTTTGTGTAAACCAATTCTTTCTACGAGTATACAAAACATGTATGCAGAAGTTAAAATGATACTTCTAAATTAACCCTAATGAATTGTTATCTGGCGCTATTATATTTTCTTGGGGAATCAAGAAATAATTCGGATGGAAAGCGAATTCTCACGGCAAAAGGCTTATTTTAAAACAATGATTTTACATGACACTTTGTATTTTTGTTACCCAACCGTGTATAGGAGACCACCGAGGTATGTTCAATCAAAGGAAGCTCCTTTGGAAGCATGGAATACAACATAGAAATGAAAACAGTGAAGGGTTCAATTTCTCAGAGCCAGACTAGTTTCGGCTAATTAAGCATCTTCCGTGACCGTCAAATATTTTACGCAATATTGTCAATTATCCCAAAATACTAAAAAATATATTTTTTATCTTTGATTTAAATCCCCAATTTAAGAAACAAACATTACAAAAGTAAAACTAGCAAGGAAATACATAAAGGCTCTTTTTAGTTTAGGTTAACGAGAGACGGTGAAATATGGTTAAAAATCTATTGGTGGTTTCCCAAAAGGGACGTAAGTAGTTGTGACCACCTAAGCCATAATCTAAATTCATACTTTCGTAAACGATTTGGGGTTCAGAATGTTTCATTACGAAAGCACGCCTATACAAATACATTGTAACCTTTACCGCCTAAACAAATGAAAATTTTAAGATGCAAAAATGTGATAGTTTTCTTATTTCTGCTCAAAATATAGATTGTGGGTACTCGTCAGAACTACCCCATCGAGGCGGTTCTTACGAGTACCTACAATCTATATTTTAGTGAGGAAATAAGAAAAATAAGGTTTTACCATGCAAACACAAGTTTTCCTGTATAAAAGTGGGGTGCAGGGGTCGGGGGTTACAATTATATAGGCGTGTTTTCGTGATGAGACCACAGACATGGTACCCAGAATGAGGTGTGTAATCACACGTTCGTTAATAGTAAGAATTACATAGTGAGCAAGCTTCGTCCAACATGCCTATTGGCCTCAACGAAGGATGTGTGGAGAGAAGCTTATGTCCACGACTTTGAAAGTGTACTTATGACTCGACATTTGCGAAAACTATAAACCTCAATAAAAGAAACCATAATATTTTAATAAATAATTGACCCAAATTTCAATCACATATTCATAATAACGTACCTTATTCGCAGTTCGGTTGATTCCAGCGATGAAAAGTATATACGTGGCCGTCAAAGCCACGCACAGATTAATCAAAATAACTGATCTATCGCTCTTTAAGTTCCTGCAAATAACGATATGTAATTTTGATCAAGCAGATAGGATGGTACATTTTTGTTTTGGCAATATGTATAAATTACTAAGTTTGTGTATCGATCGAGGGCCGAGTCATCTATGGTAGACGGATTCCACACATTACGATTACACAACCGTCCGACAAAGTGCATTTTTTTCACATCTCCAAAATGGCCATTTTCCTGAAGAAAAATCCGTGATATTGATCTTATGCATACTGCAAACATAGGTTGTGGGTGAGCGTACCCACAACCTATGTGTTGGAGCCAAAATAAGAAAAATAATGTATACCCCCGTAATCTCTATACAAATGGGAGTACAGGGGGTATTCATTTCACGGACTTGTTCACGTGATGACTCAGGCTAAGTCGAACAGTGCTATCGTAAAAAAGGGTTTATTTTTTCTGGAGGTGTAGTACTTTCGTCGTGTCATGATAATCATTATTCTTGCATAAATACCTATGCCCATGGCTGTTTGAAGCCATTGCCAAATGGACCGAAAGCCGTGCTCAAACAGCAAATACCAGGTTCAAAATCATGAAATTCGCGCGCTGGTTTGAACACGTATTTTGAGCTTTTGATATCACAAGACGGGCCTTGCTTTGTTTATCTTATGTTGAGCGACGTATAGTTATCGCCCTGAACGTAGCGTTTTAGGGTTCTATGATGACGTCAGCGGGTTATGCATGACAACGCCATTGTAAACAACATTCTGAACTGGCCGTCATTTTTGGTTTGCCTGTCGCATTTGAATAGTTTATGTGGAATTTATATGGAGCTTTTGGGCGTTTTCGTCAAAATTTGCTGTCGGAATTGTAAGTTATGCAAGAACAACGTTCATCCATGGATATTGCATTGCATTAACATTTGTCGGATCCCTCGGAAGATATTTGAACATCCGGCCTAGCGGCCTCATGTTCATATAGCTTCTTCGGGACCCGCTGAATGTAAATGCATGCCAAAGCAATAGTTGATCCCTATATACGTGATATAGGATGCATTTGATCTTTATCTAGTTAACATCAAGAAAACATGCCTATATAACTTTGACCCCCTTGAACCCCACTTTTATATAGTAAAACTGGGGTTTAAAGAGGTAAACCTTTTTTTCTTATTTCTGTTCTAAAATATAGATTGTGGGTGCTCGTTAGAACCGCCTCATCGGGGCGGTTCCAACGAGAACCCACAATTCATATTTTGAGCAGAAATAAGAAAAAATATCATAATTTTTCATCTTAAAATTTTGATGATTTTGCGATAAAGGAAACAATGTATTTGTAAAGGCGTGTTTTCGTAATGAAAGCACCCTGTGCTGAAATCAACGCTATGGTGTATGGAACCGTTCGCGACTATGCGAATTATTTTTCAATGATACTGTGTGGAAAAGGTAGGGACATTTTGATTCTTAGAGAATGGTAGATTTCTGTTGATAGCTTCTGAAAGAAATTGAAGAAGGTCATGTTTTTATTTGTCCTATCCATTTTCAACTGACATCATTATCAAAATTCGCAAATTTTCAAATATGACAAGTTGCTTTTAAGATTGTTGCTTTCAAGATTTTATTCTGTTATTTTACTGCTAAAATTTGCAGAAGAAACTTCAAGGCAGATAAACTTTCGTAGAAAAGTTTTAGTCGGAAGCTTAAGTATTAATTCTAACTCTCCTTTTCTTCGTATTTATACGAAAAAGCAACGTCATTTGAACGGAAACGTTTTGATCACATATCAGCTTAATTAGACGCAATACTGACGATTCAAAATCGGTCCTTGACTAGGCTTTCGATCTGTGTTCTTGTATATTTGTATCACTGGTTTACTGAGTTGCAAGATGCAAAAAGTCCTCCTGGTTAATATTTTATTAACACATATGTTGTTAACTTCAATCTAATAAACGTTATATTCAATAAGAATTTGAAATTCCGTATTTATATTCTTTCAAAACTCTTATCGAAACACATATCTGTCTGATTTAGCTAAATGATTCGTTTGCATGTAAGCTGACAAAGTGTTTTTTGTGGCAGTTTGAAGAAGTTTTTAATGCTAAGCTGTTAGAAACATCTATGAACCGCTAAAGTTAGCAAACAGATAGAACAGCTCAGAGATGTCTTTTTAGAAATAAACAAGCTTCAGTCTAAGAAAACCAACTGTCGGCACAAATGTTTTCAGACTTTTTCGGGATCATTGCCTCCACTTCTATATTTTAAAACGACATTTTTATGATGTGCGATATGGAACCATAAATTACGGGAGGTCGTTGCCGCACCCCTATTTATATTTTTAAGCAAAACTTCAATTCTTTGGTAAAAAAGATAAATAGTGTACCCTAAAAATAATATATATCCTTGAAAACCACACATATTGCTTTTTATTAATATGACGTCGCGTCTGAGAACGTAACAACCTATGTATTAAAAATTCGGTAATTCACTCGTTAAGCTTATCTGCAATTTAGTTAGATACTCCCCGAAACGTTGCACGCACGACTTCCCTTCACATATGATGGAATAGTGACATTGTATTTGGTAAAACAAGCGTGGATAAAATGCGTTTAAATCTCATATGCGAAATAAAATCTTAAACCCGTATCCATACAATATCGAATTTATTAAACTCGATGAGGAACGGGGACAAAATGCGAGGATTCGCCGAGCATTTTTTCCCCTTTTATCATCGAGCTTAATAAATACAATAGTACACGTGCACTCATGTAAGATCCTCTACTCCACGGCGTTTGTGTTACGCAGGCTTGTCGGAGTCTAACTGTTGGTTTTCTTTTGCTTCAGCGTTTCAGTGGTTTGTTGCTGTCGAGTGCTCGCCGTTGTTGCATCTCCGTATTTGTTTTATTTTTTTTTGTTCTTGGCGATGATGCAACGGTGAGTTGGGAAGCATTCATGCGGACTGAACAAATTATTTGTCTAAATCGCGACGGATTCAAAAGTGAGGATCGATTTAAGCGCCATCACCACCCTAATAAAATTCTATTCATTGGCTGTTCCAAGACGGTTCTTCTGTCGCTATTTATTTTTTTACTGCCTCCAATTCTATTTTTTTTTATGAAAGCGAATGTGCCTGTGCCATATTCCAGTTAAGTAAACATATCTGTGTAATGAACACTTTGAATAAAAAATGTATTTTTGAATTTATTATAAGAGTTCAGGAAAGGGGATAAAATACGAGGCTTTGCCGGGCATTAGATCCGTGTGTTTTAAATATCATAAAACACGAGCATGAATACAAGATTCTGTTCATGTTATGATATTTAAAACGCATGTTGTTTCACGATTTAGTTTCTAGAATGTCAATTTTCCCCCATTTGTAAACGCAAAATAGCTAAGGACGTCGTACCAGCAACGTTACGAAGCGAATTTAACTTATTTTATAATTTACTCCACTAGGATATTACGGAATTTATTACATGACTTATTACATTCGCAGATGCGACGTCATTTGTATAAATGCCAGTCGTCTGCAGATAAGAAAAAGAAATTGCTAGAGAAAGATCATTTGTCAAACTCTTGGAAAAAAATGGTATCGCTATGGTCATGAATGAAAACATGATTTTTGTTCTGATACATTATATTAAAATCAAGCGACCTATTTTAGTCAAACAAAAAGAGAGAAAAAAAAGGTTCTGTTCAAATCTTAACTTATTTTCTATGTTGACAAGGCTGATGAGTTTACCTCCAGAGCAGAACATGCAGAACCGATGTTGCAACAAGGCAGAAAATCGAAATGCTACATCCCACGACAGAAATCACGCCAATAGTTGTTTCATCGGCAGAGGGCTGAAATTCAAGATGCTATTGTTTACAAATCCAGAATATTTTAGCAAAAAGATATCACAACAATGTGGCATTACAAAGACTTGTATGGGTCAGAACAAGTCTTTTTCGCGGTTTCATTGAGGCAGCACTTTGCGCTATGGTTCTTCTGGTTTGTCTTTAGGTGTTTGTGTCGCTTATATTTTTGCGCTATGGTTTTTCTGGTTTGTCTTTAGGTGTTTGTATCGCTTATATTTTTTTTATTCTGGATAGCCTTCTGGCCACTTTGTGAGAAAGTAACTGTCCTATTGGCTTTCCCCTGTTGGTGTTTCCGTTGTGGTCTGTTGCTTCATGTTTGTATTTTTCCCTTTGGTGTCTATGATGGGAGCTGAAGGTTAACTGTATCGATTCCTGATCATTGCCCCTACTTCTATCTTCTATCTCTTTCGATACCATTTATTTTGTGCATAGAAATAACCCTTATACGTGGTGATTCATCTACAATAAATCAAGAATGATGCCACAAAAATATTTTGTTAAATGTAAATCGCAGAACAATCATATTTTATTATAGATAACTGTTACGAGCCAGGCGTAGCAGAAAGAAACAGCAAACAAGCCTTTTGGAAAAAATTTAACAAACTTCATTTACAAGTTAACTTTAACATGTAGAAGTAAGAAAATTAAATGTACTAAGCTCTGTTATGAAATATCCTGAATGAATCTATTTTCCTTGATCTCACAGAATTCACAGTCCAAAATGGAAAGTAATATCCTTTAACAATCCAACACAGAATTTAGAAATAACTTTTCTTCTAAGCCCAAACTTGAAACTCCAAAGTCTCACTCAATGAAAAAATCAAGCTCTTTATAGACCCTAAGATTTCTCTAGAATGTTCCACAGGGCTGTTGAATAAGATGATGTAATTTTCTAAAAATAATACAAACCTGAACTTTCTGGAAGGTTCTGAAGTACTTTTCCTTGTGAACATGTTGTTTACAAAAATTGAATTAATATGTGACTCAGTTTTCTAGAATCTTCTATAAGAAGATTAACAAGATATTTATAGCACTATTAGGTCAACAGTGGGGTGAAAGTGGGAATCAGAAAAATAAATTCTCATGCATAACACTCCCACTATTCGAGGAAAAGAAAGATTTATGTAATAAAGCTTTCTTTTGCTTTCATAATAATAAAATATTGAGCATAGCATATACAATTACATGTATCTACAATGTATCCACTTTAGTAGGAAAGAAAGGCACAACTCCTGACACTGTTCAAGCTCTTGAAAGGGCATCAGGGATGATGTTATCTCTCCCTCTGATATGTCTTATATCTAAATTATACTCTTGTAGCATAAGACTCCACCTGACCAACCGCTGATTTTTGTTTTTCATTTTATGTATGAAAGTCAGTGGATTGTGATCACTGAAAACAACAATCGATGCAGTAGTAGGGGTAAGATAAACTTCGAAATGTTGCAAAGCAAGAATCAGAGACAAGCACTCTTTCTCTTTGGTAAAGTAATTTCTCTGATGCTTATTAAACTTTTTGGGAAAGTAGCAAACTGGATGATCCACACCGTTTTCATCTTCCTGCAACAAAACACTACCTGCACCTACGTCACTAGCATCTACAGCTAGCTTAAACTCCTTTTCAAAGTTTGGTGCCAAGAGAACTGGTTCACTCTTGAGTATGGCTTCTAGTTTATCAAAAGCATTTTGGCATATTGCATTCCAATAGAATTTTGTTCTTTTGCTGAGCAAATTTGTCAAAGGCTCAGCAATGACAGAGAAATTATTACAGAACTTTCTGTAATAACCAGCCATACCAAGAAATCGCATCAGCTGTCTTTTGCACGTGGGTACTGGAAAATTTGAAATAGCCTCGACTTTAGCATCAATGGGTTTCGCAT
Organism: Lucinisca nassula; assembly: GCA_963580285.1. Lineage (NCBI taxonomy): Eukaryota > Metazoa > Mollusca > Bivalvia > Lucinida > Lucinidae > Lucinisca > Lucinisca nassula. The sequence goes on along the minus strand of OY757027.1, from coordinate 43,136,279 downwards.
GACCTTGACCTACAACATGACCTAGAAATGTCAAACTTGCATGGCAGAATTCACTTTTAGCAAGATTGATTGTCAATTTGGCATTACTCAGTCTATCAAAGAATGCTCGAATAGTCCCAAGATGTTGATTCCACTGGTCGTTGTATATGATAGCATCATCTATATAAGCACTGCAGCCTTCCAGCTCCGCAATTACCATGTTTATTAAGCGCTGAAATGTTGCCGGAGAGTTTTTCGTTCCAAATGGCATGACTTTATAGTTAAATAATCCGTCTGGTGTTGTGAATGCCAAAACCTCCTTTGCTCTATCTGTAAGTGGAATTTGTCAAAATCCTTTCAGAAGGTCGAATTTTGTTATGTTTTTGGCATTCCCGATGTTATCAATGCAGTCCATTCTTGGAATAGGAAAGCTATCTGTTTTATTTAAGGAATTAACTTTCCTAAAATCTGTTCACATACGATTTGTCCCATCAGGTTTTGGTACAAGAATACAAGGAGAACTCCACTCACTTTGGCTTGGTTCAATAAAATCATTGTCTAATAGATACTGAACTTCTTCTTTAAGATATTTTTGTTTCACAGGATTCATCCTGTATGGGTGTTGTTTTACAGGTTTAGAACCATTTATGTCCACATCGTGAAATATTTTGTCTGTCCGTGTTGGAATGTCAGGAAATAAGTGTTCATATTCACAAAATCAGCTGTTTCAGTTCATTCCGCTGATTTGGCTCTAGATGTGACAATTTCTGGTTAAGATTCCGTAGAATGTCAGAATTCTGAAGTTTTGATGATGTGGGATCCGACTTCACTGAATTAATATCCTCACAGTCATTGTCACATGAATTAAGTAGAACAGAGCTAACTAGATTGACTGATGTTAAAGATGTATTGTCCCTATCTATGTATTCCTTAAGCATGTTAATATTACATAGCTGCTTTAACTTGCGCCTCCCAGGAGTGTTTATTATGTAATTTACGTCACTGATCTTTTTGTCTACAGTGTATGGACCATAATACCTGGCCTGCAACGATTTTTCTGGAATAGGCAAAAGAGCTAGTAACTTATCACCTGGTTTAAAAATCCTTTCTTTTGTCCCTATGTCATATAGCTGTTTCATTTTCCTTTGGGCTGACTGAAGATTGGTCCGAGCAGCCTCACCAGCTTTTGAAAGTCTAGTTTTGAAATCAGACACATACTGAAGTAAATTCAGGGAGGTGTCATCATTGGAGAGAAATTTCTCTTTGAGAAGTTTCAAAGGACCACGACAGTATGGCCAAATACTAAATCAAATGGACTGAAGCCAAGAGATTCTTGCACATATTCTCTAACAGCAAATAAAAGGAGATGGATGCCTTCATCCCAATCCTTCTCTGTGTCAAAGCAATATGATCGTATCATGTTTTTCAATGTTTGATGGAATCTTTCAAGGGCGCCTTGACTTTCAGGATGATAGGCCGATGACTTATACTGTACAATGCCAAGTTCATGCATTACTTGTTGAAATATTCCAGACATAAAATTTGAGCCTTGGTGTGACTGAATAGATTTAGGAAGCCCAACAAATGTGAAAAACTTCACTAAGGCTTTGACGATTGTCTTGATATTTTTGATATTTCTTAGTGGAATGGCTTCAGGAAAACGTGTGGAAGCACACATAATAGTCAATAGATATTCACAACCAGACTTTGTTCTGAGCAAGGGACCCACACAGTCTATAATTATTCGACTGAACGGTTCATCAAAAGCAAGTATAGGCTGCAAATGAGCCTTGGGTATAGTCTGATTGGGTTTTCCTACCATTTGGCATGTATGGCAGGACCTACAATGCTGAGAAACATCTGATTTGAACCCAGGCCAGTAAAAATGATTAAGAATCTTATGATAGGTTTTATTGACACCTAAATGTCCTGACATGGGAGTTTCATGTGCCAAGTTTAATATTTCAGGACGGTAAATCCGTGGAACCACTATCTGATGGTTGATAGTCCACTCGTCTTCTGCTGAGACGTCTGGTGGACGCCATTTTCTCATAAGAATGCCATTTTTGACATAATAACAGACTGGGACCTGAGATACTTCCTGCTCATCTAAATCCCTTTCAAACAAAGACGAAATTTCATGATCCTTGTGCTGTTCTATAGCTAGCTGAGACCCGGACATTTTGTCATGGCCTTGATCTAAAGGTGACTTATTCTCATGAAAATCTGCCTGCTTATCAGGCAGGCTTGACGACAGAGACCTTGTTATCTCGTCATTAAAAGACTGACCCAAAAAGGTATCAGTGAAATCAAAATCCTGTTTCCCATCAATTTGCTTGGCCTTACGTGCCATAGCCCTTGTGACTGCACAAGACGGATAAAGATCAGGAATTTCCTGCTCAATGGGATCAGGCGGTTGGTCTATGCAAGGATTAGTAGTCAAAAGTGGGTTTACCACAACCTTATCTCCAGCCAAGTCATTGCCTATCAACAAATGAACACCTTTAAAAGGTAAAGAAGGTCTAATACCAACAGCCACTGAACCGGATACCAAGTCTGATGACAAATAAACGTTATGAAGCGGAACATTAACAAATCCACATTCCACACCCTGAATAAGGACACTTTGGCCCAAAGAAGTCTTCTCAGAAAAAGGCAGAGTATCTGCTAGAATAAGAGATTGAGAAGCTCCGGTATCTCGTAAGATTTTAATAGGGGTAGGATGGGCATAACTGTCACCATTTTGTGACACAATACCATCTGATAAGAATGGTTCATATATCTCCATACCTGAATCAGTCTCAGATAATTTGATATCAGAAAGAGTTTCCTCCCTTACACAAGACTGTGGTTTTGGCCTTATAGAAGTCAAGCCTGTAGGCTTAAGTTCCTCTTGTTTTTCTCTTTCTTTCCTTCGCTTTAATTTTAAACATTCAGAGATCAAATGACCTGTATTTTTACAATAATGACAAACTACTTGAGATTGAGATAAGGGATTCTGGTCTTTGTTTTCACCAGAAGGTTTGGAAAAATTCTGGCTTCTGTTTTCACCAGAAGGTTTGGAAGGATTCTGGCTTTTATTTTCACCAGAAAGTTTCGGCATAGTACTAGATGTATGGCTATAACTACCAGAAGGATTATTGGGATAGAATCTTGGACCTGTCTGTGGATTATAAGGTTTTCGAGGATAAGGCCTGTTCACTAATGAGACTTTATGAGTCAAAGCATAATCATCTGCCAAACGAGACGCTTCCTCCAAAGTTTCAACTGTCTCTCATCAAGAAAAGACTTAATATCTGAATTTATGCACCGTTTGAACTCTTCAACAAGGACAAGCTGTCTAAGTTTGTCATGATCAGAGCCTACTTTTTTAGAAGAACACCGCCTATCAAATAACTGTTCTTTGATTCGAGCCTCAGGGACCAACTCATATGCCTGAAGAATAAGCTCCTTAACCAGATCATAGTCCGAGCTTTGCTCGACAGTTAGCTGAGTGTAAGTGTCTCGAGGCTTTCCGACAACAACGCTTTGCAAAATTAAGGTCCAATGCTCTTTTGGCCATTCTAAATTTTCTGCAACTTTTTCAAAATGCAAAAAATACTTATCTACCTCTTTTTCCTGAAATGGCGGAACTAATCTGATGTGCTTTGTGGCATCAAAGTAACTGCCAGAGTCAAAAACAGGGGTATGTTTAACCCTATCTTGACCCTGGAGTTCCATTTACTTCAGCCTTAATTGAAATTGCCTTTCCCTTTCTTTTTCTTCAATACTATATCTCATTTTTTCCTTTTCCAACTCAAGTCGTTCTTCTTTTTCTAATTTTTCTTTCTGAAGGCGTCCCTCCATTTCTCTTTTTTCTCTTTCCATTTCTAATTTTTCCATCTGCATTTGTCTCTGCTTTTCTCTTTCTTTTTCCTTCTCTCTTTCTTCCATTTCTCTTTGCTTTTCCTTTTCTCTTTCTTTCATTTCTAATCTTAACTTCTCTAATTCAATTTGCCTTCCTATTTCAATTTGTCTCATTTGTAATTCAGTATGTGAAACCATAACGAGAAACAAAGCAGATGGATCAAAAAGTTCTTCATCAACAAAAAACTGTACCAAAACATTCTTGATTTCATGTTTTTTTCATGCTTGTTTTGACAGTAGTGACCCCATAATGGGAAGCAATATCTAGCAAATCTGTCCTTTTGGCCAGATTAAACAACTCCTGAGTAGGCTGAGCCAAAAAGCTTATCAAATCAAACGACATGTTTACTTTTTGTTTGTTTTAAAAAGTTTTTATGGAAATACAGATTGAGGTTAATTTGACAAAGTTTTTTTTCGAAATGACAAGCCAGCCCAACGAGAATTTCACATGAAATGACAAGTACTATTTCACCTGAAATGACAGTTCACATGAAATGACAATACCCTTTTATGCCTATGTGGAAAAGCTAATCTGTTGAAGCAACTGCCATGCCTATATTTGATAAGAAAAGACAATTACTTGCCTACAAATGAAATGTCAGTCCTAAAATGCTCAAGATGTTTTTATCCCGGACAAGCCCCCAGTTTGTGAAAGTGGGAATCAGAAAAATAAATTCTCATGCATAACAATAACATTTTAAAATAAGAGCGATCCGGCTACTTCCACTTAAGACTCTAAGGTTGTGTTATCTTCTGAGCCATATAAACCCATTTTGTACCCAAAAACGGATACCCTGGCAAACAGTGCAGGCCCATCAGGATCAGGGTCTTCTCTGTTCGCAAAAGTTACAGCCTTTTTCCAAATAAATTTTGAAGCAACAAAGATCTGACGCCCGTACGTTTTGAAATGGATTCCTGCTTTATATAATGTGGAAGATACCATTTGGAACAAAAAACTCAGTCAATACTACTTAGGATGCATCAAGCTGGACAGTTTATATAGCCGCAAAGGGAGGGCGTGGGTTGAGGAGCCATTGCCCTCCTGTGGCCTGACTACCAAAATGATTTAAAATGGTTTACTCATTCAACACATTCATCTTAATCTATCTATCCCCTCACATGGCGGTGAACATCGTTTCACTCATTTCAGCTCCAAAATATTATGTGTGCTGGTTCGGCAGAGCCTCGCTTTTTATCCCTTTTCCTCAACTCGTTTAATAAATTCAATAATACATGGTGCTTATGTAAGATCCTCTATTACAAAAATGGGCCATTATAACATTTGGGAATTTATATCACTTGTGAATGTAACACGATGTCCAGGTCGAGAACGACACAAGCTGCGACAGTTGAGGCAGTGATCAGGAATCGATACAATTCACCAATAGATCCCATCAGAGACACCAAGTGAAAGAAACACACACACGAAACAACACACCTTAATGGAAACATCAATAGCGGAAAGCCAAAGGGACAGTTACTTTCCCACAAAATGGCCAATTGGCTATCCAAAATAAAAACTATAAGCGACACAAACACCCAAAGACAACACTAAACCGTGACAGAAGAACCGCCTTGGAACGGTCAGCGGAAACGAATTCCACTTGGAGGCTTAAATCGATTTTACGTGGCCACAATCCTCGCCCTTACTTCCGTCACGATTAGGACAAATAATTTGTTCAGTCCGCATGGAGGCCTCCTAACTCATCAGTGCAACATCTCCGTTAACACAAAAATCAAACAACCATTGAGATTTAAAAGAACGGTGAAGACTCGACAGCTAGAAACCACAGAAATGCTGGAGGAAAAGAAAACCAAAATTAGACTCCGATAAGCCCAACCAGAGACAAAGCATCGGGTATCAACCAACATAAGTCTTTACGTTGGAAACGTCATAGAATCTGAGGCCTGATCCCACTGGCGTGCAATCAAAGAGGGAAATAAAGTTGTCAACCGTGATTGGGTTAACTACAATGTATGCAGTATGTCGTATAACATTTATGCTGTACCCAACCTTTTTACGAGGTGCAGTCGAAAAGTTCCCGAACTGCCTTTGTTACTTTTTTATTATTGGCAGTAGAATAATAAGAAAAGCATTAGTATAAAAACAAATCTTTTTTCTACAGCACAGTATTAACGTTTTAATACAATCATTCACCGAAAAAGCAGCATTTGCATTGCAAATAACCGTACGCACGCCGAACGGAGCACTTATGACGTCAATGACGTTATCTCTTGAATTGACGATGTACCCAGTTTTGATAAATGTTCCTGTACCACTCTGTGTCATAGGTGCGTACCGCTGATCTAACGGCAAATTTTATTTCCTCATCGATTCAAATCTACGACCTCGTAAGTCTCCCTTTAACCTAGGAAATGCACACAAGTCCATAGGGGCAAGGTCAAGACTATAGGGCGGATGTTGCAGTCTTTCATATCCCAGGAAGTCTATTTTCAGTAAAGAATCTGCCGCTCGATGTGCTGGGGCATTATCGTCCTTAGTGTCATCACGACCATCCCGAAATTGTTTGTGCCAATCAAAAACAATCGTCCTCGAACATTTCTTTACTATATCTTTCTGATTTGAAAATTTCCAAGTGGCTGCTGGTGTCATTCCAACCCTCGCACAGAATTTAATGACTGCGCGCTGTTCCGATCGATCGATTGACGTCGACGTCATCGCGTCACAGATTTTGTCCATTGCTGAATAATTTGCGCATAAATCCGTTAATTTTTAGGCGATGACGTTGTTTTTTACGTCGTTTTGAAACGACGTTGTCGTGACGTCATAAGAAATTTCACGACGAAATAGCGCCAAATAATGAAACAAATGGCGCTTAGAACAGGGGACAAAACTCGGACTTGTCCACTAAATTGAAGTGCTCCGTAGCGGTGTTAATAAGTAAGGATAAATATTTTGTTAAAAAGAAACACTGGCGCAAAGTTAACAAAATGTTATCTAGTTTCAGCAATAAATTAAAATATTTGCATGACAAGTTTCAACATGGTCGGACGTCAGAAATATGTGATAGATGACCAGTCCGGGAACTTTTTGACTGCACCTCGTATATCCAAGAATGGTTTTACGAAATTGGGTGCTGAAGTCATTGCGGTTATACATGTTTCTGAATTTATATACTACGTCACCATAAAATTCGGGTTCCGATAGACCTTGATGCAGAAGAGATTTAAGTCCAATATTAAATTTTAAAATGAAATCAGAATGACGTCTATAAAAGCTTGAAAAGGCTTTGCGCAGTTTATGGTACCGATAACCCTGATTAAGAAGTTTAGCCGTTAACAAGTTATTACGAGTGTTGAAGTCAGTTACATGACTACACACTCTGGCAAAACGAATTAATTGCGAAATGTAAACGCCGCAGGATGCCGCACGAAGTACATCACAATCCCAAATAGGAAAATTCACAATCTCAAAAGCTGTCGAATATTGAACATCTTCATGTAACATCGCTTTTCATTGGCTGGTATTGGTCTTACGCAGCTGACCGAGCTTATCATTATAATATTTATGCATGTAAATCTTAGTGTAAAAACATGTGAATATTTGGAGGTAAATCCTCGGAAACTACATTTCGAGTTGTTCCAAATAGTTAAGAGAAAATCTTGAAATTAACTTTGTCGCATTTTTCACTCGCTGTGACACATTTTGATGTTATCCTTTTATCCTATTCGGGGCGGTTGTATTCTGACTGAGTAAGAACACACGAAGAATTAATGCATTGTATGCTAGTGGACTCTCAAAACTGCTATAAGTTTGACAAATCAATTTGTCATTTGAGGGGTGTCAGGCCTTTTTGTTCGTTTTTATTCCATTTTTACGGAAAATTATATTAGCAAATACTGCAAGACCTTATCAGACGCCGCGTTCTCATCTGGGCCTGAACTGTTTGCCAAGGTACCCCTTAAGGGGTTTCCCGCAGGCAGTCGGTTAAATATGCATGGAACAGAGACAGATGAAAATACATTTTCATTTAAGGTGGCTCAAAATACAGAGGATTTCACACTCGCTGTTGTTGTTGATTTGGGGTTTAACGTCCCAGTCAACATGTATATGTCATTTTGGAGACATTGCTTCCAATTTTGTGGGACTTTTATCCGACATTGAGATAAAATGACATCTCAAGCCCTGCCGCACAATAAAACTAAAAGGGTTTATAAACATGGGCGGTCCGACACACAGCGCTTTGCCTGGGTTGGCTTGGATCCTCTAGGCGCTTTACCAGTACTCGAGTGCGGTCGGTTTCAGCTTTGGGTAGAATAATCATGCAGCCCATATATTTCTTCAAGCCCCGATGGGCAGGGGCAAGATTTCACACTCGTGGTCATTAAATAGGACATTTATGAAATATGCCGTTTGCGAGTTTCATGAATTTCATATGAAATGATAACGAGTGTATTATGTTCTATAAAAGGGTTATCCTTTGGAAGCAAGGAGTACACCACAGAACTGGAAAATTTGAAGTATACATGTTTTCTTGGCCAAACTAGCTAATTTCGGCCAACTAGGCCTCATCAGTGATACTCAAGTATCTATAAAGTTCCACAATGTAATCAATGGTCCCAAAGGATATAAAATTTAGACTACACTATGATGTAGGGCAGGGAGACTTTTTACGGCCGCCACACATTCCCAGACACCCGCTGTAGTGACGTTAAATATGTTATATAAACGGTTATCCTTTGGAAGCAAGGAATACGCCATAGAACTGGAAAATTTGAAGTGTACATGTTTTCTGGGCCAGACTAGCTAGTTTCGGCCAATTAGGCCTCATCAGTGACCCTCAAGTATTTTCAAAATTCCACAATGGAATCAATGATCCCAAGGGATAAGTAAATATAAACTACACTATGATATAGGGCTGGATGTTTTGTCATATAAAGATTTTGAACAGTAGTTTATCGGTGCAGAAATTGAAAAGAAAACATAGAGGATCTTACATGAATGATCATGTATTATTGAATTTATTAAACGAGTTGAGGTAAAGGGATAAAATGCGATGCTTTACCGAGCATTTTATCCCTTTTTCCCAACGAGTTAAATAAATTCAATAATACATGAGCACGAATGCAAGATTCTATTTATCATATGACATTTAAAACGCATTTTATTCACGATTTTTTTTACAAAATATCAATATTCCACCATTAGTAAACGCGACGTCTTTAAGGACGTCGTACATGTAACGTTACGGGACGTAACTAGCTAATTTGCATATTTAATCCACTAGTGGATTATCGAAAATATTTTACATGGCGTTATTAAAGTCTCAGACGTGACGTAATATGATAGAAAAATGTATCGGACGGCGTCATTACATTACAAGCCAGTAACCATGCCTTATTACATTTGTGCTTAGGATTTATATAACATGACCTTATGCACCACATAATAGCGACGTTTTGTGATAAAAATATAGTTAAGTCATATATACCATTTTCACCGTTTGTTCAAAGCAGCAGGCAATCTTGGAACTTCTCATTAGACTATTTCAATAGAAGCATTCTTTTCTAGTTTAGTAGTATCTTTTTTACATTTTAGGCAAAACACTCTTCACGTGAACAACTCCGTGAACTGTAGACCCCCCCCTAAACCCCACTTTATATAGAGAAAACTGGGGTTTACGGGGTTAAACATTATTTCTCTTATTTCTGCTCTAAGACATAGGTTGTGGGTACTCGCTAGAACCGCCTCAATGGCGGTTCTAACGAGCACCCTCAACCTATGTTTTGAACATTTATAACAAACTTTTCAAGAATTTTCATCAGAAAAGTAACCATTTTAGAGATGTGAAAAATTCACTATATCGCACGGGTGTGTTATCGTAATGCTTTTCATGAAGTGCATCCCTTGAAAGTGTATTCATTCACATTAACAAAACACCTACTTATATCATACTTATGCCTAACCTCTTTCCATGGGCTCATAAGAACGGCAAAGTTCGTCAAATGGTCGCATTCGCATACAATCGACTTTCCATCTGAACTTTTAACTCGACATCCATCAGACTCCCATCTGTTCCTGTAAGAATCATTTTAGTCAGAACAACATACCAACATGATGATTCATATTCCTTGTAACTATGTAACTTGATCTGGGTTAACCTTTTCTACTCTATATTATTTTTTTCAAACGTGTATTATGACGTAACATTTTGCGTATTTTAAAGCCAATTTGTTTGCCAATCTGTCTTACGATACACACGGCTGCTTTCTGATGTTGCGCCAAAAACCTTTCAGAGGAACCATCGTTTAAACAGATGTTATTGATTGATTATTCTATATTACACAAGGTCAACCAATATTCAAAAATCATAAATCATGTTTTTAATTGCGTCAATTAATAAAATTGTCATTAATCAAGTATTTTCGTATTGGCCCAGTTAAAGGGCCTCAGTCAGCTGTATTGGCCTCGGCCTTCGGCCTCGTGCCAATACAGCAGACCTCGGACCTGTAACTGGGCCAATATGAAAATATTTGATTAATGACATTATAGTAATACGGAACCGGATCACGTTGGTGATGCGATATTGAATTCAGTTTTATTGGATCAAAACATTTATAGTAGATATAGAGGATCTTACATGAGTGTTCGTGTATTATTGAATTTATTAAACGAGTTGAGGAAAGGAATAAAATGTGAGGCTTTGCCAATCATTTTATCCCTTTTCCTCAACGAGTTTAATAAATTCAATAACACATGAGCACGAATGCAAGATCCTATTTATCATATGATATTTAAAAGGCATTTTTTCACGATTGTTTACAAAAATGTCAATATTCCGCCGTTAGTAAACGCGACGTCAATAAGGACGTCGTACATGTAACGTTAAGGGTCGTATCTAGCTAATTTGCATATTTAATCCACTAGTGGATTATCGAAAATACTACATGGCGTTATTACACTCTCAGACGCGACGTCATATGATAAATCAGTGATATTGTCAATGGTGACGTTCTCTACATAGCGAAAACTTAAGAAAGAAAAAAAAAACAATTTAAGACACTAAAATATGTACCATACTATCATAAACATTAACAGTACTGTAAAGAGTATTTTCTATAAAAGGGTTACCATTATGAAGTAAGGAATGCACTACAGAAGTGTTACATCATAGGGTTACATCATAGTGTGGTTTATATTTTCTTGTCCTTTGGGGTCATTGATTCCATTGTGGAATTTTGAAAATTTTTGAGCGTCACTGATGAGACCTAATTGGCAAAAACTAGCTAGCCTGGCCCAGAAAACATGTACACTCCATATTGTCCAGTCCTGTGGTATATTCCTTGCTTCTAAAGGGTAACCTTTTCTAGAACATGTTTAACACTACAGCTGGTGTCTGGGGATGTGTGGCGGGCGTTTAAAGTCTCCCTGCCTACATCATAGTGTAGTTTATGTTTTATTGTCCATTAGGATCATTGATTTCATTGTGGAATTATGTCCCTTTGAATTTTTCTGTAAACCTTTCGTTTGCGGATGACTTCTAGATTTTACATCTGATTTAGCTGAAACTTCATATATAATTACACCATGCTGTGGGGCAGCGAATATTGTTTCGAGGTTGTGGTGCACCAACTAATAAACGAGTTACGCCCCTTTGACAAATTCTGTAACCATTTTGTTTCCGGTTAACTCCTACTTCATTTTAGATCCGACGATGTTGAAATTGTACATACAGTAAGACCATGATATGGAACTGTGCATATTATTTTGAGGTTACGGTCTGCGAAATATTACCAGAGACATACCCCTTTAACTGTTTTTTTTTTTTTGATAACTTATCATACATTTTGCATCTGATGAAGCTGAAACTTTATATATAGTAAGACAATGATGTATTACAATGCATATTATTTTTAGGTTATAGTCCGCCAGATATTATCAGAGTTATTCCCCTTTCACATATTTTTCTAAACATACAGTAGAACTTCAATGGCTCGAACACCGATGGCTCGTTTACCATGGATTTGTCGAACCCATTCTTGAGCCCCTAGCGAAATCCTCTACATAAGAAATAGTGGGGATAATTAAGGTTATTTTAGTCTTTTATCTTGCAAATGTATGCTGTGTGTACTCATTAGAATCGCCTCGATGAGGCGATTCTAATGAGTACACACAGCATATATTTTCATTATAGAACACCGAAAAGATGTCAAAAAGTATCTCGTGATGCCTCCTGACAGTAAACCTCAGTGGCTCGAACTACCCCTGTCTCGAACAGATTTTCGAGGTCCCAAAGGTGTTCGAGCCATCGAAGTTCGACTGTATTTTGTTTTCGGACAATGCTTCCCACATTTTACATCTGATGAAGCTGAAAATTTATGAATAGTTAGACTATGATGTGCAGCAGCGCATATTATTTCAAGGTTACAGTCCACCACTTATTGCCAGATTTATACCTATATTATTTTGACGTTATGGTCCACCAAATACAATGTATTACCGACCATGTAAATTTGTTGGAGACATGTAGTTTGAGCCATTGAGACTATAATAGTGCCAGGTAAGTATATATGGAGCACCTATTGCTCATTGGTTACGTTCCACAAACCCAAACTTGTACAACAGTCAGTATATATATGCCCGATCTTAATAATTGCCACCGGCGAAAATGTCCCGCTTTCGGAGCTCTTGTTTTACTTGGCAAGACTACCAATTAGACCTCATAAGTAGTCCTGAAATATTTTCATCAATGGAATTAATGATCCCAAAGGAAAAGACAATTTAAGCTACACTATGATGAAGGGCAGGATACATTTTAAGGCCGTAACACATTCCTTTCACACCAGCTGCAGTAGCGATAGGTGTTTGTAAAAAAGTTCTCCTTTGCGTCACGGATTACACCACAGAAGTGAAATGTATGAAGTGAACAATTTTTTCTACACCAGACTAGCTAGATTCATCCCGTTAGGCCTCATCAGTTATCAGTAGTGGAAGACGTTTTACAATTTGACACTTAACACCGTCAAAAGTATCAGTACTTTTTTCATTCCACGAAGGGGTAATGATTCTCAATGATGAGTACTACAATTTGATACTACAAGTTTCATTTTTTTTGTACTCTCAGGTTTTCATGGTAAACAACAAGAGAGTCAAGAAGAAACACTTAATTATGCATTTATGCATATGGCGGTAGCACTTGTACATATATAGTGTTTATGTTCCGTTACACATCTAGCTTTATTTGTCATCAAATGAAATTTGATTCGCGGGGAGATCGACTGCACCGTGGCACTGGCAGATTCTAAGTGCAGATATTAATTTTATCGATATTATCGGACAGTTGAGCAATTGTTTAAAATGTTACCTGTCCAAAAGAATAGAGAAATAGAAATATTTTGTTTTGATACTTTGTTTACCTGTGCAGCTGCTAGCTACAGTAGATTTTCAATGCCTCGAACCTCAATCGCTTGCCCACCACAGATGAGTTGAACCAGGCCCGCAGGGGATCACTCCAAATACGAAAAAGGGATACTGTAGGAAGGCCGAAACTAGCTTGTCTGGCCCAAAAAACATGTACACTCCATTTTTTCCAGTTCTGTGGTGTATTCCTTGCTTCCAAAGGATAACCCTTTCTAGAACATATTTATCTTGCAAATGCATGCTGTGTATACTCACCAGAAACGCTTCTAATGAGCACATATAACTATACATCCATGTCAGAACACGGAAAAGATATCCACAGTTACCTCCAATATACCCTAGTACAACACCAAGTGCAATCCTCCTTGGCCCAAACTACCGCTGCCACGAACAAATATTTGTGGTCCAAAATGGGGTTCGAGCTATCGAAATTCGACTGTTAATTTTTTTGTGGTAAATAGTGTATTTACATAGTAAGCGTGACAAGTAATGGCATTTTAGATAAAAGCCTTTGATCCTTTATAATGCTGTTGACAACAATGATGGGAACCACATTCTTTAGTACATTCATAACATAGTGGGCATCCAGCGTTTATCAATCGTCGCATAAACGTCGATACAACGTCGAGACGCTGTATAGACGTTGTATAGACGACGACATGGCGTTGCTCTGGTCCAGTCACCCATACGGAAGCCAGTATTTTTGAGGTAAATATCCACCCCACTCAAAGAAAACAAAAATGAACATCTCCGAATCATAACCCATACGATCTGAAAACATGCGTGCAAATCATGCTGTGACTTGTAACTGTCCATGTTTATCCGGTTGAATGAACCCAAACACACCATTACTGTGTGTATTTTATTTGCTCTTGGTCTGAAGGAAGAGAATATAAAATTGGTATACAAGGTAAGTTAACCCATTTTGTACCGGAAACACCAAAACTGGTACCCCGGCAAACAGTGCAAGCCAAGATCAGACGCCGCAGAACGCGGCGTCTGATTAGAGCCAACACTATTTGAAAACGTTCAGCTACGTTTCAAATAAATTTTGAATTCAAATAAATTTTGAAAAATAAGAAAATACAACCCAACACCTCTAACTTTTGAAAAACACTCCGGCTACACACAAGGAGGAAGATTCCATTTGACACAAAAAGGGGTTAACATAGCCGATGTCCGTAGCAGACGTTGTCATGGGACACCCTACAAGCTACAAAACCTCTGAATTCCCTGCAGTTAAAGGCCATACAGCTACAAAATATTAGTTTGTTTTTGTTTTATTTGAGGTTAACTTCCCCGTCAACAAAGTATATGTCATTTTGGAGAACGGCCTACAAATGTGGGGACTTTCACCCGACATTGAGATGAAATGACATCTCAAGCCCTGTTGCGCAATGAAATCAATAGAAATATGAGGTTTTCAAAATATCTAAGGGTCACTGTTGAGGCATAAATGGCCGAAACTAGCTAGTCTTGCCCAGAAAACATGTACACTCTACATTTTCGAGTTATGTGGTATATTCCTTGCTTCCAAATGATAACCCTTATCGTCCCAACAAGCCCTATAGGACTTTCTACTGACGTCGAGGATGGTAAGAGAACATATTTAACATCACTACAACTGGTTCCTTGGAATTAGTGGCGGTCGTAAAATACCTTCCTGCCTTACATGATAGTGTCGTTTATATTTACTTGTCTTTTGGGATCATTGATTCCATTGTGGTATTTTGAAAATATTTGAGGCTCACTAATAAGTTCTAATTGGCCGAAACTAGCTAGTCTGGCCCGGAAAACATGTACACTATATATTTTCGAGTTCTGTGGCGAATTCCTTGCTTCGAAATAATAACCGTTTGTAGAACATATTTAACTCGGCTACAGCTGGTGTCTGGTAATGCGTGGAGACCGTAAAAGTATCCCTGCCTTACATAATAGTGTAACTATATTTCATGGTAATTTGGCATCATTGATTCCATTGTGGAATTTTGAAAATATGTGTGGGTCACTGATGAGGCCATCTGTTGTTGTCGTTGTTGATTTTGCTATCACTGTTTAATCCTTTTATTATTGGTTTAAAGGTATGTTCCTCAGGTATTCTCCAATAGGTGGAGATCTAGGTCTGTGTCTGGGATGAGGCTCTGTTCCATTCTATATCATGGGAAAAAGCGAGGGCTCTGGCGAGACTACGCAAGCCACGACAGAGCCTTTGATTATCGCTTTGGCGTAAGGCATCGCAGATAGAGTTAGATAGTTGTAGTGATTTTCACTTTTGCTCGGGGTGTTGAGCGAGGCAGAAACCATAGCGGAGGCACCTAATGACCCGATGATTAAGAGTCAGCGCTCTTACCCATTAGGACACGGGGGCTAAATACCTTCGGGGTATTCAGTAGACTTAACCAGATACCCTGGCTGCATGTCTGTACAAACTTCCCTGATTATCTTGGAGCATTTTGTAGTTCTGCTCAAAGTTAGAGATCAGACTTATATGCAGCCTTGCAATGCTTGCCGCGCAAGTACTCCATATTAATGTACATGTTTGAGGAAAATTGAATTGTAAAGGCAAGAAACACAAGCGGGCCTCTGTGGTCTACTCTTTCACATTAGATCTCCCACTCGGGCCACATGTAAGCTTAAGTGTAAGCATCAGTGATGTTTAATTACTCGCAGTATAAGAAAAGGATCAACCGAAATGTAGAGTGAGATCAGCGCCCACACATACATGTTCGAGCAGGATCCCCGTTAGTATATACACTGAGTTCGATTTTTCTAAAGCATTTACTTGACAAAAAAATAAAGTAACCCCAAAATGGTGAACCGATAGAAAATCAAAAGTTTCAAATTTATGAGGCGTTTACACAACAGTAAAAAAGGAACACAGAAAACATTCATCATGTTCATAATGCGTTGTAAAGTTAGTAAGTGTTTGCGTTTTACGTCCCACCACAGCTGATGTCATATGGAGACCGGACCCCCGTTTTAAGACTGATACGAAGTAAGGAGAAGCCTGGGGCGATCCTGCGACCCTTCGTTTACAAGGCGAGTAACGTAACCACTACACCAAGGAGGCTTTTCTTGGATTGCACACCGGTGGGTCGGGCTGAAGATTATATGACGGTTCCAGCGTAAAACATAAATGAAATTGTAATTTATTTTAGTATTCTTTATGTTGGTTGGCGCCTGATGCTCCGTCTTTGGCCGGGCCCCTCGGAGTCTAACTGTTGGTTTTCTTTTGCTCCAGCAATTCTGTTGTTGTATGCTGTCGAGTCCTCAACATTGTTTCATCTCTGTAGTTTTTTATTTGTATGTTCTCGGAGATGTTACACTGATGAGTTAGGAAGCCTTCATACGGACTAAAGAAAACTACAGTATACCGCAACAGAGGTAAGGGCGAGGATTATGGCCATGTTAAATCGATTTAAGCATCCCAGTGAAATTCTTTCCACTGAGCGTTCCAAGGCGGTTCTTCTGTTGTGGTTTATTTATGTTGTTGTTTGTTACTGACTGTGTATATCACTTGTGTCTTTTTATTTTGGATGGCCATTTGGCCATTTTGTTGGAAAGAAACTGTCCTTATGGCCATCCTTTGTTTAGGTTTCAATTGTGGTCTGGTCGCTTCATGTTTGTGTTTCTTTCGCTTTGGTGCCTTTGATGGATGGAGTATTGATTCCTGATCTTTGTTATACTTCTACTTTCTACTGCGTTGTAAAGTGCATAAGATGCAAATCATTATGATTCCAACCGGATCTAAATCATACTTTTGCGATTGCTAGAGTTGTCGCTCTTTGTAAAAAGAAACTCATTTCGTCATATGCTTCAAACTTTGAGTACGGAATTTTACTCCATGGAAAAAAAGTACATGCATCTTAACAAATATACATGTAGTTATAGGCAGATTTCGCGGAGAAACACCGTGAACGACTTCACCTGTACTAATTGTCTTTCTCCGAGAAAAAGCGATGTTCGCGGAGAAATTTCGCGGCGTTTCGCAGAGAAATTAACCACTTTGAAACGCGAAAATTTTTTCTTCTCGGAGAAATTTCTCGCTTGTTCTCCGAGAAAAAAAAAACCTATTACCGCGGAGAAAATAATATAGCTGCTCTGTATTATTGAATTTATTAAACGGGTTGAGGGAAACGGGTAAAATGCGAGGCTTGCATGAGCACGAATACAAGATTATATTTATCATTTAACATTTAAAACGCATTTTATTCACGACTGTTTGGCGAAATGTCAGTAATCCGCCATTAGTAAACGCGGCGTCGTTAAGGACGTCGTACATGTAACGGTATGGAGCGTATCTAACTAAATTGCACCTTTATTCCTGTAGTGGTTTATGAAATTTATTACATGGCATTAGACGTGACGTCATGTGATAAAGGGAATTAATGCACTCAAATACAAGAGAATAGAAAAATACAGTCCTCTTACGGGGTCACTTCAAAATTCCAATAACTGCAAATGGCATGTCGGAAACCCGGCTGAAAAAACAAAACAAACAAATTATAATTCCTAAAAATAATTATAACAAAATGTACGTGTGACAAACTGACTGCTACTTTTCTCGACTTTTTATGGTACACAGATAGGTGAATTTACTTTTCTGACATGTGTTTGCGTTGAAATCCTAAACATATCCTGTATAAAGAAAAAACAGTTCAGCGACACAACTAACTAGAACATTGACCTAGAATAATTCGCCATTGCTAACTCAAATAGACGGTGTCTATTGACTAGTATAATGTAAAATCTAGTTGCGCATTCAAAGCTTTTGAAGTAATCTGCATATCGTAAGATACAAAACATCTGAACAACATTCGTTATCAAACTATTTAAGAAACATTCTAATTGCTATTAAATGTGTTGCTTAGTTTGATAAAATGAGAAAACTAGTTCAGCTGTTTTACTATAGTGTAGATAAGTTTTCTATTATATGTCACATTAGTATCATTAAGCATAATATTCACATTTTAAAAATTGAAAGCTATTCATGCTTTTGCTGCACTGCGTGGATTATCGTTACACATATAAATCTCTAAAAGAATGGCCATGCTCTCTTAGAACTGTATTTAAGTTGAAACCCGGGTAGTTTTACTAATGACCGTCCCAAGGCGGTCGTTCTTTGCAGTGTTTTATTTGTGAAATGGATTTGATCAGCCACCAAGTTTGCTAAATGTGTTACAGAAGGCCAGGACAAGCTTCCGAAGTTACATTGGTTACCTACACTTCATAAAAGACCATGCAAAGCACGATTGATTGCAAACTCAAGCTCTTGGTTCACCTCTGAACATTCCAAATTATTAACTCCATGTCTTACTGTCATAAAAAGCATGTGATTACATATTGCGACAAAGTCGTTGAAAGATAAGGGAGAGATCTGTAATGGTCTATTAAAAATTCTAATGAGATTTTTAAAAAAATGAACTAATAATCTTAATGATTTAATTGAATGAATTTTTATAGAGAAGATTCCCACTATCTTACATGTAATGTAAGAAATGTTTTTTTTATTATTATTATAAGTATTATTTCTGACGTTAAAATTATACATTATGGCAATGTCAGACATTGTGTGAAGCTTTCGTTTTGACAACATTTAGATAAAAGTATATACTATGTTGTTTAGACAACCCTTGTGGCTGCTCTGTTCTTGTGTTGTTATGAAAGAGACTGTGTGTGTCCCTTTCCGTTGAAAACCAATCTGAAATCATTGAAGCCTTCATCTCGACTTCTAGATATTAGGATGATTTATTAACTATTGGCAGTCCCTATTTCGATGGTTTAATCACTAAAATTTACCCCCACCGAATTTTAGTTAAATAATGCAAAGTCTTCTGATACCGAGGCCCGGTTTATTTATTTACATAAATCTATTGTAGATCGGATTGTTGCCTGCACAGTGTATGACAAATCCGATGATTTTGATTTTCAGATTGTGTATTTCTCTTTCTGTGATGATGATGTTCCTCATGCGGCACCCTATGGCGTTTATATTTCGCAATAAAATCGATTTGCCAGGATGTCAAATCATATAACTTATTTCAACACTCGTAATAAATTCTAACTTCAAAACTTTTTAATCGGTATCATACACTACGCAAAGCTTTTTTTAAGTTTTATGGACGTCATTCCGATTTAGTTGCAAAATCCAATGTTGGAGATGTTGCACTGACGAGTGAAGAGGCCCTCGTGCGGACTGAACAAATCATTTGTCTAAATCGCGGCGGAAGTAAGGGCGATGATTGTGGCCACGTAAAATCGTTTAAGCCCCCCCCCCCCCCTCCAGGGGAATTCGTTTCACTGACCGTGCTAATGCGATTCTTCTTTCGCGGTTTATTTTGTTATGTATTGTCTTTGAGTGTTGGTATCGTTTATATTATTTTGATTTGGTTAGCCAATTGGGAAAGCAAATGTCCACTTGGCTTTCGCTAGTGATGTTTCCATTAGGGTCTTTCGTTCCCTTTAGTGTCTCTGATGGGAGCTGTTGGTTAATTGCATCGATTCCTGATCACTGCCTTCACTTCTATTATAAATCTCTTCTGCAAGAAGGTGTATCCGAACCCGACATCTATGGTGACTTAGTATATAAATTTAAAAGAATATGTACACGCAATGACTCGGTGCAGCACAAATATAATACGATAGTCTACATGCACGGTTCGTAGTTAACGCAATCACGATCTCTCTTCAATTTCACATCGGTGGGTCAGGCCTCAGATTCAATGACGGTTTTAGCGTAAAAGCTTACTTAGAATTAAAATTTATTTTTATGTAATTTTTGTTGGTACCTGATGCTCTGTCTCTGGTCGGGTCTATCAGAATCTGACGGGTTTTTTTTTGCTCCAGTACTTCAATTATATCTTGCCGTCGAATCCTCAACATACTTTCATCATTTTGGTTGTTTGATTTTTATGTTCTCGGAGATTGTGCACTTATGATGTGGGATGCCTTCATGCGGACTGAACACATTATTTGTCCAAATCGCGACGGAAGTACGGGCGAGGATTGCAGCCACATAAAATCGATTTAAGGTCCCCCACCCCAAAGTAAAGTACTTTTTATTGACCTTTCAAATGCGGTTCTTCTGTCCCGGTTTATTTTTGTTATAGTTGGTCTTTGAAAGTATGTCGTTTACATCACGAAAACACTTCTATACAATTTTAACCGCCTCGAATCGCAGATTTATACAGTAAATCTTTGGTTTACAGGGGTAAACCATATTTTTCTTATTTTTGCTCTAACATATAGGTTTTGGATACTCGTTAGAATGGCCTCGATAAGCCGTTTCTTACGTGTACCCACAATCTATATTTGAGTAGAAATAAGAAAAACAAACACAATTTTTCATCTTAAAATTTTCGATTTTTCGGCCGTTTTGTTTACCATGTATTTATATAAGCGTGGTTTATTGTTTTTGAAATATTTCAAATGATTTTACTTTACATGAAAATAAAACTTCGAATCAATATAACGCTTTCCAAGTGCGATATTCTGGTTTTTACATTTTTTGTTTTGTTTTGAAAAATAGACTTTTGTTTCTGGTAGACAAATGCATCGGTTTTCTTACGAGCACTAACAATTGTTGATTTAGAGCAGAAATAAGAGGAACAATTTGTTAACACAAAGGCTTATAAATCCCACTTTGTTGCTCTATATAAAGTGGAATTTACAAGGTATCTATTACTTAAACATAAACATGATTATGTTTGTTATGTACATGTATAATGGGTTTGCTGTCTTTTTTATACTAACGTCTAAGCGGTGAGGGCAAAAATGATAGTTTTGACGCTTCGCGGCATGTTTTGCCTTTTAAAGGGAGAGCTTGGTAGTCCAGAGGAACGAAAAATGTTTGGCAGAATCTCATATGTTAAAGAACTATAATAAAGACTTTTACTCCCAGCAATGTTTATGTGTGATTCGGGCAGAGCAGCTGCTGCTCAATAGCCGCAAAATGTTCATTGCACATTGAACTGCCCATTACGACAACACACCTGTGCGACATAGTGCATTTTTAACATCTCGAATATTGCGATTTTTCTGATGAAAATCAATGAATGATATTTTCCATAATTTAATATACTGCAAACATATGTTGTAGGTGCTCGCTAGAACCGCCTCGTTGAGTCGATTTTATCGAGTTCCCACAACCTATGACTTAGAGCAGAAATAAGAGAAATAAGGTATATTCTTGTAAATCCCAGTTTTCTCTGTATACAATGGGGTTAAGGGGGTCTTCGTTATACTGATTTGTGACATGATTTGTAAACAATGCAGGATTCGTGATAAAAATAGCGGGGCTTGAAGAAATAGATTGGGCTGCATGATGCTTTCACGCAGAGCTGAAACCGACCACACATGAGTACTGGTAAACTGCTTAGAAGTTCTAAGCACGCCCAGGAAAAGCGGTGCGAGTTGGACAGTCCATGCATATAAACCCTATTGGTGTCATTGGTCGTCAGAGCTTGAGATGTCATTTCATCTCAATGTCGGGTAAACGTCCTACAAAATTGGGAGCCACGATTCCAAAATGACTTTTTCAGTGTTAACGGAAATGTGAAAACTCAAACCAAACAAATAAACAAAACATCTGCTCAAAACTTAGATTCCTGTCTAAGACATAACAATTCTATCGTTTGCCCATTTGAATTGAAGTTTAATGTCCCCGTCAACACAGTTTTGGTCATTTTGGAGGCGTTACTTCCAATTTAGTGATACGTTTACCCAATATCAAGATGAAATGACACCTCATATCCTGTCGCCCAGTAAAAATGCATGGACGGTTTGACTCGTACCACTTTGCCTGGACAGATTAGTCTTTCTAAGTGGTTTATCAGTACTCGTGTGAGGCTGCTTCAAGCTCTGCAAGCCGTATCTTTTTCTCTAAGCCTCTATGGGCAGGGCGTTATTATAATTCAGTTTGATGTGTAAGTTGTTGCTGCAAGTATATGCACACAATAAGCTGAATAAGCATATTGTCATTGAAAAGAGGACAAAATATTATATTATTCTTCAAGCAGACACACATCGTTGAATCAGTGTGTGTGTGTGTGTTTTAGGTTTACATCCCACCAACAACTAAGTTCATACGGAAACGGGACCTCGGTTTAAAGACCAATCAGCATTACGAAAACACTCTTATACAAATAAATTATAAACTTTACTGCCGAAAAGATGAAAAATTCTAAGATTTATTTCTGCGCAAAATTTAGACAGAGTCACAATCTATATTTTAGAAATGTGAAAAAAGTTTTACCCATGTAAACCCCATCTTACAACAGAAAAACTTGGGTTTAAGGGGGTCAAATTATATAGGCGTGTTTTCCTGATGGAAAGTCTTTAGAAGCTCCGGATTGATCCTGCGATCCTTGGCTTATCAGGTTAGTAGCATAGCCACTATTCCACAGATTTTGTTTGTATTGCAGTTTATCATATGACGTCGCGTCTGAGAGTGTAATAACGCCATGTATTATTTTCGATAATCCACTAGTGGATTAAATATGCAAATTAGCTAGATACGCCCCGTAACTTCACATGTACGACGTCCTTAACGACGTCGGGTTTATTAATGGCGAAATATGGATTTTTTTGTAAACAATTTTGAATAAAATGCGTTTTAAATGTCATATGATAATTAGAATCTTGCATTCGTGCTCATGTATTATTTAATTTATTAAACTCGTTGAGGAAAAGGGATAAAATTCTCGGTAAAGCCTCGCATTTTATCCCTTTTCCTCATCTCGTTTAATAAATTCAATAATACATGAACACTCATGTAAGATCCTCTTTATCAACAATTTATTAAACTCGTTGAGGAAAAGGGATAAAATGCTCGGCAAAGCCTCGCATTTCATCCCTTTTCCTCATCTCGTTTCATAAATTCAATAATACATGGACACTGATCTGATCCTCTATTTTTGAGGCGGTCAGTTACTTAACCACACTTTTCCTTGGCAAGCTTATACGTAAGGGGATTACCACTACACTGCACATTCTTTCGCCAGAAACCGACAACTGACCTTGAATCAGCGGAAGGGAGATAATGACCGTAGAAAAGGATTTCATGATCAATCTCCACGAAAGTTGCCGATCCGGTTAGCTATCGAACCCGCGTCCTCCTGATCACCAGTCAGACGCGCATCCGACTGAGCAACCGAGGCCAACACTATTCTACAGAGGCTTCTACATACATCGTTGAATCAGCGTTGAATCATAGCTGAAAACGCTGTTTCAACATATTCAAATGTCTGTCAACTTTGACACATCATATTTGCTTGCACTGGAAGTTGTGTATGAACCCAGTGGGGCAACACCGTTGAAATCAAAATCAAGCTCACCGTTGTACAATTCTTGTGTGTCATCTGCTGTTATTGCAAATAAAACATAATAGCTAACTTCATTCCAATGCAACAGTGCAAGTTGTAATAGCTAACTTCATTCCAATGCAACAGTGCAAGTTGTAATATAAATTTAATTGGGTGTACAATTCCCAATTGGTTTGGTACATCAATACCTTGAACCAGCTGATGAGCCTAAAACTGCTTCAGATGTTATCTGTAATAGCCTGTGTCCAGGGCCTAATAAAACTTCATCAATGTCAGATTTTATAGACTTTTCTCAAACTATCATAGATGAATGAAAATTCATCAAGCTCTCCCTTTGAAATCTTATATGTTTAACGATAAGTACCTGTTGCTGATTGAATTCCATTTCTAGCGGATGGTACAATTTTCTCTGTGGTGGAAAGACTTGAAAAGATAATACAGGCGTGTTTAGCTTGTGATTTTGGTCACTGTCATGGGTTTTCCTGAAACATTAAGCAAGAAATGGATATAAAGCTACATGTAGCTAAACTTGGCATCTGACTTGGCATTTCTCTTACCTTTTTAATGCAATGAACATTACTCTACCATACGGCATGCCATCATATATAGTTTAGAAATCAAGATACTGGTAATATGTGACATGCATTTACTGGGCGTTATATCGAACGAGGTGGAAAATTGTATGATGCGGTATGATAAATATGTAAATACAACGCTTTTTCCATTATATAAACCGAGCTTTTAATTTGTGCTATGACTAAAATAAAACATAAGATGAAAACGATGGGCTTACAGTCAATCTTTGTCTTTGCATGTGTGTGATGTTGAGATCGTTTTATTTTGGATATCCATTTGACCTTTTTTGGGAAGAGCCTGTCCTTAAGGCATCATGCTTGTGTTGTTATAATTGCGAGTTGATTGACGTTTGTGCTTCTTTCCCCTCGGGTTCTTGAAAAACAGGTGTAAGGTAAATGTATCGATTTCTGATACTTACTGTTACTGCTAATTAGATGTGATTAAAAATGAAGAATAGGGGTTTGTCTCATGATTTGTTTTACATAATCACATGTGACTGTATAGAAAGAACAATATTGTCAGTCTAATTCCATATGCAGCCGGACAGGCTGATGGGAGTCGTGACCCAATTTTGAAAAAGAAAAAAAACAACAAAAGTCATTCTTCAATACAAAAAAATGGTACGACAAACTACATGCATTGTAGTTAACCAAATCACGGTTGATAACTGTGCTGACCTCCTTAATTGCCCGCCGGCAAGGCCCGTCTAAGACTCTATGACCACTCCGGCCTACACACTTACTGACTGTTCTAAAATGGGTCTTCCGTTATGGTGGATTATTGTTTTATCAGTTACCTCCTATATATATTGCATTGTAACGCACTGACCTGATAAAGGTATGCTATCTCAGGACAAGTTAGCTTTATCAGGTCAACGTGACATTGCATTTTTATGAATGAACCGGGCTACTAGAAAAAAATGGCAAAAATGTGATAATTACCGGACAAAATGGAAAAACTACTTCACAAAAATATGATATGAAACAATATATTGATCTGCGGATTGTTCGGACGCACTGAGGGCCATCGATAACTGATCGTAAATTGCTAATTTAAGAGTGTGCAACGGGGTACATTGATAAAAAGAATACCAGATTCGTGTCATTTGATATCAAGTTTATCAGGCGATTCTACAAGCATTCTCGAAGCCTTGACTGATAAAGTTTATATCATAAGACACACACCTGGTATTCTTTATATAGTTCGTCTTTGCAAGTATGTATTGCTGTTATCTGATTATTTTGGATAGCCGTTTGTCCATTTAAAGGGACAGTAAGTAAAAAATCTCTTGGATTTCGCTTGTGGTGTTTTCCTAGCGGTGGGACCATATTGGGTTTGTTTGTCTGTCTCTTTTGTGTCTTGGGTTGGTGGTGTGAGGTTACTATAACGATTCCTGAAAATTGCCTTCACTTCTATTTACTTAAAAGTCCCTAAGTCTCTATCTCGCAACGGGCCAACCAATTGTTGGTTTATCTTTAGATCCAGCATTTTAGATAATCATGCTATCCAGTCCTCATCGCTGTATCATTTCTGAATTCGTTTGACTTTTATGTTTTAGGAGATTATATATTATAATGAAAAATTAGAAAAACGTCCTGGTGACTATACGAATAAAAATCAAAAATGGGTTCCTTTAAGAGCAATGAAAACATTCATAAGAAAGAAGATGGGCCATACTACGTAGTTGCGGCTATTAAAGCCTCATCAGTGACCCTGTAATGAACCGGCAAAGAAAGCCAGAGGAAACATACTGCAATTTTGCGAATTTCGAATAGGCAGTCGATTCAAAGACTGATATAAATCAAAATGGGGTCCAAATAATTAAAACCCTGTCTAGAATGAGTCTAAACCAATAATTTATTTCTGATTTCTCAGAATATTCACGATGATCTCAAAGGACCAAAACTAAAATATAAACTGCACTATGTCAAAACCATGAAAGAATCCATGGCGAAGATTGTGGTCACATTAAATGAATTTTCGCCACCTTCCCCACATAAAATTATTTAGAGACTTTTCCAAAATAGAAGTAGAGGCAATGATCAGGAATCGATACAGTTAACCTACAGCTCCCATCAGAGACACCAGAGGGAAAGAAACACAAACATGAAGCAACATACCCAAACGGAAACACCAACAGCGGAAAGCCTAGAGGACATTTACTGTCGCAAAAAATGGCCAAAAGGCTATCCAAAATAAAATAATATAAGTCACACATACACCTAAAGACAAACCATAACAAAAATAATCAACATAGAAGAACCGCCTCGGAACGGCCAGCGGAAACGAACTTCACCGGGGGCTTAAATCGATTACTCGGCCACAATCCTCGCCCTAACTTCCGTCGCGGTTGAGACAAATAATTTGTTCAGTCCGCATGATTGCCTCCTATCTCATCAGTGCAAAATCTCCGTGAACACAAAAATCAAACAACCACAGAGATGAAACAACGGTGAGACTCGACAGCAAGAAACAACAGAAATGCTGGAGCAAAAGAAAACCACAAGGTTGGACTCCAATGGGCCCGACCAGAGACAGAGCATCAGGTACCAACCGACCATAAGCCTTTTCGTTGGAACCGCCATAGAATCTTAGGCCTGACCCACTCGCGTGCCATTGAAGAGGGAAGCAAAGTTGCCAACCGTGATTGGGTTAACAACCATGCATGCAGTCTGTCGTATAACGTTTATGTTGTACCCAATCTTTTTATACCGAAGAATGAGTTTACAAAATTGGGTGCTGCAGTTATTGCGGTTGTAATTTTTTCTAAATGTATGGCGGTACTTCCGTTGTAATTTATTAACGTTTTTTTGTCTTTGCGAGTATGTACTGCCAATATGTTTTGTTTTGTATAGCCAATTGGTTATTTTGTTAGAAAGATAATGTCCTTTTGGTCTTCCCTTGTAGCATTTTATGTTAAAGCTGGGTCCGGTTTGTGCCCTGGCTTGGAGATGTATAATGACTGTCTCGATTCCTGATAATTTATTCAGTTCTTTTTTATGATGCTAGTAATGACTTACGGTACAGCAACTGTATCAGGTAGAATACCGGCTAAAGTTTTATACAGCGTCACAGTATACATCGTCGGAGCCAAATCTGAAAAAAAGGAAATCTAAATTAGGGACAACAAAAGGTTTTTGCGCGATCATAGCACTGTCGCAAACGGTTCAACCCCCAATCAATAATCAATTTGGACAATACACTGCAAAAAAGACTTGATGTCTTTGGTGTCTTTGATGGGTGGAGTAAGTTAATTGTATCGATTCCTGATCTTTGTTTTACTTCTACTTTGATTTGCTTAATTCCCTGAATAGAAGTGAAGACAATGAGCAGGAAGCGATACAATTAAGCCACAGCTACAATCAGAGACACCAAAGGCAAAGAAACACAAACATGAACTAACTTGACCCCAATGGAAACACCAATAGCGAAAAGCCAAGCGGACATATACTTTCCCCTAAACCTATCCAATTTAAACGTTTTAAGGAAAGCAAACAAAGAATTGTTAAAAAAAACACACTTAAAAAACAAAAAAAAAAAAAAAAAAAAAAACAAATAAAGGTTACAAAGTAAAAGTAAAACAAAGATCAGGAATTGATACAATTAACTTACTCCACCCATAAAAGACACCAAGGGAAAGAAATACAAACATTAAGCGACCAGACCATAATGGAAACCTAAACAAAGGAAGGCCATAAGGACAGTTACTTTCCCACAAAATGGCCATATGGCCATCCAAAACCAAAAGACACAAGTGATACACACAGTAAGTAACAAACAACAGCATAAATAAATCGCCACAGAAGAGCCGCCTTGGAACGGTCAGTGGAAGATTTCCACTGGGGGGCTACGCAAAAGCAAACAAATGCTTAAGCGTATAACTTTGGAATAGAAGGCCACGAAGACACTTTAGTTAATCGTTCACATGATTTCAAGATATCACAGAGCTTTTGAAAGATATGTGGATAACTGACAGTCTTTTTTTTCATGAACAACAGCCGTTACGCTTAGATCGATGGACACCTAGACTACATTCTAGCAAAGTTTGACTGAAACTTTCTTTAGAGGTTAGGCGAGTTTGTTATTTAAAAATTATTCAATATTTAAGTCTACCAGGCATTTGTCTTCATTAGAGAAAAATACTTTGGTAGATGGCAACCATCCTCTGAAATTTGAATGGAATTGAATTAAAGGCATAGGAGCCATCATTAAAAATATTTCAACTTTGAGCTTTGGCAGCCATCATGTTCATCCGAGCAAAACTCTTCAACGGGTTTTGTAATGGTTGGCCTAAGCATTAAGCCGCTGAAGTTTGGATGAAATTGGACCAAGCATACAAGAGTAATTAACATTTGCAGTTCTTTTATCCTACACCCATCGTGGTCATTAGGGCTAAGGTATTTTGGCTGTTTCGGAGCTAAGATTTGTGGCCGTTTCCGTAACAGGTAACCTAAGAAATAACCCTGTGGAGTTCTGTTCATCAGAACAGATTGAATTTTAGCTTATTTGATAGACCTAAGGTGAGAGCTTGCATTAAAAGCAATTGTTGATGTTTTTTCAATATAAAGCACTGGCGGCCAGCTTGCTCATCGATGCCAAACAGAAGTGGAGACAATGATCAGGAATCGATACAATCAACCCACAGCTCCCATAGAGACACCGAAGGGAAAGAAACACAAACATGAAACAAGAGACCTAATGAAACCACCAATAGCGGAAAGCCAATCGGACAGTTACTTTCCCACAAAATGGCCAATAAGCTATCCAAAATAAAATAATATAAGCGACACAAACACCCAAAGACAAACCATAACAAATATAAACCGCGACAGAAGAACCGCATTGGAACGGTCAGCGGAAGCGAATTCCACCGGGGCTTAAATCGATTTACGTGACCACAATCCTCGCCCTTACTTCCGTCGCGATTTAGACAAATAATTTGTTCAGTCCGCATGAAGGCCTCCTATCTCATCAGTGCAGTATCTCCGCGAACACAAATAATCAAACAACCACAGAGATGAAACAACGGTGAGGACTCGACAGCAAGAAACCACTGAAACGCTGGAGCAAAAGCAAACTAACAGTTAGACTCCGATTGGCCCGACCAGAGATAGAGCATCAGGTACCAACCAACATTACCTTGAACTAGATCTCCCTTATTCTAAATAAGCCTTTAGGCTGGAACCGTCATAGAATCTGAGGCCTGACCCACGGGCGTGCAATTTAAGGTGGAAGCAAAGTTGTCAACCGTGATTGGGTTAACTACCTTGCATGCAGGCTGTCGTATAATATTTATGTTGTACCCAATCTTACTATATCGAAGAATGATTTGACGAAATTGGGTGCTGAAGTCATTGCGGTTATATTTTTTTCTGAATTTATACACTAAGTCACCATAGTATTCGGGTTCCGATAGACCTTGTTGCAGAAAAGATTTAAGTCCAATATTGAAAACCGTTTGGTTGCCATGTTTTGTTATAATTTAAATTTTGCAAGTCTCGCTACTCTGGACATCTGCTTCCGGATGCCCGGGACTTTCATGGAGAGTGGGCCATGTTTTCTGATGTCGGCTCGGTGGGGGACGTCTGTAAGTCCTAGGGTAGGCGTCTTTTACCCGATGCCTCCAGTTGATCTGTCTCATGAGCTGCGTCGGTCGGCGTGTGCTCAGAGTGGGATGTGCTGTGTTTCCCGGGTCTTATCCATCATCCGTTTTGGTTTCAAACCTTTGGGGTTGAGACACACTGATGAAGATTAAATATCAGAAAGGCCTCTGTGTCACTAAATTTGGTATAGTTACGCATTAATTTTAACCATTTTGGTAGAAAGTCACTTATGCAACATTCTTATGAACTTTAAACGAAAAGGGCCTATTGGTATTTTTGTTCTATTTTGATCTTTGCTGGATATTTCGGTGGAGGGTCACTTACTAAATATTCCGATGGAACGGCGCACGTTGCACGACGCACGGCGGACATTGAGCGATTGCATTAGGTCACCATAAGCACCTCTTGCTCAGGTAAGCTAAAATAGCCCTAGAAAAACCTCATTAGTCCCGAAATGAACTCAAATGCGGGATTCGCTTAACCATAGAAAAGCTTGCTAATAAGATTTCCTGTTCAAAAATTTAACAGTATGTCAGCAGGGTTATTGCTGATCTTAAACGGTGACAATCACAACTTGACATGCGACCATGTAAATTTTGTGACGATTCTTTACACCCGATTACTTAATATCTGTGACGAAGTTATAACATGATGAAACCTCGTCATTCATGATTCAACTCGTACGAACGACCTGTTTTGCATGATCATTCTGCACTTTTTTGTTATTTATGCTTAAAAGCGAGTTGGATAATTCAATGAAGCAAATACTGAGAAGATCGTTAGTTTCTGTTTCATAAGGAATTTAAGACGTATATAAACATTGTCTATGAAAACGATATTTTGTTTGGTTGATTTAAGGTTTAACGTCCCCGTCAACACTGTAAAGGTCATTTTGGAAACGGTGCTTCCAATTTTGTGAGACTTTTACCCGACATTGAGATGAAATGACATCTCAAGCCCTGTCACCCAATGAAACCAATAGGGTTTATCAGCATGGACGGTCCTCCTCGCACCGCGGTTCCTGGACAGGCTAAGATCCTCTAAGCGGTTTACCAGTTCTAGTGTGCGGGCCGGATTCAGCTCTGCATGGAAGCATCATGCAGCCCATATATTTCTTCAAGCCCCTTGGACGTAAGGGGTACAGCAACCAACCTCCATAGAGTCGAACATCACGGTGGGTACAACATAGAAGTGAAGACAATGATCTTGAATCAATGCAATTAACCCACAGCTCCCAATCAGAGACACCAAAGGGAAAGAAACGCAAATGTGAAATAACCAGACTCTTTGGAAACATCATTAGCGGAAAGCCAAAAGGAAAGCTACTTTCCCAAAAATAGCCAATTGACTATCCAAAACAAAAGAAAAATGTCCGCGATACACACACTCAAAGACAGACCACAACAAAAATATACTGCAACAGAAGAACCGACTGGGAACGGTCAGTGAGACGAATTCCACTCTTATTTCAAGTTAAGTTTTGTAAGACGGTAAATATGAATCAATTAAAATATTCCACTGCATGAATTACTTTTCTGAACGATATAAACTGGAGTTTGCCAGGTTTTCCATAACTCACATGAGCAGGACGGACATTTGTAATGACCTTGTGGTAAGTACTCTTGTAAAGTGAGCCGGAGCACAACGTTTCCTACAAAGTACATGTGTGCCAAGCGAAGAATCAGATCAGCCTGCGCATCCATATAGTCTGACCGATGACTTCTCTTGCTGCATGAAGGAGCATTTTGTCATTAGCTATCCTCAGAGTGCACAATGAAGACTCTGATCAGAATGCGCAAATGCGGAAGGTGATCTGAGTCTTCGCTAGACGCTCATGTAAATTATAGGAAATACTGTGCCTTGGCTGAAATAGAAAGGGAAGGCAAAACCTATTTTATACAGAGAAAAGCGTTATTTACGAATGTACATATTTTTATTTCACCAGAGCCGAAGGCTCCGGGGGAGCTTATAGTATAGGCATTGGTCCGTCGTCCGTCGTCGTCGTCGTCGTCGTCGTCGTCGTCGTCGTCGTCGTCGTCGTCGTCTGTGTCTGCGTCTGCGTCTGCGTCGTCAACATTTTCAAACAACATCTCCTCTGAAACTACTAGGCCAATTGAAACCAAATTACATGTGGAGCCTCTATGGGAAGGGGGAACAAAAGTTTGTTCGTGAGGACTGGGTCACATGACCAATATGGCCGCTATGCCCATATATGGTAAAAACCTTTAAAAATCTTCTTCTCAAGAACCGAGTGGCTGATGATCTTGAAACTTGGTATGCAGCATCAGGGACTCTGGCCCTACCAAGTTTGTTCAAATGATGACCTTTGGTTGACCTTGACCTGTTTTACGTCAAGGTCAAATTAGGTCAAATAGACATTTGTATGGAAAAATGGCAAAACAGTGGATTTTTCAAATGGTATATTAGCTAGTGGCATCAGAAATGGTATTTACAATCAGCTGAATGGAAGTTTATCAGTTACAAAGGTCAAGGTCATTTACCGACCTTTGTCCAGGATGGCTCAGATTCAGTATTTTTATCTTCTTCTTCACTTAAACTACTTGGCCAATCCGAACCAAATTACATGTGGAGCCTGTATGGAATGAGGGAACGAAAGTTTGTTCGTGGGGACTGGGTCACATGACCAATGTGGCCGCCATGCCCATATATGGTAAAAACCTTTAAAAATCTTCTTCTCAAGAACCGAATAGCCGATGATCTTGAAACTTGGTATGCAGCATCAGGGACTCTGGCCCCACCAAGTTTGTTCAAATGATGACCATTGGTTGACCTTGACCTGTTTTACGTCAAGGTCAAATTTGGTCACTTTGACATTTGTATGGAAAAATAGCAAAACAGTGGATTTTTCTGATTGTATATTAGCTAGTGGCATCAAAAATGGTATTTACAATCAGCTGAATGGAAGTTTGTCAGTTCCAAAGGTCAAGGTCATTTACCGACCTTTGTCCAGGACGGCTCTGATTCAGTATTTTTATCTTCTTCTTCAATTATACTACTTGGCCAATTGAAACCAAATTACATGTGGAGCCTCTATAGAACGAGGGAACGAAAGTTTGTTCGTGAGGACTGGGTCACATGACCAATATGGCCGCCATGCCCATATATGATAAAAACCTTTAAAAATCTTCTTCTCAAGAACCTAACCGCCGATGATCTTGAAACTTGGTATGCAGCATCAGGGACTCTGGCCCTACCAAGTTTGTTCAAATAATGACCTTTGGTTGACCTTGACCTGTTTTACGTCAAGGTCAAATTTAGTCATTTAGACATTTGTATGGAAAAATAGCAAAACAGTGGATTTTTCTGATCATATATTAGCTAGTGGCATCAGAAATGGAATTTTCAATCAGCTGAATGGAGATTTATCAGTTCCAAAGGTCAATGTCATTTACCGACCTTTGTCCAGGATGGCTCAGATTCAGTATTTTTATCTTCTTCTTCACTTAAACTACTTGGCAAATTGAAACCAAATTACATGTGAAGCCTCTATGGAATGAGGGAACGAAAGTTTTTTCATGAGGACTTGGTCACATGACCAATATGGCCGCCATGCCCATATATGGTAAAAAACTTTAAAAATCTTCTTCTCAAGAACTGAATGGCCGATGATCTTGAAACTTGGTATGCAGCATCAGGGACTCTGGCCCTACCAAGTTTGTTCAAATGATGACCTTTGGTTGACCTTGACCTGTTTTATGTCAAGGTCAAATTTGGTCACTTAGACATTTGTATGGAAAAATTGCAAAGTAGTGGATATTTCTGATTGCCTGGTAGGCTGTGACATCAAAAATGATATTTACAGTTAGCTGAATGGAAGTTTATTAATTCCAAAGGTCAAGGTCATTACTGACCTTTGTCTTGGATGGCTCAGATTCAGTATTTTTATCTTTTTCACCAATAAAAGAGCTGTGCTGATTGAAACCAAATTACATGAAAAGCCTCTATGGGGGTGAGGCAATTAAACATTATTCGTGGTATTGTTGTCACATGACCAAGATGGGCACCTTGCCTGTATATGGTATAAACCACATGACCTCTGGTGAGCGTAGTGGCCCATGGGCCTCTTGTTTTCTTTATTTTAATGGAATACGTAATTTTTTATATCTTATAAGAGCAGCCTCTAGGACGTTGCTCTAACGAGCAATATTTGTCGCAAAAATAAGTAAACATTTCACGAATATTAAATTAAATAAGACAGTTCAACATACCTGTTTTATCGCCTATGAGTAAAGAAAGCTTTGCTTCCGTAGAAGGTTCCGACTCCCCTGATGCCGAAGGTGAGGGAAATTCAATTTTTAGCTGTCTCTTACTGACTGTGCTTGCTTCCAAAACTGAAATATTAATTAATGATGATAAAATATAGGTTTGTGTTTGAACGGCAATATAATGAATTTACAGGAGAATAAACGTTATGTTATTTATTTGCCTAAAGGTCATTTCGTATTCAAAACAACAACAACAAAAAAAAAACTTACATGGGTGTAAGCAATAATTTGAAGTATCCGGCCCGAGAATCACTGTCCAGCATCAGGAGGCTTACCGAGTGATGCAGGCAGTGATCCCGAGTTGCTGATTTTTCTTTCTTGAGTAGGATAACTCGGGTGGAAGAATATCTGTTGTGCAAGATCATATCAAATTTCGTTAATATTAAGAAGCGATTCAAATGATCTTGCACCAAGCACATGTGTAACAATAAGGTATGCCTAACTGGAGCTACAGGACCAAAAGTCCTAAAAACTAAAGAACGGGTTACAAAAGCCATTGCAAATGTTTATTGGTGTTTGGTTAAATCGCGACGGAAGTAAGGGTGACGATTGCGGTTGCATGAAGTCGATTTAAACCCCACAGTGACCGTGTCAAGGCTGTTTTTTAAGTGTGTGTAATGTTTACATTTGTGTTTTTGGATAGCCAGTTGGCCATTTTGGGGGAAAGTAACTGTCATATCGGCTTTCCACCATTGCTGTTTCCATTACAGTCTAGTTATTTCATGTTTTTGCATCGTTCCCTTTCGCGTCCCTGGTGGGAGCTGTTGGCTAATTGTATCGATTCCTGATCATTCCCTTCGCTTCTATGTTTCATTTAGATGCTTTACTGCCATACAAGGAGCGTCACACCGAATCGGTGCTAATAATTATCGGCAATCCCAGAACTAAGCGGTAAAGATTGCTTTTGAGAACAAACAAAAACGCGCAAATACATGTTAAGAGTCAAGATTTTTGGGCCAGACTTGTTAGATTTGACCAACTATGTCGCAACTCGCAATTTTTAGGATAAAGGCGAGTGTGAGTAAAAATCGTTAAGGAAACGGCCAGGAGCTGATGGAATCAAATCCCAAAGCCCGTCTTAATTATGACAAGGGAAAGAAGTCGAAACTTGAAGTTACGGCAGTAAACAATACGGACAGGTGGGAAACCGGGCCATCAGCTTTTTGCCAAACAGGTGGTGACTCAGATGATCCAAACATAACTACAAAGGTAAAACATAAATGATGGGGGGTAGAATCAGAATCACCAAGCTGAAAAAATAAAACCATAAAACAGGAAGGGGCTACAGCACAAAAGTACCAACTTGGTACGGTGAGTTAAACTTACCCGTGGGTTTAAGTATACTCTCCGAGACCCAACCATCACCCTCACAGGAGAAGTAATTCCACAAGAGATGTAAACAGCAATAAAATAAAATACATAGCGCCTTTAATAATAAAATATAATTTGTGAGCCTTAGATAATTTTATAGGGACGAGCTTAAGCGAGCCCCTATTAAACTCTCGACGCAAACCGATCGATTATAGTTTATTATTAAATACCTTAACGGGTGTAGTTAGTTTATACCGCAACCAATTAATTATACGGTTTTGCAATGTCTTAGTAAAACTACACCAGACATTGTGGCTTGTTAAACGACATCCAGTGCCTTTACGTGCACAGATAGCATAACGTGACGTCAATGAGCCATAGAGACGTCAGAAACATATGACAGCTCGAATATAAGTTTCTTGGCGCTTAACATTCTGTACGAGAAATCCAAAATGAATTGTTTATTTTAGCTTTGGAAATTATTTTCGATGTTAAAACGCAACCCCAGTAGCAGTGCACAATTATTCAAACAGACGATTTAAATCAGGAGAGCCTTAAAAGGTAGGAATCTAGCAACAGTTTCTGAAAATGTGTTTAAATAAATATAGCAAAGATAATAACATGCAGTTAGATTGTTGTTCCGGGTATAAAGGGATGCACGTTTTCGTTTACACTTGCGAAGTAGGTACCTAAAAGTAGGCCCAATCTATAAACGGTTATCAAGATATGTTATAGGTAAAGAGGTATCGCAGTCTAACATTTGGTTTTCTTTTGCTCCACAATTACAATTATGGTTCCTTGCCCTTGCGTCCTCATCGTTGTTTCATGTATGTTGTTGTTTGAATTTTGTGTTCTCGGAGATGTTGTTCTGGTGAGTTTGGAGGCCTTCCTGCGGAATGAACAAAACAAATTATTTGTCTAAATTGCGACGGAAGTTAGGGCAAGGCCTGCGGACGCGTAAAATCAATTTTACCTCTCCCAAACACACATGGGATTCGTTTGACTGACCGCTCCAAATCGGTTCGTCTGTCGCAATTTAATTTTGTTATAGTGTGTCACATGTTTGTATCGCTTATATTTTCTGTTGTTGTTTAGGATAACCAATTGGCAATTTTGTGGAAAAGTAAGAGTCATTTTGCCTTTCCGCTATTGACGTTTCTAGTTGTTGTACGTTTGTATTTCTTTCCCTTTGGTGTCTCTGATGGGAGTTGATGTTTAATTATATAAATTCCTGATCATTGCCTTCACTTCTATTGTAGGTCTCTACCGATAATAGCTTGCATTTTTACGGCACTCTTTATAAAAAAAATAGAAGTGAAGGCAATGATCAGGTTACTAGAATGGATGATTGCGGTATAAATAACGAAATAAAAGGAAATGTAATTGGAAACATACGACACTTTGATGCTGCTTTAGAAGAATGGTTACACTTTCAGGGAAGGCAACTCCCGAAATTTTTTTTCTCTCCCATGTCAATAGGGGTCAGCTCTTATAGGCAAGACTATGCTCCTGGTGAGCAGAGAGCAAATTCTTTACTTTAAGGGTAACCCCCTTTTTCAGCCGGACAGGGCTTAAAGAAAAGCGAACAGGAAGTCAAGAAAGTTGTCAGGTGTTCCTATTCCACTTTAAGCTAAAAACTTACATTTAGAATCAAGAAAGCACACAGCAATAACAACACTTGCAAACTTTAGATA
Organism: Lucinisca nassula; assembly: GCA_963580285.1. Classification (NCBI taxonomy): domain Eukaryota; kingdom Metazoa; phylum Mollusca; class Bivalvia; order Lucinida; family Lucinidae; genus Lucinisca; species Lucinisca nassula. The sequence continues at coordinate 43,099,220 of OY757027.1, read as the reverse complement.
TGAAAATAAAAAATTGTAGAGGTTTCCATTTAATTAGCTCTGGCTGTCATCCTGTTCATTGGAGTGAAACTGTTAAGCTATTCTGGTACAGAACCACCTAGGCATATTTATGTAAAGTTTAAATGCAATATACCCAAAAGTATATTTCGAAAGAAATTGTTGTCGTAGTACAAGCGTTTCACCAACTCCATAAGGGCCATACATCCAGCGATCCTGTGATTTTTTTAATGAAACTGGTCTAAGGGTATAAAAAGAGCTTATAACATTTCATTTCCATTTTCGTGCTGTAGGCCATTTTGATCATTGAAGCGCCATTGGTTTAGCTTTAAGTAGATTTGTTTGATTGTTTGTATTGGGGTTTAACGGCCCAGTTAACACTATTTAAGGTCTTTTTGAGCCGGGCAGTTTACCGATCCATACTTTCCTTGGCAAGCTTATACGTAAGCGGTTAACCAGTACAGTGCACATTCTTTCGCCAGAAACTGACAACTACAATTCTTGAATCAGCGGAAGGGAGAGAATGACCGTAGAAAAGATTTCATGATCAATCTCCACGAAAGAATGTTGCTGACCCCGGCAGGTATCGACCCCGCGCCCTCCTGATATCAGTCAGACGCGCATCCGACTTAGCTACCGAGACCGGCAGCTTTTAGTATAGCACATAAATAAATTGACCAAAGGGTTTAGAACATTTAAAAACAGAAGTTAAAGCAATGAGTTGTAGTGTTTAAACACATTTTTACCGGAAACCCCAACACGAGTAATTGACAAACAGTGCCGGCCTAGATCAGACGCCGCAGAACGCGGCGTCTGATGAGACATTCATTGTTTGCAAAACGTTCATCCATTTTCAAAATTAATTTGAAGAAAACACAACCTGACACCCATAAATTTTGAAATGGACTGCTGCTATATATAAGAAGGAATATTCCATTTGGTACAAAAAAGGTAAAAGCAGCTTTGACGCCGCACTACGGAAGACTCTCGACGAATGATGTACAGTGGGCAAGGAAAACTAATCGGGCTCTATAGCATATATCCAAATGCTTGTTTTTGTGTTTGTTTTCAGCATGGCTAGAATTTGATCACTCTTATTGTTTTTATTTAATTCAAATAAATAATAAATCGTAAGAACACGCCATTAGACAGTTCTAACGAGTATCCTGCATTTATACGTTGTAAAAAGCCACCCAACCTCTGGCATTCATCAGAGTGCGGGTTTTATCCACGGAAAATAGAAAATATACAAGGGGAATCGATGAGGCCTAATTGGCAGGAACTAGCTAGTCTGGCTCAGCAAAGAACAAACAACAAAACTGTACGCTCTACGGTTTCAGTTCTGTGCTGGTCCTTGTTTTCGAAGGATTACTCCCATTTTAGAACGTGTAACTTTTTCAACTGCCTCATGAGATTCGTTCCGAATGTACGTATTTGTTCCAAACCTCTATGTTCTATCAAATGGGACTGCAAACATCATGTTTAATACACATTCCTTGTTTACAAACACGGTGCAAGACACACCCTTGCATCCAAATGTTAATGGGGATGAAAACGAGCATAGTTCTACTGGCACTCGACCAATTGTATTTCGCCAGTCATGTCACCACTCATCCGGCCTATCTATTGAGCCACACGATAAACTTGATACAAACCATAGGCATGTCACAGGGTATAGGCATTAATGTCATGGTTACTTCCATAAAACCATATGGGCCCCGTCAAGCGATTTTAGTACTTTTCGCCTATGCGAGCAGCGAAGGTTCAGGCGAGCCTGCGCATCCGCGCAGTCTCGCCAGAACCTTCGCTGCTCGCTCATAAAAGCAGTGAATCAAGAGGAACCTTCAGACAGAAAGCCATGTCCCTGACCCCTCTGAATGGCTGGGCATGCGCAGTTAAAATTTGTCATGACGGAATGCTCGAAGACACAAATTCGCTTGGCGGGGCTCATATAGAAATAGGTGCCCAGGAAAAGTCACATTCAAAGATTACAATCTAACAATGGAAAAGCCACATTCAAAGATTACAATCTAACAATGGCACAAAGAGGAAGAGTAACTAACGATGATGAAAAGGAAATGAAAAAAAAAACTTTGTAATTTTCAACAAATTAAAAGTGCCGTCGATACAATTAAGAAAATGATTTCATAGGTTTAAGATATCGATAGCCCTGTTTAGGAAGCTTAACGATAAGATTATCAAAATCGTCAACCTGAGATGACAGTCTAGCGAAACTATTAAGTTGAGAAATACATACTCGATATGAAGGAGAACGGGAAACATCGCCGTTTTCTTCAATGCCAACCACGGGCTTAGCCGTGATATGATAATAATGATTGTAAACAATACACGTCTTAATGGTAGAGGTATATCATATGTATTCGGCCTACTGTTATGAATAGATATAATGTAGTCCTCAGATAACAGCAACATTTTAGCAGTTTTATTGGCCAGGAACTTCTGATTCCCCTGCTTCATATGTTAAACGAACAGTTTAGGTTAAAGGCATCTATTCTGCAACAGTAAGACACACTGTGTGTTCATAATTGTTTTATTGCCCCCTGTGATATCCTGTCTGTAGCAGATCAAAGGCATCCCTTAATAGGGTGATTAGTAGCTCTTGTTGAATCCCCTGCATGAGGCACTTATGGGGAAAATCAATAATGTACACTCTAGTCAACCTTTAGTAAACAATTGATTTTACTCAAGGTGGCCCCTTACCCGCTGAGGACAGAGGGAATCTCTTCAGTCAGCATACATAATATTATGTAATGAAATGATAGTCCTCAATAATCAAGAATAAATGCCTTTAAGGAGGAAGAATCCACTTTCCCAAAATAGAAGTGAATGCAATGACCAGGAATCGATATAACTAGCCCACAGCTCCTATAAGAGGCAACAAAAGAAAAGAAACACAAACAGGAAATAACTAGACCCTATTGGAAACATTAATAGCCGGAAGACAAAAGTACAGTAAATTTCCCACAAAATGGCCAATTGGCTATCCAAAACAAAAATACAAGTGTTATGCACATTCAAAGAGAAACCAGAACAAATATAAACGGCGACAGAAGAACCGCTTTGGAGCAGTCAGGGTAACGGATTCCAGTAGGAATGGGGGTATCGCTTTTACGCGGCCGCAATTATCGCCTTTAGCTCCGTCGCGATTTAGACATATAATATGTTCAGTCCGAATGAAGGCGTCAAAACTCATCAGTGCATTACCTCCCGAGAGCCCCCCCCCCCCCCCAAAAAAAAATAAAATAAAAATAATAAAAAATAACATGAAACTACGGTGACACTACCAGTAAGACTCCGATGGTCCCGACCAGAGACTAAGCATCAGGCACCAACATTGCACCAACATTGCATAAAAATAAATTCTCTCTAATTCTCAGTAAGCCTTTACGCTGGAACGGTAATAGAACCTGAGATCTGACCTACCGGCGTGTAATTAAACAGGGAAGCAAAGTTGTAACAACGCAAAGCCTTTTCAAAATTTTATAGACGTCGTTCTAATTTAATTTTAAAATTTAATATTAATACCTCCCGAGAGCCCCCCCCCCCCCCAAAAAAAAAAAAAAATAAAAAAAAATAAAAAAATAAAAATAATAAAAAATAACATGAAACTACGGTGACACTACCAGTAAGACTCCGATGGGCCCGAAAAGAGACTAAGCATCAGGCACCAACATTGCACCAACATTGCATAAAAATAAATTCTCTCTAATTCTCAGTAAACCTTTACGCTGGAACGGTAATAGAACCTGAGATCTGACCTACCGGCTTGCAATTAAACAGGGAAGCAAAGTTGTAACAACGCAAAGCCTTTTCAAAATTTTATAGACGTCGTTCTGATTTAATTTTAAAATTTAATATTGAACTTAAATCTCTTCTGCAACAAGGTCTGTCGGAATCCGAATTATATGTTTGCTTAGTATATAAATTCAGAAAAAATATATAACCGCACTGACTTCATCACCCTATTTCGTAAACTCCTTCTTCGATATAAAAATATTGGGTACAGCACAAATGCTATACGACAGACTGCATGCATGGTATTAAACCCAGTCACGGCTGACAACTTTGCTTCCCTCTTTGATTGCACGCCGGTGGGTCAGGCCTAAGATTCTATAACGGTTCCAGCGTAACGGCTTACGGAGAATCTGATATCTAATTCTGTGTAATGATTGTTTGTGCCTGATGCTCTGTCTCTGGTCGAGCCCATCGGAGTCTAACTGTTGGTTTTCTTTTGCTCCAGCATTTCAGTGTTTTCTTGCTGTCGAGTGATCACCGTTGTTTCATGTCTGTGGTTGTTTGTTTTTTTTGTATTCAATGAGATGTTGCATTGATGAGTTAGGAGGTCATTATGCGGACTGAACAAATGATTTGTCTAAATCGCGACGGAAGTAAGCGAGAGGATTGTGGCCGCGTAAAATCGATTTAAGGCCCCCAGTGAAATTCGTTTCACTGATCGTTACTAGACGGTTCTTCTTTCGCGGTTTAGTTTTGTTATGATTTGCCTTTCAGCGTTTGTATCGCTTATACTATTGTGTTTTGGATAGCCAGTTGGTCATTTTGTGGGAAAGTAACTGTCCTTTTGTCTTACCGCTATTGATATTTCCATAATGGTTTGTTGTTTCATATTTGTGTTTCGTTCCCTTTCATGTCTCTGATGGTAGCTGTTGGTTCATTGTATCGATTCCTGACCATTGCCTTCACTTTTTTTTGTCAACCGTGATTGCATTAATTACCATGTATGCAGTTTGTCGTATAACATTTATGTTGTATCCAACCTTTATATATCGGAGAATGATTTTATGAAATTTGGTGCTGAAGATATTGCATATATGTATATATGTTTCTGAATTTATATACTAAGTCACCATCAAATTCTAGTTCCGACAGACCTTACTGCAGAAGGGATTTACAATCAACATTGAATTTAAAATGAAATCGGAATGCCGTCTATAAAATTTTGAAAAGGCTTTGCGTAGTTCATGATACCGATAATCTTGAGTAAGAAGTTCAGCAGTAAATAGTTTGTAACACGCGTTAAAGCTAGTTACATGTCTAGACATTCTGGTTAATCGAATTAATTGCAAAATATAAACGCCAGTTTATATTATGCCGCATGAGGAACATCATCGTCCAAGAAAGGAAAGTTTACAATCTCAAAATCACAATCATCGCGTTTGTCATAAATTTTGCAGGCAACAACCCCATCTACTATAGATAGATGTTAATACAAAAACGGGGCATAGGTATAAAAATGTTTTATTTAACTGAAATTCTTGCGGGGATGGGGGTGAATTTGTGTTCACTTTTATAGCGATGTGATATAATCTTTGCATATCCTTCCGCTAGTGATCCGGAGTCGATTCCCGGCAGAGTTGTTATTTTTCTGAATGTGTTGCATATGGCGACCATCATAGCATAAGTACAATTAGAACTCTTCGAGTATCATTTTATATGATTCGAGGACTACAAGAAATTCGAGGACGAATTCCCATGGGGAACAGAAATAAAATGTGCTTTGGTATACAAGGGTCACCAATGATACTTGATTGTCTTGTCTGGCTCAGAAACGCTGCTCATCGATGACAATTGTTATCTTTCTGTTCTTTTTTCTAACTGTAAACATGGCAATAGTATTAATGATTTTGCATGACGAGGTTCGAATATAATATGTTTTTTTTTTATTCTGAAGGCAACTTCTATTAATCAAGAAACATTGCAACAGGTTACGACGGTTTAAGTGAATGGAATGTTTACACTGCACATGAACTTGGCCTCCTGGTGTCTTCATCACAAAAACTTGCATATATAACTTTGAAGCCCTTGAACCCCACTTTGTATAATAAATCCGGGGTTTAAAGGGGTAAAGCCGATTTTTCTTATATCTGGATTAAAAATAGATGGTTGGTACTCATTAGAACCGCCTCGATGAGGCGTTCTTACGAGTACCCACGATCTATATTTTGTTGGTACTCGTTAGAACCACCTCGATTAGGCGGTACTAACGGGTACCCACAATCTATATTTTGAGCAGAAATAAGAAAAAAATCACTTTTTTTTTCATAATAAAATTTTCAGATTTTTTGGCGGTAAAGTTTACAATGCGTTAGGATAGGCGTGTTTTCGTAATTTTGCTTAAATAATTGTTAATAGCTTTATCATGGCGAAGGTCCCGGCTAAAACTTCCCAGACTCTCATTACTTGAGTTTTTTTTTTCTTTGTTAATAATACTTGAAAATAAATTTGTTAAACATCACATATACGAGCTAGCAGGCAAACTTTAACGAAATGCGGACGCCGACGTTGACGCTTATGCTGACGCCGACGCAGACGCCTAAGCCAACAATGGACGGGGTTATGGCAATAGTTCTCCCTTACTGTCGTAGGGCGAGTGAAAATTGGATCCCTGGAACGTATAAAAACACACAAAAGCTGCGAACTGAAACGTGGTAAGGTATTTTCTGCTCAACAGTATCATAGTATGTGTAAAACAACTATAATCCAGATTAGTAAGACCAATTAATATCTGCAGTTAATATTTCACGGTGGTTTACCTATGTTTGGCTGAATGATCGTCACTCTGGAAATGTTTTTGTTTTCTAAACCTTTGACCACAGCACCAGAAAAAGTGTCCATAGATTGCAATAATTTCGATGCCCCATTTTCAACCTGTAAAAATAGTGACATCATGATAAGCGGATGAACCTGTTATATTTTCCGACATTATTGTCAAATTCTAAATCGTTTGCTGATTTGCGACGGATTATTTTGCAAAATACTCTAGGAAAAAGGACATCATCGCATAACATCGCCTTTCATTGGATGACACTCATTTAAGCACAGATTTTATGCGACAGATAACAAAGTAGAAGTAAAACAAAGATCAGGAATTGATACAATTAACTTACTCCATCCATAAAAGACACCAAAGGGAAAGAAATACAAACATTAAGCGACCAGACCATAATGGAAACCTATACAAAGGAAGGCCATATGGACAGTTACTTTCCCACAAAATGGCCATATGGCCATCCGAAATTAAAAGACACAAGTGATACACACAGCAAGTAACAAACAACAACATAAATAAATCGCCACAGAAGAGCCGCCTTGGAACGGTCAGTGGAAGATTTCCACTGTGGGGCTTAAATCGATTTTACGTGGCCACAATCCTCGCCCTTACTTCCGTCGCGATTTAGACAAATAATTTGTTCAGTCCGCATGAAGGCCTCCTAACTCATCAGTGCAACATCTCCGTGAACACAGAAATCAAAGAACCACAGAGGTGAGACAACGGTGAGGACTCGACAGCAAGAAACCACTGAAATGCTGGAGCAAAAGAAAACCAACAGTTAGACTCCGATGAGCCCGACCAGAGACAGAGCATCAGGCACCAACCAACATTATCTCTTTAATTTTCAATAAGCCTTTACGTTGGAGCCGTCATAGAATCTGAGGCCTGACCCACCGGCGTGCAATTAAAGAGGGAAGCAAAGTTGCCAACCGTGATTGGGTTAACTACCATGCATGCAGTCTGTCGTATAATATCCATGTTGTACCCAATCTTTTTATATCGAAGAATGATTTTACGAAATTGGGTGCTGAAGTCATTGCGGTTATATATTTTCCTGAATTTATATACTAAGTCACCATAAAATTCGGGTTCCGATAGACCTTGTTGCAGAAGAGATTTAAGTCCAATATTGAATTTTGAAATTAAATCAGAATGGCGTGTATAAAATTTTGAAAAGGCTTTGCGTAGTTTATGGTACCGATAACCCTGATTAAGAAGTTTAGCCGTTAATAATTTATTACGAGTGTTGAAGTCAGTTACATGACTACACACTCTAGCAAATCGAATTAATTGCGAAATATAAACGCCATAGGATGGCGCACGAGGAACATCACCATCCAAAAAAGGAAAATTTACAATCTCAAAATCAAAGTCATCGCGTTTATCATAAATTTTGCACGAAACAAATCCATCTACAATAGATAGATGTAAATCCAAAAACGGGGCCTCGTTATCAGAAGAATTTGCTTTATTTAACTGAAGTTCTAGGGGGTAAATCTGACTGATCAAACCATCAAAATAGGTATTATCAATATTTAATAAATCATCTAAATATCTAGAAGTAGAGCTAAAAGCTTCAATAATTTCAGATTGGTTATCAATGGAAAGCGACAAAATGAAGTCTCTTTCATAACAATACAAGAACAGATCAGCCACAAGAGGTGCGCAATTAGTACCCATCGGAATACCCCCAATTTGTCTAAATAACTTAGTACCGAATCTAATATAAATATTGTCAAGTAGAAAGGTGAGGGCATCACACACTTTCTGACATGACCAAAGTGTATAACCAGTGCTTCAGCTGAAGTGCACGACCCGCCGGATGCTTTTAGCTTTATGAGTGTTACCAAATATGGGTATGGCGGCCATTTTGGTCATGTGACCTGGACATAAAACGGTTCCCCCAATAAATGCGCCTTATCGTAAGGAGCAAAAATATATCTTATACTTTAGTACTGTATTCTGAATCGTTTGCAGGATAAAATCCAACACAAAAGCATATGTGTCAAAGTTTGACCTAGGCACAAAGAAGGTCAAGGTCAACCAGGGTCACCATTTTAGCAATTTATGATGGGCCTACGTTCCAGATGCTATTTATCAAGTTTCGTGGAAATCTGCACAGTGGTTCTGGAGAAGACTATTTTTGAAGGTTTTAACCAAATATTGCTTGGCGGCCATTTTGGTCATGTGACCTGGACCCCATGAGGAAATTTTGGTTTCCCCCATCCCGTAGAGGCTCCATATGAAATTTGACTTCAATCGGCCCAACGATTTCCGAGGAGAAGCAGTTCGAAAATTTTCACATTTTTCGCCTCGGCGAGGCTGTACTAAATGGAATGTAATATTTCGCAAGTTCATTGATAAGATCTCATTGATATTTATCAGTATGCCAAAAATTGTTTAAATATTCCAAGCGGTTAAGTCACTATCACCAATTTTCACAAACGGGTTACGGACGGACAGATAGACAGACCATATATGGCTTGGCGGCCATTTTGGTCATGTGTCCTGGACCCCATGAGCAATTTTTGGTTTCCCCAATCCCATAGAGGCTCCATATGAAATTTGATTTCAATCGGCCCAACGGTTTCCGAGGAGAAGCAGTTCGAAAATTTTCACATTTTTCGCCTCGGCGAAGCTATACTAAATAGAATGTAATATTTCGCAAGTTAATTGGTTAGATCTCATTGATATCTATCAGTATGCCAAAAATTGTTTAAATATTCCAAGCGGTTAAGTCACTATCACCAATTTTCACAAACAGGTTACGGACGGACAGACAGACAAACCATATATGGCTTGGTGGCCATTTTGGTCATGTGACCTTGACCCCATGAGCAAATTTTGGTTTCCCCCATCCCATAGAGGCTCCAAATGAAATTTGACTTCAATCGGCCCAACGGTTTCCGAGGAGAAGCAGTTCAAAAATGTTCGAAAATTTTCACATTTTTTCGCCTCGGCGAGGCTATACTAAATGGAATGTAATATTTCGTAAGTTCATTGGTTAGATCTCATTGATATCTATCAGTATGCCAAAAATTGTTTAAATATTTCAAGCGGTTAAGTCACTATCACCAATTTTCACAAACGGGTTACGGACGGACCCAAAGAAGGTCAAGGTCAACCCAGGGTCACCATTTTAGCAATTTATGATAGGCCTACATCCCGGATGCTATTTATCAAGTTTCGTGGAAATCTGCCCAGTGGTTCTGGAGAAGACTATTTTTGAAGGGTTTTTACCATATATGTCTTGGCGGCCATTTTGGTCATGTGACCTGGACCCCATGAGCACATGAGCAAATTTTGGTTTCCCTATCCCATAGAGGCTCCATATGAAATTTGACTTCAATCGGCCCAACGGTTTCCGAGGAGAAGCAGTTCGAAAATTTTCACATTTTTTCGCCTCGGCGAGGCTATACTAAATGGAATGTAATATTTCGCAAGTTCATTGGTTAGATCTCATTGATATCTATCAGTATGCCAAAAATTGTTTAAATATTCCAAGCGGTTAAGTCACTATCACCAATTTTCACTTACGGGTTACGGACGGACAGACAGACAAACCATATATGGCTTGGCGGCCATTTTGGTCATGTGACCTTGACCCCATGAGCAAATTTTGGTTTCCCCCATCCCATAGAGGCTCCATTTGAAATTTGACTTCTATCGGCCCAACGGTTTCCGAGGAGAAGCAGTTCAAAAATGTTCGAAAATTTTCACATTTTTCGCCTCGGCGAGGCTATACTAAATGGAATGTAATATTTCGTAAGTTTATTGGTTAGATCTCATTGATATCTAACAGTATGCCAAAAATTGTTTAAATATTCCAAGCGGTTAAGTCACTATCACCAATTTTCACAAACGGGTTACGGACGGACAGACAGAATGACAGAATGACAGACTGACAGACTGACAGATTGACAGAATGACAGAATGACAGAATGACACGGTGATTTTAGGGCACTCTTAGAAAAAACCGACTTCAGTCGGTTGCTTTTTCTGCGGGTCGTGCAATTCTTATGCTCTTTAGAAGTGAAAAATGCATTTCTGACATTACATGCAAGATAGAGAGAATCTTCTCTGTGAAAAGCCCTTTCAATTAAATCATTAAGCTTTTCTTTTATAAGATTATGAGGAAGTGTAGTGTAAAGAGTGGAAAAATCGTAGGTAGACAGACTAGAAGCACGAAACTGTCTAGATTTCAATTTATTTAAAACCTCATTCGAATTTTTTATAGACCAAAACAGATTTCTTCCTGATCTTTCAAAGACTTTATCACAATATTCAATTACATGCGTTTTAATAGCAGTAAGACAGGAAGTTAATAATTTAGAAAGTTCAGTGGTAGTGCAAGAACTAGAATTTGCAATAAACCGTGCTTTGTAAGGTTTTTTTATGAAGTTTTGGTAACCAGTATAGCGTAGGAAGCTTGTCTTGGCCTTCGTTAACACACACAGCAAACTTGGTGGCTGAAAGACAAACATGTTTATCTACTATAGCCCTCTCTTCAGCCAAAGGCTGAAGTTCATAGGCCTTAGTACCACCAAGCTCCTGCTTAAGCGTGTTAACATAGTGGAGCCGTCACACAACGACGACGTTGTTAGCGGCCTTGTCTGCAGGAGCCAAAACAAACTTCTTATGAAATTCTTGAATACCTAGTTTAAGATGACGTAAAGACGTCTTGGGCTTAGGAGGTAATAAGTTAGTATTTGAGAATAGAAAGAAATGCGTTTATTCACTAGTCTTAAAATGCTAAGTTTCCAGTCCTTTAGGGCTTTATACTCAACATACTCTCGCTTACACCATCGATTACCGAATTCATTCAAGGAAGCAGCGATTTTATCTCTACATTTACTGAAATCAATTTTAGAAGGAAACCGATATTTTGGTCCTTTAGAAATTATATTCCTTATCCTAGAATCAGGAATAATTTTCAAATTGCCAGTAATTACATGACTAGCAGCAGGATAGCAATACTTTGAGTTTTTACAATCACATGAATCAGGAGTATTAGTATCAATATCAAGATCTGAAACAAGTTTATTGAAATTAAAAATAATAGATCTAACAGGTTTGTTATATTTATAGCAAATTATAGGTGTTTCAGTATTTTGAAAATAAGCAGGAATGGAAGAAAGCACCGATCTCTCACGGAAGATACTGGGCAAATCTATAAAATCCATACCCTTATTAATGAAGGATATTTTGAAGAAATGACGTTTATGATTAATTTCAGAATCAATGTAAGGACGGAGAGTATGCTGAGTATAGCCTCTAGTTAAGAGAGCCGCATCATATAACTGATGAGAACTATCGTAGAATTTATTCGCCTCGGTGTCCAGAAGACGTAAAACAGAAACGGGTAATGAACTTAAAAATGAAAGCATAGAGTGGCGTCCATGATTTAATAATATAATTGACAGTCACTTCAATCTAGTATTGTTTCGTTTAAACGCACGTGATTTACGTTTAAAGTTACCATTTTTCCTGGTGCCGTGAGATCTAGTTCTGCGTTTTCGACATTCCAGGAGTGAGAAAATATCAAAGTCCGGCATTCTGGAAATATTACCCTCATGATAAATGTTGTCATTAAATCCCAGTGGAAAAGGGGTCTGTAAAAATTTAATCCATTTCAGTTCAGCTTCATGTCTTTTGATTATTTTGAATCTAGATGTAGAATTTGCATCGTAATAAAGTTTTTCCACTGGTTGTATAATAATGTTATTTACAGAATGACCTGTACGTCGAAAGTGACGGTACAAGAAAGTGTCAGTTTTCTTAGGCTTACTCATTCAACAAGCCTGGTCGACCCTTTTAAAATGGGCAACTTTAGTTGCATGAAGGAGGGTCGGACACGTCTAGCCGTCCTAAACTTTATTTTGAGTGGGACGGAGCAAGATGTCAATTCTCCCGTGTTCGGACCTCCGTGATCTATCTGGGCCCAGTTGTTCAAAGCATCGTTAGCTTAACAAACTCGTTAATGTCATACTGTTACTGTTACAGTAAGTACAGTGGCATTGTTGCTGAAAAAATGTGGACAGGTTTTCCAATAGATGATTTTTGTTTTACATTAATCTGCAAAACTATCAATATATTTGCAATGTTAAGGGGAATGGGAACACCAGGGGAGGCAACTCCTACAGAAAGTCCCAAAAGTTGTCTCCCTTTGAAATGGCGGAAAAATCTGCCAGGTGTTCCCATTCCCCTTAAATGATCCAAGTTTTAACGCTATGTAAACTAACGACATCGTTAGTTTTCAACGACCCCCCCCCCCCTGGTATTTTACTTGTGCTCTGATGGCAGATTGCTATAGTGTCATCAACCCTGTTTCATAGTTGACTTGTTTCGTACATAGTTTAGAGTTAGTATAACTACATGTAGAGAACTGCGTCCTCCAAATGAAGCGGGGAAACTTATTTTTGTTTTGCTCCATTTTTCTTTCTTCTTCTTCTT